>CM076607.1:16316174-16427192 GCA_038502775.1 Hippodamia convergens | reverse complement strand
CCCTTGGAAGACCTTCAACTCATGTTATGCTCGTTTTGCAGTCCTTCCCCGTCTTTGAGGCCTAAATCAGCAGCAGCGGAGGAACCACCTCCAGAACAGCGCAGTGATGACTACTCAAGTGGATCTCACGGAGGATCCATAGCCAGCGGAAGTTCCGGTTTTGGAAGCTTACCAAAGAAGAGACCCGCTCTGTTGTCTTCAGGTGAGTACCCATGCTTCAAGTAGCAGAACGTGCTGCCTTGAATATTTGCTGAAGCTATGTCATCTGCTGATAGGTCAGTCGACGAATAATGGTCAAAAAAGTTATTGAATAGGTCATTCTATCTACCATCGCAGGTTCAAGGTCTTTCAGTATGTTATACTACTAGGTGCATAGCCCAAACAACGTATATCATTGTTTGCCTTTCATAGAGGAATCAAGTCCCAGAGTTTTTCGCATTGATTTACACCCTGAATTGCCTAGTATCTATCAATGGAAATAAATCAGCACGTCGTGTTGTCTGTGCGTTCGTTCATTCGGAGTGAATTATTCAGTTCCCGCAGGTAATTGAAAGCGATAGTCGGATTCGGTTAATTCGACCAGAGGCATGCAAACAGAGCGGTGAATTAGAATGGCATTGTTGTTAGAACCTATCGGTCAACGTTTCTTGTAGAACTGACGATTAGTTTGGGTTCCAGGTCGTTTCATAGCGATTTTATCGCAGATTCGGTAGGTTTCGACAGCCGAAAGAGAAATCTAGGGTTTTGAAATACACACAACCAAACTTATGTGGATTCGGCCAGTATCAATATAAAATGCAAGCTATAAAAAGTACATATACTTAGTTGAAATCACTCGGTTGGCCTTGGAATTTTTATACACATTCCACCCTGTATCGAACGAAAATGGGAGGTTATGACGGTTGTCAAAACGTTACATGAAGTTCTTAGCACTTATTTATTTCAGTTTGTAAAGCAGCGTTTTACTCTTTTTTCATATTGAATTCTATTTCCGCAAGATACTATGTGATATCATATTAGATTAATTGTGTTTATTTACTCGATTCTCCTGGCAAAAACCTAAGGAAATTGTTCATTTAATTTAATATTGTCGGTTATAGAATGCTACACTTGGGCAATTAGCCGAATTCTTGACCTTTGCTTCCATGTTGTTATCTTCTTCATATTTTTATTTTGTTTGAGTCATATTTTCTTATTCTCAACATCGTTTTACAAAATGAAAATATGGTGAATATGTATTTATGTATGTACCTATAGATGTTTGCGATGTGTGAATTTTCAATTATCCTACACGGTATTTGAAGTTGGCCACGTTCTTAGAAAAATATTCAAAGCAGATAAGCTGGTGGAAAATTTTTATCAATAAGCATTTTTCCATACTATTTGCCTTATCAACGCTTTCAGCGATAATGTTCGATGCTCTATAAACATTCCGAAATTTCCCTTGACAATGATAAACATCGTGAACAAAGAATTTTCGTTATACTCGGCAATAACGAATTTCTTTTTTCTGACACGTCGAATGTAGACTGTAGAGTCTCAGGAATAAATTTTTGCGAATAGTTAGTTATCGCATTTTTTTACTATCGAATGAATCAAGGACAAGGCGAAAATTAAAGTTAGTTAACAGAATAAAAAATTAAGAATAGGGACAACCACTAAAATCAAAGAATTACTTTAATTTGAAATTCTGAATCTGACTTCATTAGTCGAATTTTATTTCCTTTACACTTTCAACCAGCTATTATTGAATTGTGATAAACGAGTGAACTTCAGATTGCTTAAAATCCCCCTTTTTTGGTAGCTATGAAACTGTCATTTCTAGTAGCTCTAGGAATTTTTAGTCTTCGAATGAATTTAAATCTCATATCAATTTGGAAACTCTACTTTTCGATATATCACAACGGGTCATCAGGTTGTTTTATATTTTTTTTTGTGATCTAATCATTTCATCTGAATGAACATTTTGTTCCTGAATCAGTTAATGATTGATGAGGCTAGACAACCAGACTCCAATTACAAAATGGCGGATGCGTACGTCTTTAATTAAGATTAGTAATATTACTATAGTATGAAAATCCACGATTTTGATAGAGTCAGATATAGACTTCGGAAAATTCCTTGTCCTTATAGTTTTAAGTTTTATTGATTGTTCATCGTTAGGTTACATCCATCATATTTGATGCTGACAAATTGATTTAATTTACCATCATTAAAAAATTTGACTTCAGAAAGAGCGACTGAAAATAAGAAAAAGTTAAAATGACATTCAGATCTCCATTACACACATAGAAAAAGTTGAAGCTATGAAAGCATGTTAAAAATCGACTAGTAGACAAAATATTGAAAAGTTGTAAAACATTGGATATGCCAAAAAATTCCTTTTTGTGTTTCAGAGCTAGTCATTGGTCAGACATTGTCAGAGAACAATATCCCCGTAACTGTGGCGTCGGACTGTACAGAACCCATCCATATTCCTATCGACCACGAGGAGATTCCCTGGGAGAACCTGGACACTCCAGAAACTCCTCCAACACCAGCCAACTCTCCAAAGCCTCAGGATACAGCAGTATTCATTCTCATTCCCATAGCCGACAATCCAGCTCTGGAGACTCCGGACATATCAGGTAAATATTCCACCGGGGTTAGGATGAAGGTCCCCTGGCGCCCCTCAATCCACGAAGAACATTTTCTTTCGGAATTACCAGAGAAATCTATTGAGAAAAAAAATTGCCAAAGGTCGATTTTATTCGCGTTCTATGGTTTGTATTCTATGGTGGTAGGTGGCAGCAGGAAAAATCAACTTTGGATAAATAACAAAAAAGCTTGATTAGATGCTTTATTTGATATTGAATGACATAATTTGAAGAGAGGGTAATGACATCAGACTACTATACCATTTCCAAATGTAACTCAGGAACCGTCAATTGTATTTCAGATAAGTCACTTCAATTTCAGAAAGCGTCAATTGAATTTCAGATTAGTCAATTGAATATCAGAAAACATAAAATGTAATGCAGAAAGTTCGAATATCATTTGAATTTCAGTCGGATTTTGAGTCATATATTACTCATTTTCATAATGGTTATCTTATCGTCAATCATTTATCATCATATTCAATCAGGTATGTTTCCATGTATGAATAAAACCAATATAATCTGGTGAAATCTCTTGGTGCCGGCTCTTTCTTTTCTTAAACACTGGATTTTAGTAAAAAATATGCTAAACCAATCGATTCCTCACCTAGCTTCAGGAAGCACATAACATCTAATGAAAATTAGTCAAATTGAGTTCATATTTAATTGGAGATGCAATTGACAACAGTGTCTGCAGCTGGTGTATTAGCCATGTTGAGACTACGAGGTTTATTCACAGCGCTTTCAGCAAATGAATGGGTTGAGGGTTTGTTGCAAGTGGCAAGATCTGAGGAACCAGTTATCAGATTGAGTGATCGTCTGTGATAATGCTGCATGCCATTCGAGATTGGAGAAAGTAATCACTCAGTAGCAGTACTGCTGCAGATGAGCCCTTATTCTGCCATGCTCAATCCAAATGGAATTTTATGGTCGAAAATAAGAACTTGCGTAAAAACATACCTCAGAATTCCATACCTGGAAAATATTATTGACCGAGCTAAGATGCAATTGCAATTTTTTCAGTTTTCTGTTAAAAATTGAATGTTCCACGTGAAAATTAAAGTTCATTTATTATCATTGTTTCATTTCTGAATCAACTACAATTGATATGTTCTGAAATGCAATCTGGTTATAATTGACCATATCTCAAATTCAATTGAGTGTGTTATCTGAATAATTACATTTGATGTTTTCTGAAATACAATTGATTATTGCCGAAATTCAAATGACTAATCTAAAGTACATTTGATATTTTTTCGAGATCTAATTGACTAATCTGAGTTTCATATGACATATTCTGAAATTCAAATGACTTATCTGAATTACATTTGATGTTTTCTGAAATACAGTTGACTAATCTGAAATACAAGTGATGTTTTCTGAATGTCAATCGACAATTTCTGAATTACAATCGGAAATGGTGTAGTTTCTTCTTGATAAAAACCAGAAACTTCATGAAAACATCAAAATATTATATAATTGCATTATTTTCTAGGTTCTAAATATTGATACCGTTTCAATCCTCAATTATTGCGGCGCCAAATTATGGCAAATGGCACGTGTTATTGACATTGTTAAATTTTTTCTTAGTGGGGAATAATATTTCTTAAAACTTCAACAGTGCCCAAAAGAAGCTCATGACATTTTCTTTTGATTATTGAATCTGAACACATCAATTTTATCGGTACATATCAATTTCTTCTGGCATTGTATGTACAAGACTGTTTTCACAGTTTCAAATAATGATATTAAAAAGTATTCCTGGACTCATTGAGGAATTATATAAGGTGAAATAATTCCTAAATCCGGAATAAATATGATGACGATGGTTCATTCTTTGAGATAAATTGATCGAAAATTTCCCATGAAAAAACAGTAGTAGAACTTCAAACAACATCTAACATACATAAGTCGTTTCCTTTCATTTTGGACAGTTTACTGAAAATGAATGCACAACTCAAAGATTAATATTGAATAGTAGTAATTATATTTGAGAACCAATTTTATGCAAAACTCATAATGTCATCTCTGTCCTTCAACCATTGATGATTTTTCCGTGTTGACCTGATGATATGAGGGGGTCTTGCATGCATTTTCACTTTTTTCTTTACCTAGGAATCTTCATTCGTCCCTAAGGATAGCGTCTTTCTATAAATCTGCATTGAACTCTTCCAAATTCACCAGAACCCAAAGCATCCCCACCAAAATCCCATCACGCTTCCCCCACCAAGTCAGCCTTCCCCTTAGTACCGCCCCAATCGAAAACGTAGTCGCCCAAAACAAGACCAAATCCGTGAGGGTCCCCTCTATAGAACTGAACGCGGACGACTCAGTTTATTCAAACCCAAGCCCGAGGGGAGAACAGCAGCAGAGAGCAGCAACATGAGCAGCTCAAGCAACGAGGAGTACAAGACTCCTGAAGGTGTGGTAGATAACAAGGACGTGTTCTCGCACAACTTCAATGAATTGCAGAAGTCTTTTTCAACCACCGTTGTGGAGTTCCAGAGGATGAAGAGTAAGGAGCTTGAGTTGTTGAAGAATTCTCGAAATACGAGGGTTTCCGAGAACGAAACATACGCAGTGATAAGATCTAAGAGCGACTATGCTCTTAGTCCTATATCCTCGAAAACCACTTGGTTGGCTAACAAAATCCCAGAGAGTCTTTACGCCTTCTTAACCCCTAGCCCAAAACGCAAGAATATGATATATTCAACTCCTAACCGACCCGTTACAGTTTCTAACCCCTTCAAGGTTTCTCCTTCACCCTTGACCAAGCAACCCTTCCACACCATATCCTTGAATTGCCTGCAGAATGGAGGCGCTTCTACCGGTGAGGCCAATGGTCAACGTCTCAGTGTACAAGCCATAAAGAGGTAGGAACTGTAGAAGTCTTGTTTTCAGTTCTTTCGGGTTTTCTTTTTCATGTGGGGTTCACTAACATTTCTACCATAGGGAAAATAATACTGTAGGTGCTCATGATACTAGTCATATGAAAATTGATGAAATCATCAAGTAGATTCGTTGGAGGAAGCTGAAGATAAACTCTACTTTAACTTGTTTTGTTTTCATTTTTATCTCAACCAGTCATGAAAAATCTTGAATATCTGAAATTTTTCAATCAAAAGTATAAAGAGATAGGCAATATTAGCCTATGCTGAGCTTCGGACTACCTACATTGTTATTTTCAGTAAACCTTGTTTTTAGTTTGTTTCTGTTTCTGTCCTTCCCTTTCGTTTCATGCTTTGAGGACTTTTCAGGCCTGGCATTGGGCTTCAGATAAAATCGTACGTATTAATCTCCATTCATAATTCTGGTCAATAATTTCAACATATCATAGAAGGTTGGTCCATACGAATGTTTACCTGAAGAAATTTTAATGACGTTTTTATCATGCAGGTGTTTTTCGTGATTATTCTGAGTGGCATGTACTTTCAAAGCTTCTTTACCTTCCTTGCGTATTGGATGAACAATTTTTCGAAATTAATTATAATCAGATTAATTATGATAGTGAAGTAGAGAAAATAACCTTTGAACATGTGTGAACACCAGAGTAAAAGATAATCCATGATGACAGTGTTAGAGACGAAATGTGGTTTTCAGGCCGCACCGTAAGCTGCTAGATGGCAGCACTGCCGGGGGTAAGCTAGCACCTGTGGCTATAAGTCCGGACGAGGAGGCTATAGCCCAACCTCCTCCATCACAGAACGAATGCCCAGCACAAAACTGTCAGGTCACAGTGCGACGTCCTAGTGTCACTACGTTAGTTCATTTATGTGTCTCCTGTGTGCTGTGCTGATTTTTTCCTGCATTTTCGTCGTTTTTTGCTAGCAACCAGTCCAGTTTTTCGAATGCTTGAAATCGATGTTGATTCTGGAATGAAATCGATGTGTAGACTTTCGATCAAAGACCTATTTTCACAGTAACATCAGGCCATTTTATTTTAACTCTCTGACTTTCATGCTTTCATCTCTGCTGTTTTGTTTTCATTATCTGGATATTGCTTTTTATTTGAATCATTTTTTCATCACTACCACAAAGCTTACTTTCGTTCCAACTTATTCATGAGAATCAGTTTTAACTTTCAGTTCCAATTACGGAGTATCAGTTTGAAAAGATCATTTAAGACCATTGTTTATTTATTCAAATTAATTATTCTGAATGGGGTGATATTTCTCTATGGTACTCAGACTTTAGTTGTGTGAACTACCACATAAATATTGCAATAATTCTCAGAAATATATAAGTTCTTCAGTAGCTTCCTTACTCAACGTGAATCGTAGGCTATTTCAACCGTATCTGTAGATTTTTTTGTAGATTATATGCTCTTGAAGAAACTACTGATATCAGTTGTATCCGAGACTATTTTGAACCATAGTTAGCACTGACATTCTCACTTCTTCTGCACTCGCCTGAATAAAAAAAAGGGTTAGTCCGTTTCCATTGTCTATAATCCGAAAAATGGGTGTTTTTTCTAGGAATCCCAGTTCCAGTAGCTTAGCTTTATCGGAGACTGGGTCGTTAGATAGGGCTAAGGCTGCTTACGAGAGACGAAAGAAGAACCAGCTTCTGGATTCTGATGCTGTACCGGTGACTGGAAGGGTCGAAAACACTAGAGTAAACCCTGATCATCTCATCGAGGACCTCTTGAAGAACACAAATCTGGAACCAGCCGACGATGAAGCCGAAAGTAAGTCACATTTCACAAAAGATCGTTCAAACTTAGAAAGTTAGATCTACACTCCACGTCAATAAATTCCGGACAGGCAAAATTTTTGTCAAATTCAACACCCTGTATCTTTTTTCGTGGTTATCCGATTTTGTTGAAATTTTCACCAGGTGAAGTATTGGGACTTGTGATATCAACCTGAAATTAACTTTGCAAAAATACCTGTAGTTTATCCGTTATACAGGGAGAAACAAAACCTCGTTTTATACCCTCCATTTCTAAATACCCTGTGGTGAATTCGAGGCAAAAAATTTGATATCACTAAGTTTTAATTTGAAGTGTAACCCTTTCTTAACAAAATGTTTTTTAATTTACGTCAGTATCTGCATTTGAAAAAAAGATCCACATTTTCAAAGAAAGAGTTGCATTTTTTCAATTTCGATACCAATTTAAAACATTACAATACCTTATCGACTAACAATCATAAACAAACATCTGAAAATTAATAGCTTGTATTTCCACCTCGCTTTCTCATCGCTTCTTCCATACGACGTAGCATACTTTCAATGCATTTACGAATTGCTTCTGGGGAATATTTCCCCAACAATTTCTGTTAATGCAGAACAATGCTAGGCCTCACGTTGCACGGGTTGTAACAGAAATTTAGAAGAGGCGAATATTCAACGATTGGTGTGGGCAGCCAGAAGTCCGGATTCAAATCCAATTGCACATGTATGGGATATGCTAGGTAGACATGTTCGAACCCGATTCACGAACATCCCTTCTTGAAGAACGGGAAAATATTCCCAGAAGCAATTCGGAAATGCATTGAAAGTATGCTACGTCGTATGGAAGAAGCGATGAGAAAGCGAGGTGGAAATACACGCTATAATTTTGAGATGTTTGTGTATGTTTGCTAGTCGATAAGGTATTGTTATGTTTTAAATTGTTATAAAAATTGAAAAATGCAACACTTTCTTTGAAAGTGTGTATCTTTTTTTTTAAAGCAGATACTGACGTAAATCAAAAAACATTTTGTTAAGAAAGGATTACACTTCAAATTTAAACTTAATGATTTACAATTTTTCGCCTCAAATTCACCACAGTATTTTTAGAAATGGAGGGTATAATACAAGGTTTTGTTTCTTCCTGTATAAGGGATGAACTACGGGTATTATTGCAATGTAAATTTCAGGTTGATATAACAAGACCTAATACTACACCTGGTGAAAATTTCAACAAAATCGCAGCAAACGAAAAAAGATACAGTGTGTTGAATTTGACAAAAATTTTGCCTGTCCGGAATTTATTGATGGGGAGTATATTCACATTATCTTCTATTTCTAGATAATCTAGAAAGAGTTGTAGGGTTTCAAGAGTGAAGAAATTATACTTTTCTACATGGGATTTTGATCTTCTGATTATATGTGAAGTCTCAGTCTGAATATTTTCTGTAAATACGGAATAAATTGCATAATATCGAATTTCTCACATTGAATTGATTCGTTTTCATTCCAGAAGGTCTGCCTTTCAG
Source organism: Hippodamia convergens (assembly GCA_038502775.1). Classification (NCBI taxonomy): domain Eukaryota; kingdom Metazoa; phylum Arthropoda; class Insecta; order Coleoptera; family Coccinellidae; genus Hippodamia; species Hippodamia convergens. Next base: position 16,418,356 of record CM076607.1, on the reverse strand, counting down.
TGCATAAATCACAGTTCAGAATACATTGAACTGTAGGAGGACTATCTTGAGTATTATATAGGTTAGGTTCGCGCGAAATGGTTAAATTTGCTGAGTATTAACGCTTGTCACTTGTCGAATTCACTTTTAAATATACCCTTAATACTATGGGCATAGAAAGAGTTGTGTCTTCATTTTGTAGTTTTTTCAAGTAACATAATTACTTGATACATTGTAGAGTAGATTGTATATTAAGCAATAAATGACAAAAAAAATTTGATGACATCAGTTTGTCGGAGAATTTTTTGCTCAAGAATGTTACCACTGTTTCAGCTTCTGGACTCCAATTATTCATAGCCAAAGACGGAACAGCTGCCTTGGGTAATCACGAGGTGAAATCGCAAATGTCCACCGGCGTACATCTATTCAAGCAAGTTGTCATGGATGATAATAGGTAGCCTATATAGAATCTATTTTTCTAAAACAAAATTCCTAATGTGACGCAGTTGAAAGAACATGTTGGATGAAATGACTCGAAATTTTGACAAGATCTCCAGTGATATCATGTCCTCATTATCAAATAAGTATACAGTTTTCATTTTTTTTTCACACTGTTTAATTCTTCTATGGAACCAATCATTTTTCAGATCTGACGATTTCAATATTTCGAGTGAAAATGTTGATTTAAATATGTGGCTAAATTGTTGACTATCGAATTTTCTATACTTCATTAAGAAATCTCAATTGATTAATTAAAAATAAGACTTAGAAATGGAGAAAGAATTCTTAATTTTGGGACATGGCTGATTGTAGTAATTGGACATTTTCTGTAGCGATTTTTTTCATCCAGAAATATCTGTGAATCGAGTATCAAAAATAAATGAAAGATCTGAAAGAAATATCATTCGATAATTCTTTTCTAGGTCAATTATTCACTGTTCTTTGTACCTTTTAGGATATTTCCGATATTCAGATAGTTTTGGATGTATGTTTCATTCTGTACAGTATTAAAAAATAATTTGAGATTGTAGGATATATATTTTGTTGCTATGGAATGCTTTAATCAAGATTTCATAAGAATGTTGTCTGTTTGAATGATGAGTAAGTAGTAAAATCCAACATCACAATATAACATGTGATGCCAATATTAAGCGACAATATTATTTATTGTAAATTATTTTCTTGTGTATTATAATGTGTATTATTTTAATGGTTTGTACCGTATTATCATATGATTGTCCTAAGTTGTACACTGTAAATAAGGTTGAAAGAAAATAAAAATTTAGGTTCAGTTGTACCACATTTCATTTAACACATAACCACAAACCGCTAATATGTCCTTGGAAAAGAAGAAAGTAGAAAACTGAAAAGCTTTTCCATCATTTGAACAACTTTCTTGAGTCAATTGTTAGTTTATTTCCGTTTTACGCTTTTCACAAAAAAAAATCATCCGTGAATAAAATCATGATTTTTGCATGATCTTGCAAGGCCCATTTTCAATGAATTGTTGATAAAAACTCGCCGAATCCCAACCCACAAAGAATGAAACCATGTTAATATAAGACAGGGGCAGTGAGTACTGAGGCTTATTGTACGACCAGTCTTATTTCAAATAGAACAATTCCAAATATTTGAAACTTTTCAGGCATCCGAAAAATTTGTTGAAAATATTAACTATCAAAATGAATATCATCTCCAAATTTTAGGCTAGCAAGGGAACCTTCAACAGACTGGGAAGATGAATCAGATGTTACTACTGAGGAAGAAATAGATCGATTTCAGCTTTAAACTATCCCATTTCTCTCAGAGGAGATATCCTGATAAAAACTCCTTCTTTGAACGAATATTGTAAGGCTCTAGAACGCTCTAGCAGCCTTCTTTCTTCACAGCCTAAATTAACCTCTCAAAGCAATTCTCAACATGATTCTACAGTTAATATTTTGTGCGGAATTTACAATAATTTATTAATTGGTCCACACCCAGCTGAATGTACTCCAGTATGATGGAGCTCCTGCACATTTCAGGCGTGAAATTATAGGTCACTTGAATCAAGTTTAATCAAAATCATTGGTTTAGTAGAGGGAGACCTTAGATGTTCTACCAAACAACAACTGTCAAAGGATAAGCAAATATTTTTTCATGAAATATCGTTTTTCTTTAGTCAAATCTGGATAATATAAGTATCAATGGAAAATATCATATGCCATTTGGATTGTATAGATATGAATTTAAACTAAGGGACACTTTAGCTATGAAATTAAAAGAGTGTTCTATTTCTTGTATAAAGAGGCTACGGAAGTAGTAAAACAAAATGAGAATGTGGCATAATCCAATCATACTTGTGGTCTGTTCGGACAAACAATATGAAGCCTCATTTGAAAGTAATTAACTTTGTGACATTGTGTGTAAAAATCTTTCATTATCTATTCATTAATAAATTTATCACTGTTCTTTCATAAAACGAATTTTTCTTGAGTTCAAAATTATTAAATCTTCAAACACAATGAACACTACTTGTATACGAGCGTTTATGATATCAGATTCAACCAATGCTTGAGCATTATGTAACAGAGATTATTCATTACTACTATACCATTCCTCATTATCTTTATGGAGTACTTTCACCATTCACATAGATTCGAGTCAGTGTTGAACTGCAATTACGTTTTTGCAAATTTCTTGGTGTGATAATCCGTAAACAAGATATGTACGGGGGTAATCAATATATTATCATTTTAATTTGCGAATTCAGGAGAATATATTTACTGCTATTGTGGAACACAGTGTGGTAGTTTGTTTGTTTTTCTTTTTAATAACTTTTGAATCAGAAGTATATGTTTATCACCATGCTTCATAGAAGAGGTTTCTGTTAATACAGAATATCCTTAAAATTTGTGAAGAAAACATAGGTACCTCCATGAGATTTATTACGGAAATCGTTAGAAAGAAGATTACCCAAAACAGCAATTTTTCCTGTTCCATTAGATTTCAATTTCTATTGTATAATCTAGAAACGGTAGGTACCTATATAATCTTTTATGGAACATTAAATATTCTTTAATAAAAAATGAAAAAATTTTATTCAATCTAAACTAATACTACTAGCTTCATTTCAAACTAATAATTTCGAAATAAAAGCTAGGTTTTCAAATTTTTTTTAATTATGTCTGAATTGTAAGTGATGATTTCACTAAAATTATATCCAAATAATGGTGATAAGCGCAACAATAAGCTGACGAAACAAGAATTGAAATGTAAGTCAGAACATCATAAATCAAACTTCTTCTGAAAGCAACGACTTTAATAATTTTTTGATTCCCTCAAAACGAAGAAAATTTTTAAAAAATCATGAGAAATTTTTTGTTTTGGAAATTTTATATAACAGTACCTACTTAAGATTTGTTTCACATATATTTCGTTGTTTAACCGGTGAAATTAATCTTCAGAGATTATTTATTTTATATTCAAGAATTTTTTTAATAGGTTATTCATAATTCTGTTATTATCGATGTTGTTTCAATTATTGTCATGTGACAAAACATTAAGAGGAAGAAGATACTTGATTTCATTATAACTTTTTCATGTGAATGAGCTTTTGGAATGTTTTTTTAACGTTATCCACAAAAAAATTCTTCACAACGGCGTATTTTTTGGACAGAATTCACAGAATTCCCCAAGAAAACATGAAATTTAGGCACCGGTTTTAGGCATCACTTACTTGAATTTGTTCCAATTATTACGCTGAAAAATTTGAAATACATCAATAACTGAAGCAATCTTCTTGCTGGGTACCTGCAGGTACAGAAAAAAATTGTTTCAGGATAATCATCTTCTTGTTCCAAGAAACAATTTATAATTCATTTGATTTCTTGTTTCTTTTGTATCCCAAAATTATCCGATTCATTCGGGCCCAGATCTTTCTGAAATTTTCCATATGAAGTTTAAGATTATCAACATGTTCAAATGAGTCAGGTTGGTCAGAATCGGACCAGAAACGTCCTTCAACCGAATAAAACATCTTCGTCCAATGACGTGCAATATTTTTTTTATCTCTTCCCACCAAAACAGAACCCCCTTCCAGCCTCTCAACATATTAAAGAGAATTTACCACAGAGAATTGTCCCACCTGCGTTTACGCGTACCTTTAGTGTTTATGTTTGAATATTGCCTCAAGAGCCGGTAGGCTTTTTCGCGAAAATGAAAGTGATCCTTTTCGGTTTTCTATTGGTCGCTTTATTGACTGTTGTGAGGGCGTTCAGTGAGAAATTGAGTGGTGAATCGGTCTTGTATGGCATTTCTTCCTTGACGGAAAATTATGGAAAGGATAAATTGACCACTTGTTCTGAAGAACTTAATGTTCTTTACAGAGCGGTTGAGGAAAGACACGTTTGGGCTTTGAAAGGTACAGATTTTTCAATCAACTTGATATAATATTAATCAAGGGTGCAATTTTGAATAGGATTATGAATCTGTTATTTCTATTACTTACCAAAAATTTCAACATCAGTAGTCAGGAAAAATTATGGTTGAAAATAAGTTTCTGTGTGAAAAATTCCATTAAGTATCTTTTTGAATATCTCTTTGAAATAATTATACTCTTCTGCATGTATCAACTCAAAAATCGTATAAAACCATTAAGTTTTTTCATAAACTTATTTATACCAATTCATTATTGGATTAATGGATTTCTGTCCTCTAACTTATAAATCAAGCTCTGAAAATTCTGTCAATGTGCTCGAGGAAGTATTTGAAAACAAAAATGAATGAAATTTTCGGTGAAACTGATTTTTGTTAAAAGAATTTTTAGTGTTCAAAGTATTGTTTATATGAGGATGGTACCTTTTTCTATATAACAGACTTGAAGAGAGATTTCCTCAAACATAAATTGGCTTCAGGATTAGGATCATTTTGAAGAACTTGTTTACGAAATTATAAAACATAATGTACCTAAGTATATGAAAATGTGAAGCAGGTACCAGATAATTCGTATTATAATGAACGGCCTACGTACTCTGATAAAATCATGAAGGAGTTCACAAACAAATAAATAAATACGTAAAGAAAAGCAGAATATTATGCGAGCATTAGTTTCTGGAGATCTCATTCCTTATTTATTCATTTGGCTAAAACAAACTTTTTGACCACAACCATGTATCAGACCGATTAAAGATATCAATATCAGTGGTAGATAGAAGTTTGCTGGTCTAAAGGATTGAAAAATGTACATTCAGCGTTATTATGTTTCTTTTTGTTTCATCAATTTTTTGTGACAATGAAATCTTATTTTTGCACTATCAGGGCAGTAGAAACATGTTTTCATTTCGAAAGCACAAGAATAGGAAAACAATTCAAACAATAGATGTATACTAATCTCAAATTGCATTCAAAGGAGTTACTCAGAATAAACAATACTCAAAACTTAAAAATCAATATATGAACTTATATCATATCAATAACATAATGGATTTTTTCACAAAAATGAACGTTGCAGTAATGTGAAAAATTAGTGTATTATTTTGTGTGTTCAAAATAGAATTAAATCGGATAATATCAGAAAAATATGCAGAAACAACGCATTCGATTCAAGAAGATTTTAAATCGGAGTTTGACCATCGCAGCAAAGATTTCTTCAATTAGACCTTATCAGAGGCCTATTGCAACAAACTATGCTTTGCAACTTTTCACTTCTCAAATGAACTACGTTGCACGATAAGCATTCAAAATTGAATAGTGCAAAGTGGAAAGTTGAAAAAAAGTATGCAACGTAGTTTTGAAACTTTGTTTTTCATGAAACTTTGTTCGAATATGTTGCCTAAGTGTTGAAAGGAAGAGATCTGCAGCCATTCTCGAAGTAATATCCATTATTTCTGTTCAAGAAGTTGCTCTCCATTGGGCATAGAGCAGATAGTCTTTCAGTCGTTACCCTCCAAGGTCATAAATTTTCCTTTCTTCACAGTGCGGGCGAAATTGTTGTTGATCCTCCAACATATCGATTCTTCGAATATGCCCGGTTGGGAATTCCCGACGATGGAATATTTTTTGGCATAATCCTATCATCAACCTCGAATAAACCCACACTACATTTGAATCACTATATTCATTATGCTATAAACAATTCTGCGGGTTTTCACGGGACATAAAAATTGTCGAAATCGATAGAATAAAGTATGCATATCCATATTCAAGTGTGAAGATTTCCAAATTGATACCATGAACTTATTCGCGAGTTCTTGAAGGCGATAAGAAAGAATTGTTCGCTTAATGGCTGCCTTTAGGCTGAATATGCCATCAAAAGGGCTCGGTACTGGTCGAGATATGAGGACAATCTTGAAAACTTGATATACTTGTATGTTTCAATGTTTGCCAAGGACCTTGATGGTTATTACGAGACATGTTCTCTTTCACGTTGAATTCGGAGTAATTTCAACATCCAAAAGAGACGCATTCAGGTTCATTACACCAAAACAAGAAAAAATAATATTTATTGAAGCAGTGAATTTTTTGAGAATGTTGAATCTACTAAACTTTGAAAATTTCATAATTTGGAACAGCATATTGAATAGTTTCAAACACCTGCCAACCAAAAATAATTTCATTTCAGAATTTCATTAAAATAAAGTTTAAGTGGGTCTATCTATCAAATGACAACTTAATTGATACTGTTTGAGGAACAACAACATTGTTGTAGCCATTTGAGAAAACTAGAATTGGAGCATTGTTCTGAATTTTCCAATGATGAATCCGGAAAAAACTTTTGTAAAAATGCACCAAGTCTATCGAAAAAAATTTTTACGTTATCATAAAACTTGTCTTCTAGTGGAACTTTTACCTGGATACATCTGGTTGTCAACTCTTTTGGGAATTCGTGTATTAACCAAAAGAAATAAACTTGAAATTGAATCAAAGAACATGATACCATATATCAACAAAGCAGATTACATTAGTTATCGCGACAGATTCTGCTCCTGTTACTTAGAACTTGATAAAGTAACGTATTCGTTTCACACTGTAATCACCATCGGCTTTTTTACGATCGGAAATGTACGACATAATCTCTATTTTCCTTATTTACTTATCTGAACTTATCAATTTTGGGGAAAAGTTACACCTTGTTCATATTTTATTCGATTTGGCTCAAAAGGTGTCTGATTAAGAAACCAACATTCAAAAGGAACGGAACATCATTCGGGATATTTCCATCGTTTGTGAGGATTTTTTTACAGGAGATGTAAATACATTGAAGTACCTTTCAATAATTCCGAATAATTATTTAACAAGAGTAGGCATGATTAATATCATAAGAAAATATTATTAGTAATACCAACCCTGTTCAAAAAAATAATATAAATGTTTTTTTATTTCTTCTCTTCAGTTTTAGACGCTAGTGGTCAACCAGAACCAGGATTCCTATATGGAAATAATTTATGGCTTGGGGCTAGAACTCATTGTCTCGATATACCCAATCAAAAGCCCTTAGAAATTAACCATCAGAAGGTTGTGAGTGCTCCACCTACAGACTTCGACTATCCACCATTTCCTCTGAAATATGTTAAAGCTTTCCTCAAGCACAACAATACTCTGCAACTTCATACACAAATGCCATTTGAGGTATGTATCCAATTCATCGAGAAAAAATTATTTAAATGGAAATATATTCGGAGATTTTGATAGATTCATTTTTGTTGCAGTTTACGATACAAGTTGGTGTTTGTGTTCCTAGAAGTTGCTCCAATAGAGACTTGTTTCACCTCTTCAGGGAATATCTGCAAGGGCGGTATTTGAATATCCAGCAACTGTATAATTTGCATTTGAACGTGGAAAGGGTGAAAACATTGGAGGAAAATGGTTTTTTCATCATTTCCTCACCAAAATTCATATTGCTGATGTGAGTATACACGTTATTGTTTCTCCTCTGCAATTTTTACTTTGACTTTTGATTCCTCCAGGATAATTTTTGGTGTAATGTTGATACTGACAGTCCTTGGAACTACATATGATGTTAAACGACACTATAGGGATAAAAAGTACCTGCTTTCATTTCAACAAAACATTGGACAAATTAAGGAGAAGGCTGGTAAGTTTGAAAAAAATGTTAATATGATTCACAGCCTAAATTTCATCGACAGTTTCAGAAATTGAATTGGTTAAATGCTCCCAAGAAACGATAATTGTAGAGGAATCAAAAATTTTGGAAATTCTAAAATGTTTTTCTCTTTATTCTAACGTAAAAGGGTTGATCAGCGTGAAATTGTCACCTGATGCCATCAAGTCAATACATGGAATCAGATTTTTTGGTATGTTATGGGTTTGCACCATACATTCCATTTTCTTCCAAGCTGACTACGTCAAAAATGTACCATATGCGTACAGAATTTCTGAGGAATTCACTTCCCAAATTATGAGTAATTCGACTTACAGCGTGGATACTTTCCTCTTTATAAGGTAAGAATTAAAATTCCACAGTGAAAATGTTATTGTCATCGACCATCTTCAATCTGGAGGCCTGCAGGCTCGAAAGAAGAACCTTCAAGCTTTTGTTGAAATTCAGCATAATTTTTGTGTCGTAAAAAAATGTTGTGTATACACAGGTGAACTTCGAATTTCATGAATATTAAAATTGATTGAAATATTGTTTCTCAGTCAACATTTTTTTAGTGGTTTTTTATTGGCTTATTTATACTATAAATCGAAAAAAATGGAAGATGGACCTGTGAATTACTCAGAGAAAATATCCGAATTCCTTATGATGTGTTTGCACAGAATAGTAAGGTGAGTCGATGTCCTTTCTGAATGAGTATTGAATATCTTTTCGTGACCTTTCGTTTATGGCCAGCGATCTCTTGCAGAATTATATTTCAGATTGTTCTTTATGATTGTTTATTTACTTTGTTTGGAGCGGAAGATTTTTTCAATTTATTTGAGTAATCAAATTTTCAGACTTACTCCAGCCTATATTATTGTGATAATTATAAGTGACGTACTTTACACTTATCTTAGAAGGACGTCTTCACTGGAAAGTAGTGAACAACCAGATGTTATGTGTTCGAGATTTTGGTGGAGAAATCTTTTTTATATCAATAACTTATATCCTAGAAACGAAATGTGTTTGAGCTGGTCTTGGTACTTATCTTTGGATACGCAGGCTTTTGCAATCACCTCAAGTTTGATTATTGTTTCCTCGTTGTGAGTATTTAATCATCTATTTCCATTGTGTTCCTATTCGGAAATATATGGAAAATTAATAATCAGAATAATAACCATCTTGGGGATATATCATTTCCTCTAAATATGGATATAGTATTTTGTTCAGATTGCTCTATCATTAGTAAAAATCATGTACTGAACTAGCTATGGTTTCATGAATGAGTTCTCTAAACACTTTATCGTTTTGCATTTCGAATACACGCAAATTTTGGAGTGCCTTAACATTCAATTAATCTTAATGATATCTCTTTTCAGCGCTTTCAAGGCAGCTACCATAGCTGTATTCTCCCTGATGTTATTCAGCATCCTTGCCACATCATATAAATCGTATTCCATTGGTTACATTCCCACGTAAGTTCTTCTAAAGATGCAAATGACCTCAAGTAGACCTACACTTGAAGATACCTCACTGAAAATGTTGTTATCAGTTCAAATAGTTTGGTTTTTGAAGTACTAACAAATCTTTTGGGCAAAGAATTAATCAAAAATGTAGGCTAATTTTTTTATTAGAATGACGAACGATATTCCTGATTTGACAACTTCTCCTTTAGACTCATAATTCGAGAGAACTGACAATATTTAAATTTGCATAAATAATGTGTGGGTTTAACAATACATATGTGATAGATGCGACGGAGACTATCTAATGATTGATCATAACAGGTACACAGCGTCAGAAGTAAATTTCAGCTCAATATGGCAAATATTATGTTTTCTATTCTAATTTGAATTTGAATTTGTAATGACCTTATTGAGGTATTCTTCATGTTTGTAAACTTGAGATTTCCTACTTTGAATAGAAATATTTCAGAATGGACGAGCAATTGATGCATCTGGATGACATTTATGATCTACCTTGGAATAGGATTGGTCCCTATCTTGTTGGGGCTATTACTGGTTATTTACTGGTTAAAAAAATGAAGTTTAACCTTTCCCTGGGAAGAGTAAGTCAAGAAAAATCCTTCAACTTTCATTTTTGAAGGATTGCTTTCAATATACAATCTGATATGATGAAAATACTTTAAATACATTGAATTTCTTGATTCAGACTCCTTGCACGACTTTTTTACATTGAATTGGATGCTGTAGCGATTTCCAATGCAACAATGTTGCAAGGCAAAGAGTCTGAAAAGAATCAAACACAAAATTCCAGGACAAAATGGGCTTCAGCTCACTAATGGATGATTTGGTAATGTTTTCCAATTTCAGTACCTCAAAGCTGTTTTATGGACCCTGTTTCCTCTCCTGAATTTATGGATACTTTTTGCTCTTCACACAAGACAGCTATCAGTAGAGTTTTCTGCAGTTTATATGGGAATTTCCAGGACTCTTTGGGGCGTTGGAATTGCATGGGTTTTGGTAGCTTGCTGTACAGGAAATGCTTGTATGACTGCCCAAAAAAAAATTGAAATTTGAATTTAAATCAACTTTTTTCAGCTGCATTGAACAAATTCCTTTCTTTCCGAGGCTGGGTACCCCTCAGTAGACTGACCTTCTGCGCTTATCTGTTGAACCCTCTCGTGGCCAACGCCATGTATATGGGAGCTGAAGCTCCAATGTACGCTTCGAAGGCAGGATTTGTGAGTTTTTGATTCCGGTGTTTAAAAACAACACTGACGAAGTCTTTTTCAGGCCATCAACATCTTAGGGGTTACCCTCTCGACCTTCTTCTGGGCTTTCATTGTATCGGTCTTTTTCGAATCGCCTTTCATACTGCTGACGAAAATTCTCATGGGGGGAAAGTGCAGAAGTCGAAGAACACAGAAATAACCAATGTTCCAGAAAAAGCCTGAATTCTCAATTTTCAACTGTATCCTTTGAAGCTGTGATGTAATCTCATGTGTAGAGCTGTAGTGTCATGAGTCTGCCAAGTTTTATACAATCAACTACAGTTTGTATATTTTATTTATGTGAAATAAATATGTAAGGTTCTTATTCTCATCTTTTACACATTTTGCACGACCTATTCGCTCCTAAGAGCTTTCAAATTATATTTTGGATAAGAAGGGGATATATTTTATCAAAAATAATATTGATATTTACATATAAGTATGAAGAGAAGATATTATACTATTATAAAACTATGAACACAATAACTCTTCAAAACTCTTTCTGGAGACTCTTCTTTATGTATGTTGCTACAAGTTTTTGAGGCCTCTGTTGCCATTCTTCTAGTTGGCAGTCCGTTGCTGAAACCTTGAAGAAGAATACTATCATTTACTATTCGACTCAAGGTTTTTTGGAAGGAATAAAAATTTGAACTACAGCAAAGGAAATTGGGGAAAATGCTGCATCATCGATAGTTTTACCTGATCTCCCAGCAATCTGTCCAGTAGGGTAACGCATACAATTGCTGCTCGAATACCAGTGTGATAAGTAATTGCTGAAAAAACCGTAGCTTCCATTTCTATATTAACAACACCCCTTTTTTTCAAATCAGTGAGGTATTTCATTTTATCGCTTTCGGAATGTTGGCAGATCGCCCCATCTAGCCGGCCTTGACCTGAAAAAAATTAGCAAAACGGCAAATGGAGGCACACGAGATATAAAACATCTTCAAAACATGCTCTTAATTGCAAACTTTCAGGGGGATTGTATGGTGTTAACGTAAACGTAGCATGAAACAACTAGACAAACCTTCATAGAAATCATTTGCACACATTGTAGTTCCTGTGACAGTTTTGTAGCTATCATCAGGGTCGATACAACTCTTCAGTTCCTCTATCAACTGCTTGTTGAATTTGGCTGGACGTCTCACCGTTTTTCCAAGAACTGCCTAGAAAAAAAATTTGAATACTTAGAACCTCAGGTCAACCCAGGTGCTCATTTAGGTTCCCTCCATGTCCAAGTGAAGTTTTATAGGTAATATACAGGGTATTTAATGTTTAGTGGAAAGATAAATGATTCCTCTGGTCAAAAAGCAATATTGAAAAAGCTTTTTTGAAGAAAGTTCACTAATTATCTGATTATCTAATATCTTTTAGATGGAAGAGACCAATCTAGCTGCATTTTCAGCTCATTTTTGAGCTCCTACTAACTTTTCATGGGCTTCATGCCCACGATGAAGATAGGGTAGAATGAGAATTTTTTGATCATCAATTAGAATGTTCGAATTTATAGTTAAAGTCGAGGGGGAATTCAAGTTAATGGATTATGTCATTTGAATAATATAAAGAAGTAACTTTTAATACAACCGGGAGTTACAAATTTATGAAAAAATTCCATATTTTCTCGGCGGATTGAGATAAAAAGAAATGACCTTATATAAAGGGTGCGATATTTAGTTCTCATACTTTTCAAAAAATCGTTAAAAAAAGTTAATCCAATGGCCGCTGAAAAAGAGTTCCCCACATGTTTTCAAACATCGACCAGTACCCTTAAACAGTTAAAAGAGGTAAAAAAAACTGCTAGAAATTTAACTCACGACTTCATAGAAGTCATTCCCAAGCCCATCAACTGCATTATCCGATATAACCACTGTTCCACTCCCAAGACCTATGCCTCCAGAAGTTCCTATCCTGAAAAAAACAGGATTTTTCGCTTTGGCGTGATACATAAGCTTTATCATTTCATGCAGGAGTATGCCGATAGATGGCACTCCCATTCCATGCTAAAAAAACAAAATTGTTGATGTATGTTTCATATCTCTTATTTTTGAACAATTCTCGACTTACACTGATTGAGAGAACCGGTCCAACTTTGTACATGCTGAACCTATAATTGGTTATTTCTGAGAGGGTGCTTCCTAGTGGTAGCTTGTAATCGAGTGCGTCCATCAAGTAATATGCGAAGTTTTTCATACGAGAAGGGGTTCCTCCCATACAGACAAACTGAAAGAAATTTCAGAAAACGATTTAATTTGTCCGACAGTAAAATGAGGTGAGATAGAAAAGACGTGAGTAACTTGGTTTGAATTGAATTTGTAAACTTATTTATTCAGTTTAGGTAGGTACTTTTACGTCTCCGAACATTTTCTCAAGGTCGTGGGTCTTAGAACCTAATGCTAGGTGGTATAAAATATCCTCGTCCATAGACAATAGGTGAGGGTTACTCTGTTTCATTAATCCATCGGAACCTCTGAAAAAACAAATATAAAATACAATAAAAATTATTCCAAACATCACTAGAATCAGATTCAATCATTATATTATTTGATGAGGAGTAAAAATGTCCCTATTTAGGCGAGCCTATGAAAAGTCACTTTATCCTCGAATGAAACATATTTTTTTTTCAAACGTTTTGAACAATGAAAATTGGAATAACCAATTTAAAATTAAATTCTCATTTTCGATCGTTAAAATTGAGCCAACAATGGAAATTTTCCCTAGTTACGGTTGTCATGCAAAATAAATTTTGACAGACATGAAGTACCATAATAATTATTGTTAGTTGACACTTGCTTGCTGGTATGAAGTGAAAATTTCTTCAGTAATAATTGAAGCTTTGGTCATTGAAGCAGTCTCTTTCTTTCATAACCGTCTTTTGGAAAATATTCAGCAGCATATGATCAATTCGTGAAAAAGTGCAATTCGAAAAGTGTGAGAGTTTTTCAAGAGAATGCGCTTCTAGCATATTTCAACATAGAAGCTAGAGATACATAAAAAAAATCAATGTACTAGCTGTGAAACACGAAAAAGATATTGGTAAATATTTTAAGTAACCAGCGTTTTTGGAAAAATAGTATGAAAGATAACATGCGAAGAAATCCAAGGAGCAGTTCGAATGTTTTCTGTTTGAAGCACCGTATGATTTACATCTAGGATTGAAGGTAACTATCATATTTCAAGTAATTTTAATATTGTATGCACATTCAATGTAACATTAATAAATAAAAAGCACGTCTGGATTTGAATTGATCACCGCAACGTTGACATAGAAATATGACGGCGGAACAATAGAACTTTTCGATGATCCTGTCAGTCGAAAACTGACATTGTCATTGTAGGTTTGAAACATTTTTTATGATCATAGATTCTGGCGTCCTTATTCGAAAAATAAACAAAAAATACAAATATATAATAGTATATTCTAAAACAAGTTGGAGAATGAGCTACTATTCCAACACGAATGTAAAATTGAGCGTTGGATATGCCTTCTGCCACGAGTTTCAGACGATATTTTCTCTATTTCAGTCAAGTTTTATGAAGGACTCTCGAAATTCATATAAAAATTCAGATTAGTGACTTTTGTATTGTATCTTGGTGTGACTTACGAAATTTGACAGATTACGGAATTTGAATAGATTTCATTTGAGAATTGATAGGATCGGAGGTCAGTACTGACAACCAGAAAATGAAAAATATAACTGAAAACAATTTTGTAATGAATTCATCACAGCACTACTTTAAGTACTGTAATGAACTCATTACGATACTGAAATATTATTGGTAGATATTACAAAAACAGTTTATCAAGGAATGAGCTATAAATTAACATAGTTAACCAAAAATTCAAATTGTACAAAAATAATACTCTCATTGTCTTATGCTCATCAGTATCATCAATATCATTGATATTTCTTAAAAAACAACTTCTATATAATCAAATTGCGTTAGGTTGATTAACGTTTCTGTCAAAAGTAAAATGTTGCCATCTCTAAAATTATCTTAGACCAGATGAAAAATACCCATAATTTAATCATACTTGAGATAACACAATGAAATATAAAAAAAATAAATTGAATAAAGCAATAATGTCATGAGCAAGCCAATATATCTTCGAGAATATTTTTTATTAAAATATTGAATCATTTGATAAACGAATTTCTGCATAATTTTGGTATTTATTATCATGAAGAATGAATAGTCGATGACACTATCGGAAATTCTATAGAAAAAATCACTGCAATTCAACCTATTTTTCGAAATTAATAAATTCCTAAACAAAAAAAAACCGAGATGGGATCAAATCCAGAATTCCTTTAACTACAATTAATTACATGAGAAATTACAAAAGTATGTAATGAATAAGCAGGTGGAAAGTGAAGTTTTGGAATAATCTTCTACCCCTTCCGTTATTTACGGAGAAAATATCTTCTGCTCTTGGGCAACTTCCTGATGAATTTTCATTTTTTACGCCCCCTTTCTGAATGCCACCCCAGACTTTTTTTGGCGAGGATTCATAACATAGTCTGTTATTCCGTTCAATTATTTTCTGAAACTAAATATTACAATAAATCAATATACGAGACGCATAAATTCATCACTACCTAATGACTGATTCATTAAATCTGGAATAAAAAGTAATGTTTGTCTTCTTTCTATTGAATGATTTTGACCTAAAGTATATCGTATATCCCCGGGAATTCAGGGATTTCCCGCATAACAATTATAGCGCAACGATAATGCCGTCGCTGTCGGTCAAATGAATAGACTAGATGGCCTTGCAAGTTGCAAGAAGCTCATATATAAATAATTTTTTTACAAGTAATAGAACACTGAACATTTGCTTGTGACATCTTACCATAGTTTTTCAATGATAATAGACCAATTTGGCACTCTGCCACAACGCAAAGTGTAAATCAATTTTATCACAAAAATTTTTTAGTGTGTATATCCTCCCAACCCCATATACACGTCAGTATATAAAATATATTATACTCACTCAGAATCCTCCTCATTTGACACCGAAACAATTTTCTCATCCATTCTATCTCATATGCACTTCTCTCATAGATACAATTACTTTCAATCCAATATATCACTCACACTCTCTATAACACTCTAGATAAGTGGAAGGTGACGACTGAACTATAAAGTATTTATTCAATAGAGAAACATGACGATATTGATTTTACAGAGTGTGCCTTCTGTATATTTTTTTAATATACTGATAACACAAAATGAGCACTTGGCATATCTTTCACTTCAGGAATCTTTCAAACAGAATTTTAAACAAGTCCGATCAATATCTTCATTTCCGAAATTAATGAAGAAATTGTTTTTATTCTCATATTTTCCCATACTTCAATCCAGAGCTAGATATTCAAAATTATTTATTTCGGCTTCTTAATTTATTAATCCATACAACAGGAACCTCAACTTCAGGGAGGTTACAGTAAAATTCTAGATAATTTCATCTAAATATTGCTAGATAAAACAACTAGAATTGTAACGTGCATTATGCCATTATTTTATTGGTACTCACGGAGTTCCACAAGGTCCAGTTCCTGATCCGCTCTTTTTCCTGATATTTAACAGAAGCTTGGTAAAATTGCGAACCAAAAATGGGGTCAGCAGCTTCATATACTTTCTATAGGATGTTCTAAAGAGATTTCATATAAAATCTGCAAGAATATCAAAGAGAATGTTAGATATCGAAATGAATTTTACATTCTGATTTGAATCTTTATGACGAGGTATGACGTTTATGAGTTTGACGTTTTCCAATACAATTTCCAACAACTATTGGAGGTAGGGGGAGTGTAGATGAAAAATATTTGTGTGGCTTTAGTCAAAGTGCATAAGTAGAGTGGCACTCATAGAAATATAATATGGTTTTCAACAATGAATATTCTTTAAGGTCAGAAGAAAATTTCATGCAATACTTTTCGGTCCATTTGGAAGCTACATAATTTTCTAGATTTTATCTCAATATAAGCGGATCTTAAACCGCTGAGACAACGTATCAGATACAAAAAGGATTTTTGTTTTTGAAATTAATGTTGAGTATGCACCATGAGAGAAATATTGGATTTTGATATTCTGACAACATTAATGGATTATTCCTGAATATTCCTAGGAAAAAATCAATATTAGAGGTCGGAAAAACTGAAATTCTTTCAATAGACGACATTCATTTATTGATTACATATACATCGAAACAGGATACAAAATTGCACATGAATTCATCATTTATCATGTATAGGTACTTGTATTTTATGTTATTCAACATTTCACATACAAATACATCAATTTATATAAACTTCTTGATTAATGACATTTTTCCCAATTGGTGCTGATCACCGTTTATGTTATCGGCTTGCAGTAAAGCTTAAAGAAATTTCTTCTTCATTCTTCAATAATATATTAAAGTATTTTATCAGATGTAAAATATATTTTACAATTCACAATGTTCACATCAATCAACTCATGATATATATTTTTTGTATCAATATGAAACTCCATTATAAAGGAACAATATTTAATGCGCATTCAATGAATAAAAAAAGGGAATGTAAAATGTGAAAAATTCTGATCGTGAAAATGATGTGAAAACTATGGTTTTCACGATAATTTTCAAATTTCGAAAAGTTAGGTTTTCTCACAGACTCATTATCCTACATATTATGATACCTAGGGGATTAACTATCAACAATATGTATATCAACATTAGCAGTTTCAACAATGGGAATAAATAACAAGCTAGCGTGATTGATCACAATAGTTTAATCGTTGTATATACACTACCCTATGAAAAAAATCACTTATCGTATTGTCGAATATGTAGCTACACATACATATAATATGCCGTTACTTTTGAGGACACAATATTGCAACACTAATCATGGAGGCTGTACATACATAATTTGAAATTTTTGGTCTTCTAAATGTGAAGTAATTTATAAGAGCTTTAAACTGCTCTGATTTTAAACCCGACAACCTCCAGAAAAATTTCGGTAATACGAAAAAACAAATATCACAAAAAATTTTTTTATTAAAAAAATAAATAATACAAATAAAATAATGGTACTTAGGTAAGTTGGGCCAACTAGGTTTCTTCAAACGAAGGTCCAATAAAAGTTGTCTAACAGAAATTCTTTCATTTCTTCGGACATATATTGCCTAAAAAGGGAAGTTTTAAGTAAATGTCACACATTTGAAGAAACGACTAAGGAAAATGAAAGAAAATAAAAGTGAAGAGATTGTAGAAAAACAACGATGTTGTTTGATGAAGTCGAGTTTTGTGGGGATGTTAGGATGCATATGTTCTAGAAACAAAGATTTCTTTCTGAAGAATTATTTTCTATTTAATTTACGAAATTCATTCATTTATTCGACCGAATCCAATTTGGAACTCTCAGAAGCCCTAAGGGTAGAAACAGAAGTGTTTGATGTGCTTTGGTACTTCTTTTTCACTCTTGAAGCTTTCCGTTTTTATAGATTATATGATCATGTTTTGAAATCTACACATTTCCTAGAAGCATACAGTAATTTTTTATGTTGGATTCCGTAAAAAATTGAGGATATGTTTTATACAAAGTTTTTCTTATATTATTAGGTATATCCTGGAAAAATGTCCGTTATAATTCAAGACCACGATCTATACAGAATCGTGTTAGTAGTGCTTAGACGTAGACATACATTAAATATTTAGATTATGCTTTTAGATATGCTGAAATAAAGACATACAAGCATGTATGAAAAGATTTGACTAGTAGATACAAAGTTGATAGCTGAAGATGAATTTTCACTGAGCTTTGAAGAGAATTGAAGATGTCAAAGTGTAAAAAGTAGGCAATTTCAGATATGTATATCAAATTTAGTTGATAAGAGTCCTTGTTCCTTATTAGTTCAATTTCAATAAAATAGTTTTTTTTTCAACGAAACCCAGAACCGTAGCAGGCAAGTTTCCATTTTTTATTAACCCTTTTGACGTTTTCATATCAAATCTTTCCGTTATCAACTGAATATCACACAAACTTATGTGCGAAAATGGCAGTGCTAATACAATATAAAATAGGATATTGAAAGAACGTCTGATGATGAGTCATGATCTCAATCGATAATTTCTGATTCTTGTTGAACAAGCTTGAACCTTCTAGGACTCTTTACAGACCAAGGGCCGTGGCCAGATGAAGGTAATCTACCTTTTGTTTGCAGGTATTTTTTTATGTAAGCCGCTACCAACTTCTGCGGTCTGATCTGCCATTCATTCATCACTTCTTTGGGTGCATTCACCTAAAAATAACCATAATGAATTTATCGAAATGTCATAATCAGGATCAGAAAGTTTGTTTCCTTACTTGATCCCCTTTGAGCCTATCCAATAACGTAACACAGACTTCAGCTGCCTTAATGTTGGCATGGTGGGTTAGAGCTGCGAAAGGTATAGATTCCATCTCAATATTTACTACTCCTTGGTCTCTCAATTTCTGGAGGTATTCCATTTTTTCATTTTCACTATAGTCGCAGAAAGCTCCATCTAATCTACCTTGACCTGAAATGAGTTTGTGGAATGAAGGCTTAATATCCAGAAAAATATAATGATATGACTAATCAGATGTTTAGATCGCCAGATCAAAAACTTGCCTCACCTTCATAAAAATCATTGGCGCACATTGTTGTACCAACAACTGTATCATAAGGGTCATCTGGGTCAATGCAGGCTTTTAACTCTCTGACAAGTTGCTGATCAAATACAGCAGGGCGTTTTACGTTCTTGCCAAGCATTGGCTGCAAAAAAAGATAAATAAGACTCGAAATAGGTTAAAAAAATGAAAATTTCATTTGGACACTTACCACTTCATAGTAATGGTTTCCAAGACCATCTACAGCGTCATTAGATATAACTACTGTACCTCCTTCATGACCTACTCCTCCACAAGTGCCAATTCTGAAGAAAATGGGATTCCTTACTCTGGCATGGTACATTAACTTGATGATTTCATGTAGAAGGATACCAATAGAAGGGACGCCCATACCATGCTGAAAGAGGAAACTTATAAAGATCTGTATGTGAATCTCGATAGATAGATCTGGAACCATGAAAAGGCAGAAAAGGACACATTCTGAACGAGGTGTATAATTTGTCTTTTCTTAGGAGAAACCGAGAAAAAATTACTTACACTTATTGATAATACTGGTCCAACTTTGTACATGCTGTACCTATACGAATACTGGCTTATATCTAAGAGTGTTGTTCCAGTTGGTAATTTGTGTCCAATGATTTCCATAATGTAGTAAGCAAAAGTTTCCATACGCTTTGGTGTTCCTCCCATACAGACAAACTGAAAAGCAAATGAAGATTTTGAAAATCACCAAATTATCCTCAAACAATTCATCAGTAAATATTTCAATGCATTTTATTGAAAAAACTCACTTTGACATCTCCAAACATTTCAACCAAATCATGAGATCCACTTCCTAAAGCCAAATGGTACAAAATATCCTGATCCATTAGTTCCAGATGAGGATTCTTAAGTCTGACAGTTCCATTGAAATATCTGAAAGGAACATTTTGGTCTGAATTTTTCCCCGTTGATTATAAAGAGGATGGTCGTTATATTGGGGTGAATTTGGTATATCTTGATATAATGAAAAATCAAAAAAATTAAGGAGTATGCAGGGAAATAACTCATATCTGAAAATAAACTATTTCGTGAAGCCTTCATTCGAATAATTGATTCCTATATGAAATAAGATTCTTTAATGAAAAATTATTAATCTTATGCTTCTTTTTAATGTCTTCCAGTGTATTTGATCCAGGATAGAATTACGTCAACGTATTGTAGCTTGTTGAAAATTATGTTATCAGTAGGATAAGTTTGAAGTATCATGAGAACTTTCATATTTTCCTTAGATAAGATATCATTTCCTGCCTCAATTTGAAAAACATAAATTATCGATGTAATATGACATACATCGCAAAAATATGACGAAATATATTCATGAAAATCCTTCGAGAGAACAAGTTTGTCGAATATCCTGTTGTTCGTGAGAATGTGAGCATTGATCAGGCAGTGAATTAAGGGAGCCATCTGAGTAAAATTAATCCGAAACACAAGTAGAATAAAATAATTATTTATATTACAAGTGCAGAAGGCACTGGATATTCTTACACGAATTAAAAATTCAAAAATGTGATGTGCCACGAAGTGGCTTAATTTTGAACGAAAGAATGTTATAATTAGCCTTCTTTACGAGTATTGAATGTTATTTTCTATAATTCATTGATTTTTCATTGAAATTAATGGAATATTCCGATAAATATTGTTTAGTGATTTTTGAATTGCAAAATATTGATTGTCAGAAGAGTTTTCTCTCTCAAAATTAAGGCAGATAATAAATCTGCTGCAGGAGGTAATCAATAAACATTACCATGAATACTGTGAGAGAATGAGATTTTCTCGAATGATTTTGTTCTACGAGATGTGAGAAACTCCTCAAAGTGTACTGAGGAATTTTGTTCAATTTTGAACTACAAAGAAAAAATACTGTATGATTGATGTTATCCTCTTGGTTTTGATGATATCAATGAAAGTTTCAGGCTTTTTTGAGAGCTCGAAAGGCATTAAAGATGAGTTTGAAAAATACAGATTATTCCACTTCGACGAATCGGATAAAATGATTCAGATGTCATCTCAACTTCAAATTATGCTTTCATTGTTACCGCACAAGGACGACTCACTGTTAAACTTGACCTCGAGGCATTAAATGTACCGATTGCAACGATAGGCTAACGCACTGAGTTGGTCTACAAATCTTCCATCATCTGCTTAAAATAGAACGGAAAACTTTGAAATAATCTATTTATTATACCTTTTGTCTCCGTTCTGCTCGGACTTGATTTCTTCATGCTCATCATTTTTTTTCACACCGTTACCACTCATTTCAAACGATTCGAGCAAATATGAGCGAAAGAGCAACGAACAACAGCACCTGCCTTCGATCGACTGACTGACACAACGAATGAACCAAATAGGATAAAAATGAGAAAGGCACCTAAATGGCTAAACGAGAAGCTGTAGATAGATCTGCTTATCTCGCATGTGAAGAAATCACCTCCTCACTATCGAATTGGCAGGTTCTGGTTAAGTATTGGTAGGGACATTTAAATATTTCGGCGTTTTGAATACGATATCCACGTGGATTTGGATAGCGCTTAGATAATGTCATCCTCGATGATTTATAAGATTGAATGGAGTCTGTTTAGTAGTTTAGCCATTTGTCTGTATCCGTTGATAACATAAGAGCATGGTGTTGTTTCGAGAGGTTTTTGAAGTGGCTGATTTAAGAAAATCACAATAAGTTTCATATTGCGTCTCGAATCAAAGTGCCCTCTTTATATCTATTCGAGTGAAATATGACTGAGAAGTTTAGTGAATATTAGTATAAAACAGAAATTTTTAAATCAGATTCATATCTTTATATCATAATATTTGAGTTCAGAATCAAAATTGTCAGTAACCAGAACAATGTCAATGAATTAAACTTTGATCCTTCTAGAAAAAAAATTCAAAAACTTTGAATTAGAAGTTAAGGAATTGACAGAAGAATACTAACAAAGTTCAGAAATTAAAGATAGAATTTGATAAGTCTTGGATTAGAGACATCAACAGATTGTTCTGATGATCACTCAGGGCCTTGTACTGTGAAGCGAGGAAACCTAATATTACCAGTATAGAATCCATTCTTACCCCGTGAGTTGAGAAAAATCATAATGTAAATGCAGAAGGCACTGATATTCTTCCACGAGTTTCCGAATGAAGTTCAAAAGTGTTAGAGAAAGCCTTCTGTATGAGAATTAAGGTTATTTTCTCTAATTCGTTGAGCTTTCATTGAAATTAATAAAATAAATATCGTTTGGTGATTTTTTCATTGAAGAATATTGATTGGCAGAATTCTTTTATCTACCACAAATTTGACAGACATTAAATAAATCCATGGCAAGAGGCCAACAGTTAAATTTTTTATTCTGCCTGACTGATGTGAACATATAATGTTCCTACATTTCACATACCTACTATACCCTCACCCTTCGTCAAAGAAAACCTGTTTCAGAGCGGAAATTGTAACACAATATATGTTTATTCATCACCTGCCCTATTCTATGGCCAAGATGATATTGCTAGTCTCATATTCCTTCACCAAATCTTTCTTTAACGAAAGTTATACTTCTCAGCCCCTACCTCGTGAGATGTTTATATGCTTCATTTAAGAATTCAGTATAATATAATCATATTTCACATTATTGTTGAATACGCACAATTTTTTATATCAAAATTGGTGTACTAATATTTCAGATAAGACAGTCATGACGTAAATATATTTTAAAATATAAATTCCGGATAGGCAAAATTTTTGTCAAATTCAACACCCTGTATCTTTTTTCGTGGTTCTCCGATTTTGTTGAAATTTTCACCAGGTGAAGTATTGGAACTTGTGATATCAACCTGAAATTAACTTTGCAAAAATACTTGTAGTTCATCCCTTATACAGGGAGAAACAAATCCTCGTTTTATACCCTCCATTTCAAAACACCCTGTGGTGAATTTGAGGCGGAAAATTTGATATCATTAAGTTTTAATTTGAAGTGAGACCCTTTCTTAACAAAATGCTTTTTAATTTACATCAGTATCTGCTTTTAAAGAAAAGATACACATTTTCAAAGAAAGTGTTGCATTTTTTCAATTTTTATAACAATTTAAAACATTACAATAACTTTTCGACTAGCAAACATACACAAACATCTGAAAATTAATAGCGTGTATTTCCACTTCGCTTTCTCATCACTTTTTCCATGCGACGTGGCATACCTTCAATGCATTAACGAATTGCTTCTGGGGGAATATTTTCCCTAACAATTTCTGTTAATGCAGAACAATGCTAGGGGTTGTAACAGAATACTTAGAAGAGGCGAATATTCAACGATTGGTGTGGCCAGCCAGAAGTCCGGATTTAAATCCAATTGAACATGTAAGGGATATGCTAAGTAGACATGTTCGAAATCGGCAGTCCAACACCATTCCCGATTTACGAACAGGCCTTCTTGAAGAACGGGAAAATATTCCCCCAGAAGCAATTCGGAAATGCATTGAAAGTATGCCACGTCGTATGGAAGAAGCGATGAGAAAACGAGGTGGAAATACACGCTATTAATTTTCAGATGTTTGTGTATGTTTGCTAGTTGATAGTTTTAATTTGTTATAAAAATTGAAGAAATGCAACACTTTCTTTGAAAGTGTGTATCTTTTTTTCAAAAGCAGATACTGGCGTAAATCAAAAAACATGAAACAAGGTTTTGTTTCTCCCTGTATTAAGGATAAACTACAGATATTTTTGCAAAGTAAATTTCAGGTTTATACAACAAGAGCCAATACTACACCTGGTGAAAATTTCAACAAAATCGCAGCACCACGAAAAAAGATACAGGGTGTTGAATTTGACAAAAATTTTGCCTGTCCAGAAATTTATTGACAGGGAGTATAGTTCACAGTTGAAAATGATGCAGACAATTGGATTATTTCTTGATCCTACTGGCACCATTTTTTCACCTGTAGCTCTGATTCGTAGTGCAAGGATTTCGCAGCCATGAAGATAATTAAACTGTAAATTCAGCATATGAGTCTTGGAGAACTTTAGGCTAGTTTTATCTATTTTTTTTAACTTACATTGCCAAGATCATTGTTTCAACATACAATGGAACCTAGGATATAATGGATAAAGACAATAACAAAATCTGTCCCAATATTTTGAGTAGAAAAGAAGAGAAAATTGTTCATATATCCTTGTGATGTGGAAAAATAGTGCCAAAAAGGGGTTTATCGACGAAACCACAATAAAAAAAAAAACTAGGCCATCCGCCTGGCACTCACTCGTCTGTCTCTTCCTCCAGTATGTCCCTGCTCGACATCTTGGGCACCGCCTTCTAACACCTCTTCAACGCACTTAGGAAAATTGAGCTCTCGCTATTAGGTACGGGGTCAGAGTTCGGGATTTTCACTGAATATTCATATTTTATTCAACGGAAATGAGGTACAAGGGTGCGCCAGGCCTGTTTCGGAGAGTTGCCACCGATTGCTGAAGGCGCTGAAGAACGTATGGCTCCTTCAGAGCGCAGGATAAATCGAAGCCGGCTGTGGAAGATATGCGTAGTGGAGGGATGGTTTCGGGGATGAAAACTGCATTTTTAAAGGGCAAGGGTGAGTGTGGCGGCGAATTGGCGGATATTGACCCTGGGCATGGATCAACACGTACGGTTTTTCAACCGAGATCAACAGATTTGAATTGTCATATCGGTACCTTCAAAATGGGCAGTTTGAATTGGGAAATAGGATCAGAGGAATGAACCAATATCTACTTTGGTATTTTCATTAATTCAGGGTCTTGAACAAATGTTTTCTAAACAAGTATTAAACAAACTAAAAACAGTTCTGAATCAGTGCCTTGAGAGATTGACTAAAATTAATCTGATACACCATCAGTGTGAATAGTTTATTATTGAAAGGAGCAGCGAAGGAATGTGCCTACCTATTCAAGAATCACTCCTGAAGTTATTGTTGTTTGTTGTTGTGTGTTTGTTTTTATAAACAAGAAAGTATAATGTCCCAACTTCAATTTGATTCTCTTTGTTCGCGGAAAATTATCCGTAGAGTATTTTGTGATTCAAATGTTTCGATAAGAAAATTTCCAAATCATTTTGAAACATGTGTGTTCAGAAAAAAGACACACACAAATCGATATCTAAATTATTATTCTAATCATCAAATGAGTGTTAAAAGAGGTATTATGAAAACACTTTATGATAGAGCGCAATTAATTTCATCGACAACTGGAATACGAAATAACGAAATTAATTTCATTAAAGATATTCTTGAGGATAATCAATATCCAACTGATTTCATAGAAAAAACTATTTCAATTTAAGAGGAAACAATTTTGCGTCAAAACGATAATAACGATAAAGAACCAACAACAAACCGTGAAGAACAACCAATTTTAATAAATTTGATTCCTTATGTTAATGGATTTTCAGAAAAAATCAAAAGAATTGGTTCTAAATTCAACATGAGAACTGTTTTCAAAGCAAAAAATGATTTACGATCTTCATTAACAAAAACTAAACCTTTGAATGAGAACCAAAAATCAAGAAATTGTATTTACAATATTCCCTGTATTTGTGGAAAATCTTATACAGGAGAAACATCCAGACCATTAGAAATCAGGAAACGTGAACATAAGAATAACATAAAAATAGAGATATTGGTAGATCGCAGATAGCAGATCATGTGTGTTCCAATACCGGCAATCACATGATGGATTGGAATGGAACAAAAATTCTAATGACGGAACCTGATGGTTATAAAAGAAAAATCAAGAAGTCAGCTTGTATTTTGTTGGATGAGGCTAATAATCTCGCCAATTGTTCAGTAGGAATAGATCGAATTTGGATGGATTTATTGAAAAAAGAACTGGTTTCAGGGAATTTCGAAATAAAATAACGATATCAACATCTAGTAATCAATATATTAATCTATGTTCATCACGATTCTACGAAGTAGAATGAAAACTAGTAATTGTCTGATGAAGGAGTCTGATTGAGACTCCGAAACGTTACGCTTAAGGGTTCAAAGTGTATTCTTTTTGTTCATTGTTAGGTAACAATTTCTTCTCGTAAGGTTTTGGCCCCTGACAAATTAGTGTTCACAATTTTACGCAGGGGCCTTTCTTATTATTAAAAAATTTTTTCTAATTATTTCTTGTTTCAGAGACTGGGAGAGAAAACCCAAATTAAATTTTCAGGAAAATGCAAAGACCTCCCAGACAATATTTCAATAGATATCTAAATTCGCCTCTGTTAAGTCTCTCTTTTCGTTCGATCGTTCTTTCGTTACGATCTTCAAAAAATACTGATTGAATAGAGTTGGAATTTTCATTTGTAGTTATACAGCGTGGTAAAAAAGTATCGTAACTCGTCAAAAAATCTATCTATTTGAAAAAAAAAACAGTTGAGTGGGTGTGGAGCCTAAAAGGGTGAGAGATTTCAAATTCAAAAAGCATAAGGAGACCTGCTTTTGAAATTACAAATCCATGGGTTCCCGGATTTTCCTTAATAATAATTAGTAAAAGAATTCATAGTACTGGGCAGAAATCACATTGCGTCAATACCCGCTGGGGCCATCGCAATAGTAAAAAAATAATGATGGTAGTACTCTCCAATCACAAATTGTAAATTATTTCCAAGTTTTTAAAAGAAAACGCCGCAATCGCCGATTAGGTATTCAAATTACCTTTCATTTGCTGTATTATAGTCCATATATTCCAATTTGAAATAACAAAGTATAGGGATGAACAATCAACAAAACTTGAACTCTAAGGACAAGGAACTTTCCGAAGTCTGACTCTATCAGAATCGTGGATATTTTTTCCATACTAATATTACTATGTAGGGGGATAGAAATATAAAATTTAAAAAATCATACAATAAATTGCTTCTGATTCTACAATCATTGTATTCATTCTCAAATCATTTTATCGAATCAGAATTGAATATTTCCTACGTTCCTTAGCCTGAAAAACATGGGGTTTTCGGAATGAAAGCAGCAATCAACGGTCTGAGTGCAAACACTTGTACTTCCAATAGACCGGCACCGCCGAAGTAAAATCCATTATTTTCCTCGTCATAAAAAGCTAATTCAATCGCGAATTTCCGGATAAATCCGTGAAAATTCTATTCTAGGAAAAAGCCCGCAGCGCGGAAGCTGTTTATCGAAATTAATAAATTAATTGACTATGAAGTGACTTATCTTGAATGTAATAATCAATAACCTCCGTCAGGGACTTATTCCTTTCACAAAGTTGGTGAATGATATTCCAGAGTTTAACCTAGTTTTGCGGTTAAATACAGACGAGCGTAAAAAATGTTTTTCTCGACATGAGAGTCTAGAATGACTTGAGCGATCAACGGAGAAAAACCAAGCAGGCTCTCATCAAAGTTGATTATAGGATTAAGTATTTGAACTTTCAACTCCTCTTGATGATAATTTTCGAAATATTTGATTGAATAACTTAAATGGAATCTCATAATATTCAAATTGGCTGAAAGAACAAAAAAATGTTTGGCATTTGGCGAAATGGTTGCCTCATCGCCTTCTGAATTCGATCCTTGGTCATTCAAACAATATGATCAAACCATTAAATAATTTTTCAGTCATTTATTGTTTTATTTCAAATAAAATCCAGGAAACTGAGAAATTCTCTGTTTGTTTTTGTCTTAGTGATCACTATTACTCTATTTTCTCATGACCAGATAGGTGAAATTCAAACTGAAGAACTTAATTAACTAAGGAGGAATCTTAGACTAAGGAGTCTTTGGGAGGAATACTTTTGAGAAAATGATTAATGAATCTTCAATACGAGGTTCTATACTGAATATTTATTTTTGTTTGCGTTATAACCAAGTCTAGATTCCTCGAAACCAAATTTTGTAAAGATAGCGATAGTGACACCAAAATCTTGAACCTGTTTCAAACCGTTAATGGGTCAAAACCATCGGATTCACGCCACTTTACCACCTGAGTGAATGAATCTCCTCTTCAAGCCAAGCTTCCTCCAAGTCACACGACACTCGATGATGACTTGCAACTCTTCAATCCCATTCTTTATTCTCAAAGGTCGTCGTTTTTTGCCCCTATTACCAAACTTCAATCCCGATTCTAGCAAAACAAACACGAATCAATCATGCAGAACAGTTAAATTAGCTATATAAACTCCCAAGGAGTTGTTAGAGTCATCAGTTCTTCGTTAATCATTCGAGAAAACTCGAGAAAATGAAGGCATTTGTGCTCGTGCTCTTTGCGGCGTTTGCTTTAGCCGAAGATGTGAAACCGCTGTACAAATATCGATTCGAATCTGAAGACGTCATGAAAACTGCAGCATCAACCATTCCAGTTCATGGTTATCATGTGGTTGAAGGAGGATACTACCCGTATGAAGGAGGCATACAATCGTCTAGGTTCGGTCCAGGTTTCTCTGGGGGAGAGTACAGAGCAGGTCTTGGAGGAATTGGAGCAGATTATCAATATGGAGGTTATACGCCTTACGGGGGAAGTATTGGGTATGGACCTGGCATCGGTTTGGGCCAGGCTACGTAGGATCTCCATACCACAGAGGATATGGCGGGCAAATCGTAGACAAAAACATATACAGAGGAGGAAAGAAGAGCATCGTAGACGAAAACTATGAAAAGGTACATGGAAGAAAAGGACAAGAAATCAGTGGAGGCCAAGAAGGATATAACAACGGTCAGGTTGCTCTGAAGAACGTCAAAGGAGATTCTGGATATTACAACGAAGAGGAGGGCGGTAAGAAGCTATTCGAAGATGGGAAACATTACAATGGGGCTCAACACTACGCCCAAGAAGGTATGTATCTTCACTAGCTACTTGTTTATCATTGAAAAATAGTATTTATCACTAAATAACTGCGGAATATGTTGGTTTAAGACTCTCATAAGGAAATATACGAATCTTCTTAGGTCTTAACGGCGGACAAAAGAAGATCAACAACGGTCACAAAAAAGGACACAGCATCAAAGGCTACAAAACATCCCACCACAAAGACGAGTCTGGAAAAACAGAGGAATACTACGACGAGGAGAACGACGAAGGTAACAACCTCTTCTTCAACGGTCAACGCGGTTCCTTCGGCGAAAATGCAGCTTCATCCTTCAAAGGCGGCCATGCTGATGGAAAATTCAACGCTGGAGAAAGCAAGAAAGAAGGGCATTATGACCAAGAGCATTACGTTGGCAACAATAACGCTGGAAAAGGCAGTTACGGATCTAAGAAATACGCAGGAAGCGGTGAGGTTTATGGCGTTAATAACGGTTTGGACCAGCAGAGTTTACTTGGACATCAAGAATCCGAGAGGTTCTTCAATCATCATCCTGACCATACTCCTTTCTACGGAAGTGTTTATAGGAAATAATTTAAGTGTCGAATGTTTCTATTGATCTGATTCCTAACCTTGGATAGTCTAAGTCTCAACGATTATTTATTTTTTGCTGTAAGTTGTGCTCATGTTGACTAATACCTTTGTTACCATATAATTATTATACTGACAATATGCCATTTTTCTTGTAACTGATGTGAAATATAGAAGTAGATTTGCAACTTGAATATTGGTTCTTTGTCTCTTTCAAAAAACAATATTGAACAAAAAACGTGTTCCCTTTTCGCTTGATTGTGAACTTATTTTCACCAGAACTGAAACCTTCTGATTTTTCTTGATTTGTCGCTTTCCTCATCTCATTTGAATCTAGTACAATATCAATATAAAATACGTGAAAGCTAAAGATAAGGCCTCTAAGACCTGCCTATACATTAACTTTTTATACTCCCTCTGTACCTAATAACTTCACACTTCCTGATGTTTCCAGATCCGACACATAGAGGTCACGGTGTCTGAAGGTGTTTGACACTGGTACGAAAAAGTAAGGTTAATGAAAGTTGTCAGATTTGACAAACGCAACGCATTTGTGTCTGATATGCGAGCATACATGGACGTTGTACCTCTATTCCGGTGATTTTCTCAAGGGAAACTTGATAAACATCGAACAAAATAAGACAGATAACAAGAAATTCAAAATGTGTGGAGGATTCACTTGCTCGAAAAATTCTCTTATTGCCCTGAATATTTTATATATTGTGAGTAATTTATTAAGACTGATTATGTACCCCTTTATATTCTCAAATTTACTTTACAGCTGGTCGGTTTCATCCTCATAAGTGTCGCTGTGTATGGAAGAGCTGCTTCCATTGTATCCAATCTGCCGATAGTTAGTGTTCTGATAGCATGTGGAATTATCCTGATTATGATTTCCATGCTGGGGCTGGTGGGGGCGGCAAAGCATCACCAAGTTATGCTTTTCTTCGTATCCTTTTCGAAAATTATCCTATCAGTAGTTTGAAATGATATCCCTCGCAACGAGAGGAAGTGACAACTAGCGATTTCTATTGCTCAAATGAGGGCTTAATTAACATTATGTGGGCAGAAAGTGTGACATGCAAGTGTTTGTGTTCATAATTTCAATTCAATTTCATGGCTACATTGTTTGAATTAATTCATTTGAGCATGGAAAAAAGTCATCAATTAGGCAATTCAATTTTTTTAAATTCTATCAACCTCTTTTTAAGTGAGTCAATTGCAGATTTCAAATGGAAGTTGTACCAATATATGATGCAACTTTTCATTGCCAAGTTCATTCCTTTGACCTACATAGGTATTTGTGAAAGAAGAAACTTGAAAAAAATGTAAAAACTCAAATTTTTTTCTTCACATTGCATATTTAGCAAGTATTTTCTTCCTGTTTTGTAAATTGAACAATAAATTATGAATAAATGTTGAATATTTCAAAGAATCTCCAACACTAAATCTTCAGTTTAACACAATAGATGGCGCTCTCTCTTTTGGTGGTTGCATACAGTTGGTTATGTCATTTTGACATTAAGACTAAGAATATTGAGACTGATTTTCCTTCACTCCCATTTAGTACATGGTGATACTTTTCCTGCTTTTCCTCCTGCAATTTTCTGTAGCATGTGCCTGTTTAGGGGTGAATACAGAACAGCAGGAACAATTAGCAGAGCAAGGTTGGAACAAGGGGGGTAACGCAACAAGGGCTAGGGTACAAGACACTTTCACTTGCTGTGGGTTTGATGACAAAATTGACAAGGAGCACCTCCGCCAACTTGCGAAGAACAGCTCATGGTAAATATTGAAAAAAAGTCTGAGAAAATTTTTTTTTCAAAATGATTCTGCAGTTGAATAACTCTTTTTGTTTTTATACGATTCCAGTTGAAGTGTTGCCCTGATCCTAATATTGAGGTCGACTGCGAATGTCCAAAATGTATGACCAAACTGAGAAGTACAATAAGTTATGCGTTTAAACTCTGCGGTTGGATAGGCCTATTCTTTAGCTTTACGGAGGTAAGTTAGGACGATGTATGAAAAACATCTGTTTGGAAGCGTTTTAAATTTGATAACAAAAATCGAAACGTTTTTGATATTTCATTGAATGAGTTTAACATTTCAGGATGATTTTATACTAATCTTGTACATATTTTTAATTGTTTATATTGGAGTTTTTCCATCATAGCCACTTAACCTATATCTATTGAAAAAATTCAATGGCTGTGATTTAATCTCTACCTACCAATAACAAATCCCCAGTGCAGAGGTTAACAGTGAAGTATTTGATCTAATATGGTGTTGGTTGCATGTTTCAGTTCATGGGAGTCTTGCTGACTGTAAGGTATCGTAATCAGAAAGATCCCAGAGCTAACCCAAGTGCATTCCTCTAGTCTGAAAACTACATGAGAATGGGTGGGTTTAAAATTCTTCTCTTGCTCAACAAAAGTTTCATTATCAAAATACATGAGACAATCATTTGTGTGGAATACTAACTGTAGAAATTGAAAATTTTGTTGCATGAGAATTCAACATAACCGCAATTAGCGTTAACTGCATGAAATAGTCTTTGATTTGATCTAATAAAATTTTGTATATGGAAGGTTTTTGACTCGAGGATTCACAAATTTTTTTCACACAGATAATAGGGCTGGTATTGACGAGGCGCTATCGCAACCAAACTCATCCGGATTTGTATCGTCACGCAACTGCTGTATTTCCAAGAAGTAATTTCACCTATTAATTCTAGTCTTGACTTTAGGAGTTCTGAATAAATTGCCATAATAAGCCAAAGAAAATCAGTTCCATCGCTTGTGATGTGATTATGTGTTTTTCAACAGAATCTTCTGTTTGTATTGAAGGAATATTCTGCCTCAACACTTTGAATCCTAACCTAAACAGAGCCAGTTGCTCAAGGAATTTTGTGAACAAGGTGCAAAATGTGATGTTTGTTTTACTTCTCTTATTAGGTTATAATTTAGAAGGCCTTGTGAACAATTTGTAGCAATTTGACTGAAGTTATTTCTTCTGTCAAATCTGATCACAGACTTCTCAGAAAACAGTTGTGATACATCACAAAGAAGACAGTAACTACTTAAATAAGAAAGTATATTTCTTTAGTGCTTCCTCTTGTAACTAATCAATTAAGAAATAATGGTCATCTCAACATAATCGCATCATTTTTTCCAAGCTGATTCATTCTATTAGAATTAGGCATAATGATTCTTCACTATAACATATACTTCATACATGATTGAGTCTGAAAAATATCGATGTTTCTTACATTATTTTAGAAGAATACCTTCACAATTTCGTAGATTGTAGTCAGTGTCACCTGTTTTGACAAAAATGAATTGTTGTCTGTTTTTGAACAAACACAAATTTTTTGGCTGTAATTTCTGGAACAAGTAATACACCGCTATTTAGAGGCAATGTATTTTGGTATATTGAGAAAATTGCATAATTTTGATAAACTGACATATAGTGAATATAGGTGGAATACTTTTGATGTCATTACGATATCCTATTTACTGTTAAAAGAATTAAAATATCTGTTATATCACCTAAGAGGCTATATCACATTTACAATTATTACAGAGAAATTTACACTGAGAATATATTCCTTCGCAATCTTATTTATTAATTTTCATACGTTATTCTATCTCTTTTGGTTGTAATATAATGATCTCTGGATGATCTGATGATCTTCCTATAATCGTTCAAGCCATTGAAGGTTGTAAAAAACATTTTTTGAACTGCTAGTTTCTCAAATGCAGAAGTGTTTCTAGTTATTCAGCTTTTGATTACTATACGTATAAGTGCTCAGTGGTTGATGTTCAAATCGTAAAGTGTTGTCTTTGTAATTATGTGTATATACTTTTATTTTGAAATCATTGTTACGAAACGAAAATCTCAACTGTGAGTACATTGTCTATAATGAAATACTGTTTGTTTATTTGGAACATCCTTTGCCATTTCCTAATGAAGTAATATTTGCAGCCTACAGTTCTGAGGACATAACTGTTCTTTTCTCATTCTGCTGATCAGTTTCTTGAAGAAAGACCTCCAGCAATTGTAAACTTGAAAAATATTCATGATGAAGGGGTTTCATTCAACAGTACAGTTTATCTCTATTTTATTTGAGCCTATACTCCTAGGAAAAAAGGTCATTGGTATTTTCCTATGGCCCTCGTACATCTGAAAATTGTGTTTGAGGGAACAAAGAACGCATAACTTTTTTATTAATTTGAAGTTTTTGAGTGGTTAATTATATTAACGATCAGTTTCTTGAAATAAATTAGTCCTTGTACTCCTTGTTGAGTACATATAAAAACGGATCGAGAGATTCTGCTCGGATTTCAAATTTGCTGCACTTCTACGTCACACAGAGTGCGTCCTTGTAAGAAAAAGACTAATGTCAAAAGGCATAGAAAATCATATGTTTTGAAATCTTGACGACTATCAAATTCGAATTTCCTGTTTTTCAGAAAAAAAATCAGAAAAACATCTGTTCCACACACTTCGCATCACGATTATTCATACTAATAAATGACGACATTCTGATTGGCATGTTCATTATTCACCTAACCTAGTTATTATGGCTGTAGATAATAACTGGAAAGAAAATATTAAGGACCAATTAGAACGTAGGAATAAATTGGAATCGCATAAATTTCAGGATATAATAGCCCAAAGTATGTTGTCAAATATCCTCCTGGAATACCGTATAATATATTTATTTTCAGACACTAAAATATTCAAGTATGCCAGTGCTCTACGAGTTGAAAATACTCAGCTTTCCAATCAGATAGAAAGGTTGAAAGTGGGTGAAGGAAAAGGCGGTGGAAATGATTCGCGTTATCAAGAAAAAATACAGTTTCTTGAACAAAAACTCCTGACTCAACAGGAGGAACTGACAGAATTACACCGAAGGAAAGGAGAAAATGCACAACAAATTATTGACCTCACTGCTAAACTTCAAGAACAAGATAAATTGTTACAAACTAGAGAAACAAGGTATGGGTAATTCATTCGTTTACTACTCTATCATTAACTAAACTCAAATCGAATCCAGGAATATTCATGAAGTGGAAGAATTAAATTTAGTTCTGACATACTTTTGAACACGTTATATTTTAAAAGTATTGGGGATTGAAGAGCACTATATATTTCGAAAATTCTTGTTTCAGTATTGCTGAAATGACGAAAGAACGAACAAGTATGAAGGCTGAAATTGGAATGTACGAAAAAGCTCTGAAAGAACTTCAGTACCTTATTGACACCCTAAGAGATGAACATCAAGCGCTTCAGATGGCCTTCAACGCCCTAGAAGAAAAATTGAGAACTACACAGGTGAGTAGTTTGGATATTGTTTGCACCTCTATTTCATCTATCTATAATCTAACTAGACAGAGTATTTAAAAAATATTTTCTTGTGAGGTAAATAATAATTGAGTTAGGAAATATTGGTTTCGAAAAAGATCAATTTATTATACCCTATTTAGGATATTGAGGTTTTATGTTGCTGGCGCCATCTGAACTCAAACATGTGTTATTATAGATTACTCATCATGTCTTACATATACTTATCATAGTTTTGATTCATAGGATTGATTATTTTTTATTTTGGTCCAATTTCCTAATTGGATTTATAACTAATCTTTTCATAATTGCCGATCATTGTTGTTTGTTTTCTTTTTTTGATTATATTTAATTAGATGGTGGTTGAAGTTCTGCAATTTCAATTTCGTTTTTCTTGAAGTACCTAGTTAAGTAGATTAATTAAGTATTTTGAGATAAGGTGCCAATTTCATATTGTTTTGTGTGTTATTGAATATTTCTGTTATTTATCAACCATTTGAATGGAAAGTTCATTCTTGATAATATAGATGGCATTGCGTACATGTTCAATGGCATTTCATAGAACTTCCTGAGTTTTTTATTGTGGAATGTGCTGGAATGTGTTTTTTATGACACATTATTGATTTGATAATTCCTATGCCAATTGCCTAATGGATTACAAATACAGTCTTTAGCTGTAGGTTAAAAGAGGAAGTAATAGAGAATTATCGAAACACAACTAGAGACTTAACTTTATTAAAAGATCCTGTAATGAATGACCCATCAACGTTGGAAGATATTTGAGCTATTGGAATGATTTATTTCGCGACAATTTTATTATGACATTTCCTTCATTTTGACAGCTGTGAGACGTTGTTTAACCTAGAAGATTGGGAGAATTATCAAAATAAGGGATCTTTTATTTGAATACGGCTGTCCTTTACTTAATTTAAATATAGGAGAAACGTATTTTATTACAGGCCACCTTAAAATCTTTTATGAATGTGCATGAGCAAAAGTCAAAATAAGGAAAACTGTATTTGAGTTAGGCCTATCAATAATCAGTGTTCTATTTGTAACTGTCCAAATCCATATAAAATAAACACCTCTAGTCCGATCTTAATTGTGAAAAGCTAATATGATTTGTTTCATTTATATCTTTTTTGGTGCACTATTCGATCTAAGCTTTCCAATTCTGACAAAGTTGGATATCCCACTACTCCAAATCATAAGTTTAGCATTTTCGTCAAATTATACTGATTTTTCCACCCCTTATGAATGAAACCACTGCTTCAAGAGGAAATTTGCAGAAAATAGTATGAATCAAGATTAGTTTTGTTTATATCAAAAGTGCGAAAACCTGAGGTAGCTGAGGGTTGATTCTTCCTCTTTCGAAACCAACCTGGAATTGACTTTAAAATGTCGCATCTGACACTGACACTTCTTTAAAATGAATTTTTTTTTATTTTGCATCTTTTTTAACTTTTCTCAGAAAACTATCTTCTGCTCAGTCTGGATTGTTACTTCATGAATTCGCTGTTATTTTTTCTTTTTATTCATGAATGTGCCCACTCAGGGGCATATTAAACTCTCGCTTGAAGGCGGGATTTTAAAGAGCCCTAAATTTCATGTGATGTGGGCTGAGTACTTCGAATTTTATGGTCGTTCTCAGTTTTCACGATACAAATGTACTATAAATACATACTTAGCATATTGTTGGTTGAGAAATCCGCCGTTTCGTCGGTTTCCGGATCTTAATCGCCGATCACGTCAACGAATTTAATATGCACCGTTGACTAAGTTTCTGCGCGAACTTTTAAACTTATCCCCAACATTGGTCCCTAAAATTTTTAATGATTGCGTTCACAAAGTTCGCAAGAAAATTATTCTAATTCAGGTTGAGAATTTTTCAGCAATTAAATGGTTGTTATCGAAATATTCTTTTTTATGTTGAGGTAACCGTTAAAGCATGACGTAGTGAAATCGCAAAATGTAACCTTTATAAGGTCCGTCTGATGTTGGCTTGATACAACTAAAACATGATATTTCAGAAGTTATGTTCAATTTTTGGGTATTTATTATAATCTGTATGCCTATTCTCAAGTATGGTTTATTTCTTCGATCTAGTTCTCAAAATTCTTCAGCTTGTAATGAGTAATTCTTCTTGTGATCTTTCTCAAACAAGCATGATTAACATATAAAAAGTGATCAATCAGCTGAATTTCATGTGATTTATTGACTTTATCTAGTAATCATTCCCGTCAATCTTAATTGCGCAAGACTCAAGGAATGCTCAAATACAGTGTTCATTTGTCAAGTGATCCAACAACATGACAGAAACAAATCTAAACGTCATAAGTCAGTGTTTTTTATCAATACAAAACTGAATCTCCCAACATAAAGTAGATTAATCCCGTAATTCCTCAAAATTGAACTTCCATTTAGTAGCAATGGTTGCCAAAAAATTCAAAACAGATTCGGTCATGCCCTGGTAAGAGACTAAATTATCTAAGATATAATAAGCTAAGAATCCAACAAAATATAATAATGCTAGAAGAAGAAAGTTTTTATAATGAATCTCGCAACTCAAAAGTTACTGTTGGGATATTACCAACAAAATATTGATTTTTCGAGCCGCTCTCGATGAGAATAACCCTTGAACTGATTCTATTACCTATGCCATTTTGTAACCCCAGAATGAATAAAGTTTTCGATGGTGCTTTCACCATACTGTGGAGAATTGATTGCAGGAAGTTTTCTTTTAGAAGGGGATTCATACGATTATCTCAACCCTTAACATTTCGAACAACACTCAAATGATCCAAGAACCTTGTATAAATATTGAATTTTCAATATGAAAAAGTCGAATGAATCATCGATAATATAAGATTTTCCAACTTGTGACTTTTGTATCGTTATTTGATGGTCCCGGAACTGTCAGTCCTTGATCCTGCCCAGAGATCGAATTGACGGTCACAGAACCGTTCCATTCAGTGTTCCGGTTTGGAACTCTTTTTTATTCATTGATAATTGCTGGAGTTGGAACAAACCTATTATTCAATGGCCGAATTCTGACGGTTCGATGTTCGACAGTTTTCCGAGTTGGAACAAATAAGATTTCAATACGTTCGCCGATATTCATCATCAGAAACACGTGTGGAAAATGAATCTTGCGATGACTAAACTAACCATGTGGTTCCTTTCGGAATTTTCGCATGTGATCGAGATCGGAGTCATGACTGATGTTTTTGATGGATAATGAATGAGGAATCTCCT
The DNA here is from genome assembly GCA_038502775.1 of Hippodamia convergens. NCBI lineage: Eukaryota > Metazoa > Arthropoda > Insecta > Coleoptera > Coccinellidae > Hippodamia > Hippodamia convergens. Next base: position 16,379,927 of record CM076607.1, on the reverse strand, counting down.
GTGAGGGTGATGCCGATTGGAGGAGGGAGTAAACTGACCTACTACAATTTCATAAAACTTGCGTGTTATGACAAGTCGTCGACGCCATATTGACTCTGACAAATTTTCGAAGTAGATTCGGAAAGATAATGTAGAGAGAATATCACAATAAGTTGCGACATAACAAAAGGTAACATTCAACATTGAGTTTGAATTAGCTAATCTCAGTTTATGCTAACGTTTTGCAATATTTTCGTTCTTCAAATATTTTTGATTGTCCGATGAAAAACTGTCAATTGCATTAGAGTCACCGAGATTCGTTGAAATTTCAAATCAAGTGATTCGATCGGTTCGAATTTACGTTTTTTGATCGTTTTGTGAAACCCACCTTAAATATTGTTCGTAAAAAAATCTCATGTAGGTAGGTGGAGTGTTGTTTGTATTTCCATGCCTTCTGGGCATGGGGGTATCTGACTCTCATCACCAGTGCAGAGTTGCTATTCAAGCTCATAGAGAACCTACCACTTATTCTGAATTTTCATTGCGTTATTTCATTTTTAAACTTTTTATTTAATTGATGATTTCTCAATAAAATTCAGGATTTGGAATCAGATACTATTATTTTGGTTTCTTGAATTCTTCTTGATTCATAGTGTGAGCTTATATGGATCTGAGTTGGCTGGTTCAAGCTAGTTTTCGACAAAGGGTCAAATTTTTCAGGACTGCTCTCGAACGTCGCCGCTGACATAATTAATAAACTTGAACGCCATCCAACTTTGTCGGCTCTATTAAAATTTCCGACAAGATGGAAAACAGACGCCCTATCATCCTGATTGTAAAATTGCATGTTATCGACTCGGATTTGACATAATTCGTTTTTTCTCTTACAGGACGAGAACAGGCAACTGGTCGAACGACTCATCAAGTACAAAACGAAAGATGTCGACAGGCTGAACGAGGAAAACGACAATTTTCTCAGGTGAGTCATGTTTTTGCCCGTACCTTCTGGCTTGAGTTTTGCTCGGATTTCCGTTATTCTTGATAGGTTCGTTTTTTTTTCTTGATAGTGTTTGAATAATTTTACTTTTGTGCCTTTTTCCGTGTGATGGATGTTTATGCATTGTACATATGAAAGTAGGAACTTCTTTTATGTAGGGAGCTTCTTTCTATGTGAGGAGCTTCTCTTATTGTAGTATAAAATATCGCTGTTGGATCCAATACAGCAGGAAGATCGAGTTGAAGAACCCTTAATGCTTCCTGCAGAAAATGTAAATACTTCGATAGAATTCTAATATTTACTCATTATTTTTTCCTTTTTTTTGTATTAATAGTTTTATTCGAAAAATAAAGTTCTGTAACAGTAGGCCTCTTTTTACATCAACCAGATTCTATCAACGGCTCTGCATATTTTCAGTCAGATGGTTAATTTAGCCTTGATCGATTTCTCTCTAGCTCCTTATCCTGAGCGTGTTCAATGTGATTGAGATCTGGAAATCGAGGAGACAGAGCCAAATTTTAATTATTCCTATTGTCTTCATCCCCACTAAGTATTGCAAAAAAATTTTCAAATTTTTAAATAAAGGTTGGTTGTAAGAACTCAAAACGAAAACTTATTCAAAATTCTTAGACACGCAAACGTCAAAGCAACTGTTCAAACGGTCATACAATTTCTTATCTTTCTTATGTTTTGTTGAGCAGCATCTGCGCCTACATCGCTGAACAACTTTGTAAAATTTGCTAGGATAGCTATGAACGAATCGCAACACTTTAGCTTCAAGAGAGATATTTTGATTTCGGAAATTTCAATTTATTTATGTAAAGTTTTCAGCTTTCCAGAAGGTCTGCCCTGTGCCAAACTGCAGAACACCGTGTTAATTTGTTTTCTATTCTCTCATCCTAACAATAATCAGGTGTTTGTTTATTAATCATCATGATGTTCGATTTAAACCTTCGCTCCTATTTTAACAATTCCAATTTTAGGTGTTAGACACGCCCTTTTCTACTAGAAAGAACATTTCATATCCCATTATGCATATGAAGAATAATAATTTCTAGTTTTGTATGATGTTGAGTAGGATTATTTAAACGTCATCAGATATCACTCCAATTCATAATATTCATTTTCTTTATTCATATATTTCCAGTTTTTGATGAAATTCAACAACTTACTCAAGTTTATAAATAATTCTGAACCTTCTGAATATATTACCTCTACTGTTAGATCTTTCTGACTGTAAATATTTTTAAAATTAGTAACCTTCACTATTTCCTTCTATGATGTAGATATCACTTAGTTCCACACATAATCAATTTGTTCATACAGTGCTAGTTTTTCACTTTTGTGCATGCCTATATTTGTTTGTTGCTTCTTGAGTAGATAATATATGTTGCTTCTTGCTTTTGATATTCCAGTGATGGGTCCAAAAAATTACTCAGCACATTTGTCTTTTCAAAAGGTACGTTGACTGGTTAGAGTTCATAAGCTCGATGTTGAATGCCATTGTGTAACATTCATTATAGTTTAACTACAGGAAAAACGATCATAAGAAAATGGTGGTGGTTGTAATTATTGTCATCTACTGTTTTTATATCACCTTGGAAACTGGGAAAGGATTAATGAACGTTTTTTATGAAAAATTTTTTTGTTTTGTTTCCTAGGACCTGTTTGTATTGTTAAGTTGAAAATGAAGGGGTAAGGATAGAAAGTAGTGAAATGCATGAACTCGGATCTTCAAAATTTTCTATTTTCCAAAATTTTGTTTTTCCAAAAAAATTTCCACAGCCTTTCAGATTTCATATCCTCCTATTGACCTAAAAAAAATCCTCTAGGAGATAGTTTCCTCTCTTCTTTAATATGATATGTAAAGATTTTAATTTATTGTAACGAATGTGAGAAGTTTTCTCTGACATATGGGATGAAACCATAAGCAATATATTTACATTTAAAGTGGTAGCCTATCTTTTCTTGAAATCTGTATATTATTATGTAGGTATGTGTATTGGTTTTGTTCTGATTTGTTAAGTACTTATACTTGTTGTTGGACTGCATGTTTTGTGAGTATCTTGTGTGTCCTTTGTTTCTTTCTATGAATATGCACAAAATTTCGAAAAAATGTACCTATATAAATCATCGTAGAAAACATTTACGGAAAATTGAATTATACACCGAAAATAAAGTTCATAGTATATGGAAATAACAACGATTATTGACATTATTTGGGTATGTTCGGAATGATTTGTCGAAAATTATAAATATCAACAATCGAATGCAAGGTCTGGATGCGCTTCTGACATCATTTGATATTTTTTCTGAATTTGTTCAACGAATTAGATATATTCAAGATTATATTTTCATGCCACTGACAACCGAGTTGTACTATCTTGGCGAGTTTCGTAAAGAATTATAATAATTCTCAAAAATGATTGGAATATCTGACGAAAATTCTCTATTGTGAGTGTATACTATAGGTTGTTTCGCGAATTAATGATTGTGAATTATATTTATTGAGGGTATATTGTGCGGACAGAAAAACTAGGAATGTTGTGTTCAACGTTTCGTCCATTTGTCCGAACTCATCATCAGAGTCAATTTCTTGACCCACCGACGCAACCAATCAGATTAGGACGTTTTCTATAATGACAAGTTATGATGAAGACGATGAAGAAATAAATCTCCCATCGAGCTTATGAACATCAAAGAAAAAATGAAATATTTTCACTAGAAGGTTCGAAAAGTCTTTTTCTAATGCCTAACTTTGCCTTTTGTTGCAGGAAAAAATACCTCAAGGTGCAGAAAGATATCGAGGAAGCATGTAGGGACACCAGCAGAGATTCTTTTGACGAAGTTTCGGAAGCTTATAACATTCCTTTGCAAGAGACGATGTTACCGACTAAATGTGTCGCGAAAATAGTAAGTCTTGCTTGATTCGTTCTATGTCAGTTTCATTTGTATAGTCCATTCATACTCATGAACTCAGTAGGTGGGCCTTGAAAATCAACCAAGCGAGGGACGCTCCTGAGTATTACAATAATGCCGCGCCATCTAGCGTGGTACGCCAGAACCTTCTACTACCGGTTTCCTCGACAAACTTCAATCTGAACGTTCTTTTCTTGTTATAATCAGAAGCTTCCTCTCGCTTGGTTATAAGTGTTGGCCTTCTTGGTGCTTGTCCTCGTGGCTGGAGCTGAGTGACACTGATGAGTCATAACATTGACGAAACCGGTCTGTCACAGATCTGCCGCGTTGGCGGCACTTTCCTGCTTTGGTCCCCACTAGTCCGTTGTTGATGAATTTTAATTCTTAAAAAATGAAAAGTTTCGCTCGACAGATTTTTTTTTTCAGGACGCGCATGACGGGGAAGTGAACGCTGTCAAGTGGAGTCCTGCCGACGGTATGGTAGCGACGGCAGGCGCCGACAGAAAGGTCAAACTGTGGGACGCGTCTAAAGGTCAGTTTTAGCAGGAGCAACCATACCCCATCTCTCTGCAATTTCATTGTGCTATCATGCTTGTTATGCGGTGGAGGCATTTTTAGTATTTATACATTTGTTAAGAATAAATAGTTTTTATTTCAATTTTCCGTTTTGTTTTTGTACATTTGTGACTATGATTTGGGAAGATAAGTTTCATAAATATTCGTTTTTTTGTTGGATTGTTGTGTTGTTCATAATTTATGTTTGTGTGTGTAATTCATGTTATCAAATATCTTTTGGGCTTATAAGGTTAAGGGAAACTTCAATATTTCAATATGACGGAGGTTATTTATTGTTTAACCAAAAGCGCACTAGTGCAAATGCATGCTAAGGATGACCTTTTGGATACATTGAATCAATGGTTCATTCTGTTGTTCTAAAAAATCTTATCTGCTAGTATTATTCCATCAATCCTATTATAGCACAGGTGAAATTGATAAAGGAAATTTCAAAATTCCAAATGATCAATTGAACTTTCTGTGTATCAATTTGGGGTATAAAAGCTGAAGAGAACTTTTAAGTCACATTATCTTAATATCTTCTGGAAGATATGTGCATGGGCTAGTCTAGCATGCAGCATGATTCATGGATAGCCAAAAGAAAATGAAGTGTATAAAATTGGGAAAAATTCTCTATTCTGCTTCAATGCAAACATCCAATCAAGATAAAGCCAGAATTTAATGCTGAAAGGAAATCATCTTCTGCTTTCATGATTCATTTAGCTTAACTTCAATTCTTTTACAAAAACTTTTGAGAAAGAGAGATGTAAGTAATTGAAGGTAAGTCTTTTGATATATACAACCATGATGTACTCAGAAACAAGAGTGGATGAATTCTCAATTGAACATTCTTGCTGAAAAGTATCCCAGAAACTATTTGTAATATGAAATAGGACTAATGGACTTACACAGTAGCAACATTTTTTGTGAGGTATGCCTCATAAAGAAATGGAGAACAACCAATTTCACATAATTTTGCGAATGATATAACAGTAGTCATCATTTAGCTTCAACTATTTATCGTAGCAGTAATGATTATTCATTAACATTTGATTTTTTCTTTTCTACACGTCATGTTGGAACATTAACCTTCAGAACTAACTTCAGGCTAGCTAACACATTGAGGGACACCTAACCCAAACACCAGCTTTCCCTGAAGTTCGTCTGTCTTTGGGCTTCACGTTAGTTGATTGTATATTCGAACTTATTCGACTTGATAACGTTATTAGACAAGTTTCGACATGTTCGCAGGTCACGTGGTGAGCAAAGGCATGCTAGTCGGTAGCAACGCCGGAGTTATGTCATTGGACTTTGATTCAACGGGTTCGCTGATTTTGGCTGCTTCCAACGACTACGCCAGCAGAGTTTGGACGGTGTCGGACATGAGATTAAGGGTAAGTTTTTTTTTTTAATTTAGAATTAGGCCAAGACATGATGACTGTCATGAAAGATATGCAGATACCGGTTAAGGAAAGAAAGTGTCCCTCCTCTCACTGATTTGAAGAGAATCTTTAAAAAAGTATATTATATTATAAGGATTAAAAGTCCATTTATTTACTAGCAACTGCGAATAAAAAAAGGCACTTTTGGTCCCTATTATATATACTATTTTTTCTCCAACCAAGTCAATTAGTTATAAATTGGAACACCTATTAATTACAACAGTGATAGCAAGTCGATATCTGGTATTGTTGGTAAATATTGATTGTCAAGTAGAAGTCAGTAGACGTACTAATCATATAATTTTTGTGGTAGTTTTTACGCTGCTTTCAAAATGAATCCCGAACACAATGAAAATATACCTGCGGATATACTGGAAAGTGCCGAAGCGGAATATTTAAATCTTTTGCTACCCAAATCTCGCCAAGCTTATGAACTTGCATATCAGCGATTCATGGATTGGTGTAAAAAAAATGTACAAAACTATGCGGAGAGTGTTCTTATGGTGTATTTCTCAAATTTAACGAAGACTGTCAAGCCATCCACTCTTTGGTCACAGTGTTCAATGTTGCGATCCACACTGGATATCAAAAATGGTGTGGATTTTAGTAAATATTCGAAATTACGAACATTGTTAAAAAGGCGAAGTGATGAATATATACCTAAAAAATCTAGGAAGGAAGTAGATCGGTTCCAGGATATGGCACCTGATAATGTATATTTGATGATGAAGATTGTTCTAGTATTAGGAATTGGAGATGCCATGCGTTGTGACGAACTAGTTCATTTGAAAATTGATAAAATTGAAGATATGGACTCGGTCCTGGTCGTAAAAATTTTGCAGACAAAAAACAAGATATCTCGTTTGTTTACCATTATAGTCGATAATTATTTGAATTTATTTCGAAAATATGTTTCACAACGGCCATCAAATATACAGGAACGTCGTTTATTTTTGAAGTATGTTAATGGGATGTGTCACAGAAGTTGTTCGTATTCACAAAATTAGTGCCGTGCCACAAGAAATTTCAAAATTTTTCAAGTTAGAAAATTGGAAGGAGTATACTGGACATTTGCTAAGAAAAACATCTGCTACACTTGTCTTAAAAGACATGGAGGTTGGAAATCGAGTACGGTAGCAGAAGGATATTCTGAAGAATCACGTATCAACAAAGAGAATACTGCCAGAAAAATATTGCAACCTGACGAAGAAGGTACAAGTACCTGTTCAGATATTTCCTCAAATGTTTCATCAACAGTTACGGAGAATATTTTGAGTTGTTCTAACATCAATGAATCTTTTGAATTGTTCGAAAATTGTTAGTGAGAATGCCAGTGGTGCTTTGAATTTTGGCAATAATTGTTCCAATTGTACATTCAATATATAAATAACAAATAAATACCTATATATAGTTGCCCAATTAGTTTGTTTTACTGTTTGTAAGAGACAATGTTTTTTTCTTCAAATTTCAGAGAGCTCAAATGCAATTACCTTTAGTCCTAGGTGGCTTTTGCACCTGAAAATAGTACAAAATTGTCAACATTTTTTGATGGTTGGAGAAAAAAGAATTTTTTTATTATAATCTGGTTTCGATTGTCCCCTTCTCTGTGTGAAGATATTGATTTAGATGCACACCGACTACACAGCATAATTGAGTCACTAACGTAGGTCCTAAAATTCGAACATCTTTCAACTACGAAAAAACGAAGACAATGGGCGTCATTATACCGTTAAAGACTTCCGAATTCCGGATAACTTCGACCACAAATCACGAAGAATAGACATGCGAAACGCGAAGATAATCCTGTGCTAACACTGTCCGCAAGGGGAATAATTTCAGAAGTGCGTCAACAGGTGTCGGCAGTCCTTAATTTACGTTCACCGAGTGATCTTCATTATTCCAACATCCACCGAATTAACCCGTGATATGTAAACTTCGTTTTGAATTGGGGTCGGCCGCTTCGTGTGTGTGAACTGTTTGTGACAGTGATAATCCTGAAAAATTAATATCCGCAACATTGTTGGGGGATAAAGTTGACACACTTAATCGTCACATTGTTGTTTTCGCCTGGATAAGTGGGTTTGGTAATTGAATGAGAGGACTAGTGGATGGGGACCAACACTGCGGTGTATTCATAACATATATTTTTTTAAAAATGGAGTTCTGAAGAATTAAAAGCGAATATGTAATTGGATCAACCATGCTGAAACAAATTGTGGCTGTGAATTTCAAGAAAACATTCTTGGTGTCACATTCAATTCGCAAACACCTATACAAGTTGACTTGTTTAGTTGATGATGATGATAATTACGATTCAAATTCATGAAATTCAAACTTTGAACGACACTACAGGACTTTAACGGTGTTTCAAGATCCAAGGCAATAAAGTCTCTTCAAGATCAAGAAGGCTCTGGCAAGGCTTTTCTATCTAGGGCTCTTTATTGAAGTTTGATTGACAGGGAGAAAGGATCGAAGGTACACAAAGAAAGAATAAACACGGTAAGGGAAGGTCTCTAGAATCAGGACAACAAAAGGGATAATTTACGTCCGAAAAAAGAACGCAGGAAATATAATTTAGAGAATCAAACGCACTTCGTGAGTGGAGTGGTTTCAGCTAATGAGGAGAAAGAAATTATCCCTTGTCCAATGATGTCCTAACTCAAAGTTATCGCTGAAATTTACGCAGTAGGTTTTCTGCCGCATTGTTGATTGTCGGCAATTAATAATACAGCCAGAGGACCCTTTTTATCTAAATGTTCATAAAAAGCACCTTTTTTCCTGGTCCCTAATGCCTTATCTCACATTGGGGAAATTAAGTGGATTACGAGGAGATCAGGCATTTTGGGGTTTTCAGGGTTTTTTTAAAGCTCGACATCTACCGTTATACTAGTTAACGACAACCTTTTCTTCGATGGAACTTATATGAGAGAAGTTTTTGCATCTGTGTCTAGAAATCAAATCTTATATTTTCTTTAGGGTGAAGGCTACAGCTTTGCTAGTTTACTGCACTATTTTGTGGTCCTATTGTTGCAGCAAGACTGGCCATTTCTGGAGGATTACTAGGAATAAATACTGTTAGTATTTGGCAGCCCATTAACGATTTGTCCAAAGGTTATACAGGTAGAAAAATAAGAAACGCCCCTTTATATGTTGTAAAAACCGACTATGATTTTTGGCTAGTTTAACACATCTGACAATCAGGGGGCGCTGAAATAGCATTGATCAAATTATTCAATACAGAAAACTATTATAATTGGCGCGGAATTCGAATTCTATTTCTCATTTGCATATTGAATATCGACGTTGACTCTTCGAAACTTATAACAAATAAGCCATGTACCATTCTACTAAAAGTTCTTCGCTTGATGGACCCAAATCAAATATTTTAACCATCTCACTATACTTTAGTTCCACAGGTGAAACATTAGAGAGTGCTCACATGACTGTAGTTGCTTTGTTTTCCACTTTTATAATCTATAATTTATGGATTTGTCATTATAACTCGTGGCATACAACATTAAAAATCATAATTTTTTTGACGAACCTAAAATTTTCATGGAATAAACTTCAATGCAAGTGGAAGCACATCGCAATGTTTCAAAAGCAGCAATTGGGAGGAACCTTCAACTTTAGGCGCTGAAAAACCACAACATGATTTCGAATGGCAATCATTCCCTTTTCCCATTCATCCGGAATGATTTATGTGTCCCTATTACTCCCGGGCTTGTAGACATAACCTCACCCTGCCATCCAGAGCCTACCGGATGCGTTGTTCCAGCTCCAAACCATCTACTCTGTCTGTAATTAAGATTAACACAGGCACTTAGTGGGACGCTCTGTTTCGTCGCTAGTCGTATATATTGTTGCAACCGGCAGTCTACCGAACAGTGACGTTCCAGAGGGGGAAAATGTACCTTTGGGATTCTTGGAAATTGCATCCATTCGCAGAAATCTTTCTTTTGAAGTATCCTATAATCCACATTCATTAAAAATGTAGAAACAAGTTTTGGTAACAGTTGAACTGTGCTCGGAAACCACTCACTGGCCTCACTGGCCCAGAACCATCCTGTGGTATAGAAAATGTACCTAAAAGAAAGAGTTTCTGAAGAAGGAGAAAACTGAAAGAGAAACACTCTGGCAGAATCTCCAAGGGTTGAATCACTCCAAAAAGTACCTTCGGAATTTGAAACTGCAAGATGCAAATGATATTTGGATCTTAGTAAGAACCAACTACACCTCCTCACTGGCTTTCTTACAGGGCATTGTCGCCTCAGTAAGCACTTGCTGAGAATGGGCGTATCGGACACTGACGAATGTAGATTCTCTGGGGAGGAGGGAGAAACTCCTATTCACCTAGTCACAGAATGCTTTGGCATTGTAAGCCAAAGGAAAAAATGCTTTGGTCAAGAGACCTGTAGGAGTGAGGAATTAGCCTCACTGAAGCCTTCTGAGATATTGGATTTCATAAGATCTCTGGGTCTGGAAGGCGAGCTGTAATGCTTTGTCAGGGGGCACAATAGACCATAAAGTCGCAGTGGTCTGTAACTCCTTTTAAACTATCAACTATCAACAGTTTAACTCTAGAACAATTCGGCAAGTTATTGAAGTATTAAGTCCCATGGAATCAATTTTGAAAGCTGATTGTCGATTTTATGAAATTATTTTGTATTTCGTGAATGATTTTCGAAGAAAAAAATAGTATTTTTATTTGAGAAATGGAAACAGGGAAACTTTGAATTTAAATAAAATAATGAATGTACGTGGAGAATAAACATATAAGCTTCTACAATCTAAATCGGGACATTTCTATGAGAAGGAATAGTCTGTGCCCAATGGAATAGCTTTCGATAGAACACGGTCTATTATGCTTTTTTTTTCCTTTTTTAGATGGAAACCTCTTGGTGTAATGTGGGACATTAGTTTTCAGATGAATTAGCCTTTTTTCAGCAATTTTCTATGTTCGGCGAACAGTGCAAGCGTCCGGACCATAGAATTGGAATATAATCTACAGTCACAGCCGTTCATTCGATGTGACGTCAACAAGAAGATGAGGTGGAGATCCCTCTATGGACAGGGTAAGAGCGACAGCTGATTGACGTTCATCCTATCCACGTTCGATTGATTGATTGCAGCGATTGGTTGAAGGCGGTAGGGTGTGAGGAGAGAAAGCCGCAATACTGTCATGGGGTGATCTTTCCCCATTAGACGGGGATTTGGCTTGAGGGCCTTAGGATCGAATGGATTGTGGCGTCGAGCATGTTTAACATGTGCTGGGGTTGATGTTAGTCCGGAATATACTGGAGAATGATTGTTGTGTCTCCAAATGTTCTGGGGGTTCTATACAGGGTGTGATAAAACTAGTTGCGGAGATTCGAAAAGATGCTAAAAGGGAAGGCGATAATTTTATCAGGATATACCATTTTATACTCATTATTGTTGAATATTATATCCTTAAGATGCTGTAATACATTGCTGCAGCCGATTTCTGAAGTTTTGACCATCTGTTGACAAATTTCACTTGGTGTATCTTCAATAATTGGTTTGGGGGCATCTCTTAACACCAAAGAGAACATTGTGGCCTCTGTCAGCAACCACTTCCAATCACAGATAGGTTTTTTCCATAAAATGCAAGTGCAGCAAACCTTGAAAGGAAACAGGAGAGGCGTGTCTTAGGGTATGTGCCTCTTATTCTGCATTCGGTTGAACCATGGGCCACTAGCCTTCAGTTCACCCTTAAGAAAGCACTGTAGAAGGGGACGAGAAGCACAGCAAAGATACAATCTAAAATGGGTCTAACTATGTTGGGTAAGGAGATGGCGATGCCTGACAAAATAAACAGAAGACTTACTGCAGCTTACTACCCTTACAAACTGCTGAATTGCTGCAGAACAGTCAATGACTAACTCGTAGGCTATTGAAGGGGTACTCATATGGTCAGAGCACTCGATTGATCACAGACATTTTTCTATTTATCTGACTACAAACAAAAGCAGGTCATATTTAAATTTTACATTAACTATGCAAAAATTTAATCTACCTTCATTCGAGGCAAACTACCAATTGAAGACACTGTTAAGGTTCTTCACCAGGTGAAATCATCCTCAATTTAACGAAAGATCGTTTGAAAGTCCTTCGTGGCAGCAGTTGGTGATTGATAAGAGCAAGAACCGAAACACCCAAACGTGGAGAAAATGGCTTCACAACCGCAAAGTATCTACAGCAAAGTTAACCGAAATTAATATGAATATAAACGGGCCGTCCCGACAAAAAATTAATGATACATTGCTGGCCATAGTTCATCTTGATGGTTTTTTCCGAAAAGCGGCTAATTTGCCGAGTACCCGTAAAATAATTACCACCAACTTTTAGGCGCCTAGGGCGTTTACTCTTACTTCATCTTACAAGGTTCGGGAGGGGGTATGCTTTACTACCTGCACTGATGAAGTGTCTGAGAGGGGAACACGTGCACTTAATTACCGCAACACGTTCCACAGCAGTGAATAAATCAGGCCGTAAAAAGGAATATTACACGGTTTGGTCGGACCGATTAGTCTCGTAAATTTTTATTTGCCTGTCGAGGGTCGAAATAGGCAAGGGTGTCTATCACGAAATTGTTGTCCCTTCAGCACATGTTCCGGGTTTAAGTGGTAGTTCGTTTGAACTATCGCGGGTCCCAGAAGGTAGGTATCCCGAATATGAAATGTGTGATTAGGTCGGAGTTCTGCCCGGATTTAAGCCTGTAAATATACTGCTCCACGAAATTTATTTCGAGAATTAAGTTCACTCAAAACATCGAAAATTTAAATTCAACAGTATGGCCTCCTTGAGCACCAATCACAACTCCTTTGCATACTTTCGAACAGAATGATGTGAAGCCTACTGAGTTCTTGAAGTGTTTGTGGAAGTGCTTGATCAGAATTCAAAGATTTTTGTAGCTGCTTTATGGGATTAATATTTTTGTTTAGTATTCTGGGCAAGCTCATTGTGGTGCGTTATTGAATTTCTTTCATATAAGAGCTGTCTAATTCACTACTGCACTCGATACTGCAATATAGGTGCCTACATTTGAATAAATAAGGACAAGGTCTTCGCTTGTTTGGGATCCATTAATTCCATTAATCCATTAAATTGTAGTTTCAACTCTAGGTTGAAATGTATAAATTTTCTCTCACTTGTGAGCTATTGCTTCATTATCAGTACCTAACCAATGACAGTGTTCTCAACACTGGCTGCATATTTCAGTTGATGATTCATATCTACATCTTGATAATCTTCATTCTTCTATTTATCGAAGAGTGGAATTTGGTGAAATGAAAAACAATCGTTATTTTCATTGATTTATTATTTCATAAGTTAAGTTTATAAAAGGTTAAATTTCATCATTCAATACTATAAGAAAATAAAATAATAAAAAATTTAAAATAGCAATAATAGAACAGAAATTAGAAAGTATGGTATTCCGTTATTGTCTAATGCGTGGATCGGTGGACGGTTTTGCGAAGAACTACATCCATCTAATCTAAAAAATTGCAAAACCAACCACTCGGGTTCGAAGGAGACCAGGACAAGCTGTTTAAATACTCATTCATTCTCTCAGATACTCGCACTCTACATAATAAGAGTAGAAAACTTTTTTTCATTCGTGCTTGATCGTCCTAGAATCCGTTCAAACCGGGTTTTGTAACGCTACAATGTGGAACAATCGATCTGCACTTCTAAACTAATGAAAACCATAAACCGAAAGCTTAAACGTACGCGTTAGTAGAGGATTTGCACGTTGGTCGTTCTGAAATCGATGCGAAGTGAGGATTACCGTTATTCAATTTGGCACAATGTCGAAAACTAAAAAGCGCCAACGATACTTTGACGTGCAAAATTGCGTTGGCGACAGTGCGAACGCCGTGATATTCTATGGTTAATAGGGTGCGTTCAGGAACTGCTAATTTTTCCTCCTAATTCGGAACGTGATCTGAACCTCGGATATTTCGAGTTATGCTTTTTCAGTGTAGGCTTGGCTCAAGTTTCCACCTTCCATTCGAAATTAGAAGAAAATGTTCCAGTCTTTCCTTATTCCTATTGGTATTTCCCACTCGTATTGATTTCAGAACGTGTCTCGTTAATTAATTGGGATCGCTTCGCTCGACATTGCACTAACGTTACCTTAGAAGCTAAAAAAGATGTGTCTTATCTAATACGAGTATTTAATCTTAAGACGTCGTATGCGACACATATATGGGACACCGATCAATTATATCCAATCAATCGATTTCTAATCAGTAAATTATTTAATTAAAGATATTGCGGTATAGAGGAATTATAGCTTACATTCTCGGGTATACATACGAAATGATTAATTGAAACGATAAAATGATCCTAGTGGTTTTTTGAATAAAAAGTGGATGCTACACATTGCTAGATATTAAAGAAGGCGGCGTTGATTGCACGTAGAGCCCGGTGCACATGGCGGTTTTACTAAAGAAACACGAGCGATCCGGAACGCGCCTCGTAAGATCATCCTCTGTGTTCCTTATTGGGCGCCTTTCTGTGCACATATTGCAAGTCGGAGCTGCGTCAACACCCGACAGTTGTAACCTTGACAGCGTGGCGTGGTGCATGTTTATTATACGACGAGTCAGAGTCCCGCTTTACAGTTATGCATTTGCGACTTTAAAAACAACTGTTAACCGCCACGATGCCGTTCCCTCGTAACCTTTCAAGATGTGGCACTAACTGGATGGCGGATAACGATTCACCTTGCAATATGATATGGGAAAATGTGATGTGTCGGAGCGAGTTAAACGACTGCGAGACTCGTGCTCGAGAGGTGGGTTTTGGGTCAGCAGGTCCCGCGGAGTTCAGGGTTGCCAACGCAAGGCGGAAGAATATCTACCTGGCGGCTTAGGAACTGGATCTCGATGTGAGAATTGTCTGTGATATGTCAACTTTGACAATCATTGTCGCCAATGTCTGGAATTGGTGTGAAGTTGAATTGATTTCGAAAATAATCGTTTGCAATAAGGTTTAATGGATATGGCTGTTCGGGAACATTTCGAAAGTGGATATTACGAAAAATGTTTAAAGGCTGCGGGACTCAATAACCCTCCATGTAACGTATCGATACACCAACGTACGTAGCAGAGCGTTTGCGTAGCAGCCACTGCTGAAGTTTCCTTCAGCGGAAATTTCGTTGTCAGTCCTGGATTACAGAGATGGCGCTGCGACGGACCAACAGGTTGGCGGCATAAAGAACACGCCGCAAGTCTCTGAACAAAGCCGAATTTTCACTGCGGCCCGTCCGCGCCTCTGGAAATCACTGTTCTATTCTAAAATCTACGCGGATGGCTGTAACCGCTGTCGTAGAGCTTGCACAGACTGTCGGATCTGCTGGAACTCATCGCTGAGGGCGGAATCGACATGGTGACCGACATGTCGTCGTGCCCGGACAGCTTGGAGCTGGATCTTCTTTTCTGCCATATGAAGGTCCATGCGGCTATGATGGACATCTGAGCAGCGAGGAAAACAGCGCAGGCCAGTATCAAACCGGCCATGTTGATGCAAACCCCGGCTTCGTTAGGCAGGAAGACTGCTTCGTTGAGGAGAGCTGACTTGTTGTCGCGTTCGAAGCCGAACTTGTCCTTGATCTGGATGCTCTGCACCAGGAGGAGGTCGTCTTGGACGTCGGTGGAACGACGTCTCCTACGCTTGCCGTATGAGATGACGGACCTCAGGTCTCCGGTGCTTTCTTCTTGGTCGCATTGGACAGGCTCGCAGCTTGGCATGCATGGTGTGACCAAGGCGCGGAACTGGACTACTTCGGAAGATGGGAACTTGAAGGCATCGAAGTGCGAGAGCAGTATCTGAAATTGACAAGGAATTGTGAAAATGCACGGCTCCGAATAACTACTATACTCTGTTCGAATTTAAGCGAGAGCGATAAAACAAGTTTCGCGCAGCGGTAGGAGGACCTTTGGCTAGTTACTTTCCGTCCAGAGTCCAATCGAGGAGATTTCAGTTTTGACTGAATAGCAAGGACCCAAATCTGGTGTTTCCGACCCAAAACTCTTAAAGTCTGGTGTTTCCTGGAATTACCTTGCCGCAATCTCGAGCGTAGTTCCGAGTACGGTCCTGGCAATCTCTTAGGACGGTCGAAGGGAGCGTTGTTATGACCGTTTGACCAATACGAGCTTTATTGTGCGCAAACCAGACGATTCTGTTTCTTTTTATTGCTCTCGCTTAAATTTGAACAGCGTATAGTTGTGAAGAAGATATGTTAGACTCTTGATACTCGTAGATAGGCGTGTGAGAAAATGATAGAACCCGGAGTTAAGGTTGTAGGATGTGACTTAACGAAAACATGGAATGACTCAACTAAATATGATATAGTATATAACATTACTAGCAAGGTAAGAGGGTTTCTACTGGCGAATGGAGGACATAACTGATGAGCCGCAGGCGAGTCAGTTACCTCCTTGAGCCAGTAAAACCCGTTACCTTGCGTGTATTGTTTTATATTTTATTTATTTCTCATTTGTAGAAAGGTTAGATAAATTCCAGAAATATCTCAATAATTTGTCGTAAATGTCGTAAGCTATGGAAGCGTTGCCATGAATATGTTTGTTTATTTTTCTTTACATTTGTTTTGGCGAAAGCGAAAATGAATGTACCAAAAGAAATTATTGGGGCAGCCAGCAGTGTAGCATCAAGTTATACACCGGGCCAATCTTTTCGCAGAACTGGACCCACTATGGTTGCGGATTCGGGTGGAGATATTTTAGTACAGGAGGGTGGAAGAGCACCGAAATTGCGATGAGTTTTGTCGATGATTCGGTCAACAAATGAATCGAAATTTCTAGCAAATTATTTGGTAGTAAGGAGAGTACAAATGTTCTGCAGTCATCGAGTTTAGCAGTTTCTGAGTCAATAGATGGTTCAACTCTTTCATCATAAAAAATCTGTGTTACTGGAATAACAATTGTAACATGATTTTCAACATATATGACGATAAAACAAAATTTTCTAATGTAAATAATACTACTAATTTGTAAAAATTTGGCAAGTTAACTGTCAGTTTCACAAGTTAGTGACTTGATGAAATAAACTTTCATGATTAATATTGTGTTTTTGGAAACTGACGTTTACAAATGAGAAACAAATAAAAGATCTATCAGTTGTTCGAGGTGACAGAAGAGTTGTCTTGAAGGATGCTTACCTTTCCTGACTGGGCAGACTTGTATATGGGCCCCATGATGAAGTGGTCTGTGGGACAACCGTCGGAATCGATGAGAACGATTTCACTAGAATCGACGCCGTCCATGGCAACCAACTCCCTGACGAAGATTTCATATGGGCTGTTCTTGTCAATGATCTCGAACCTCAAAGCAAGGGGATCTCCGACCTCAGCAGACGGCATAACGTCTCCACCATTTCTGTCTGTGATCTTCATGGCTACGTTCGGTGAATCCACAGTAACTTCTTCGGAGAGGGCTGGAGTAATGTCGCCCTTAACGCCCAAGTCTACCTCGTTGGTGACGCTCTTGTTGGTCAAGTCGTACTGGCAGGTTACAGCAAGCCCTAAGTCGGAGCTGGTTACGATCTTGTCGTGGTGTTGGATGACTACGTCGTTGATGTAGCGACCCAGTCCGTTCTTTCTCACGTTGCACTCGAGGTTGTCGTAGGCCATGTTGAGCTCGAACTCGAGACTGTTGTTGACGTCTCTGACGCAAGAATTGGGGCTTCCCTTGGCATAAATCTTGCCGTCGAACAGCTTGTTGGTCTGGATTCTCGCCACCATGTCTCCGGACCTGCAGTCGATGCTCACGTTGTAGCATGAGCTCAGCTCGTATGTAGCCGCTTCCGGGACTTCCAAATAGGGATCCTGCAGGAGAAAAACGTACCATGTTTTATTGAGTTAATTGCACGTTATCGATTAATTAAAGCGTAACACGATTATGGTCGCTTTCCGTTAGACGGCCGTTCTTCCGAGAACTATTTCGCGTAAATGGCATATTTTTCGGCCCGTGTGTGCGGATATATACGGAGCGTAGAACGTGAGATGGCCTTCTTGCGATGCCCGATCATTGTTCTGGCTTTCAGGGAATGCACGATCGGTTCCCCAGGGAATGGAACTTGTTCAGGGATTCCTGATTAACTTCGCTGATTGACCGCTGAAGTCGTTTTGAATTCAGGGAGGGCATTTAGGTATGTTATACGCGCATAGTCGTTACTTGAATTGAAGATAACACCAGCTTGAAATGCTCTTTGGGATGGATCCTCTCGAGAATTATTGTTGAAAGGCTGTTAGGATAGTTCAGATTGTTGTTAAATTTTAATAGAACCTCTTGTATTGGCATCTACAGACATTTACGAACGGAATCATGAAGAAAAGCGGAACAAAAGTGGATATCGGCCTCCTGATGTTTTTCTGAGCGCCTTATGGTGAAAACGAAGAAAAATTGGGTAGAAATTCTGAGAGACAGCTGTGACTGTTCGAGAGGAAGGTTAAACGTTTTTGAGTTGGATTTCAAACGAATGTGATTGACGTATACAAAATCACTCGATTTGCCATCATTTCATTCTCGAGTTTTTTTACCTACAATATCTAGACATCCATCTAGATCATAAGTGCGTAGTAGTTATTCACACAAATAGTCAAGCTACTATTGAAACATTGAGCTCCGCTGTCAGTGACTCAAAGTTGACGTGCCGGAGAAACTCAATAAGGTCTCTTTGATCTGGAGAAGGCTCAGGTAATGAGAGAATTAGGGGTCAGAGAGTCTGAAGCTCTCTGAGTAACTACATCTCATCTGCGAACCTTCCTAGTGATGTAATGGTCAAGAAAGTAAGTACTGAGAAAAATTTCAGTGCGATGCTATGCAAATAAGAAGAATAGGAGGGGGAATACACCGACCGAAATTTCAAAGAAAATACTGTTAAATAGTATACAGATAGTTCTATAACCAATACGGGAGCTGGCGCTGGGGTTCACGGGGCCAAAGCCATGTGTGCACTATTTTTAGGCTCCTGTGTGAGTGTTTTGCAAGCAGAAATATTAGCAATCGAAAGATGTGTAGACATTAATCTAGAGAGAAACTATCAGAATTGCGACATAGATATTCACTCAGATAGTCAAGCTGCTATTAAAGCACTGAACTCCTATGTCATCGACTCAAAGTCGACATGGGAATGCCGGATCGAACTCAATGAGGTAAGCAAGAAAAATAAGGTCTCTTTGATCTGGGTTCCTGGTCATTCGGGAGTCACAGGTAACGAAGAGGCCAATAAACTTGCCAGAGAGGGTGCTCGGAAACCACTCACTGGCCAAGAACCTTTCTGTGGTATAGCAAAATGTACATATAAGAAGGAGTTTCTGGAGAAGGAGAACACTGAAAGAGAAACACCCTCATCGGATCTCTATAGATAGCAGAAAATTCAATTGGACAGATCTAGAACAGTTCCTCAATAGATTTATGAAGAAAATAATCCAGATCAATCGAATTTCCCGTGATCTACTGAGATCTGACACAATCAATACTTCCTTTCAGTCAGGTAGATGTCGCTGTAAACATGATTTGAAAACTTCTGAGATCGTGCAACCTGTTTTCTCGATGAAAATGAACCGCTGTTCACATGAAACATACGAATTTCACATATCCATTAATTTATGAACCGAGCTTTCGACGAATCGAGTTTGCTTACCTGAATGTCGGTCAGAGTGGCCCTGGAGTGATGGCTGAGTCTGCAGACCATCTCACCGGTGTCGCCGTAGTCGTAGGAGTGACATCTGTAGGGGGAGTTGAGGCACAGTTCCCTGCATTCGTCGACCGATCCAACGTCTTGGTATACGGAGTCGACCGTCTTCAGGATTCTGCCGTTGAGTTTCTTGAATTCGCAGAGTTTGGTTGGTTCGTCCACGCAGTTATTCTCGATGTAATCGATGCCGTCAGCGGCCTGTAAATGTTATGAATTTTATGGTGGAATCATTACATATGACTAGGCTTCTCTGAGGTCAGTTCCAAGTGATATAGAAGAAGTTGAAGACCTTAGGAGGGATTTCTTATAGCTATTTTTCGGGATTAAACTCACCTGGAAAGCGTTGGTGCCGGCCAATGTGATTCTGTCCATGTTGGAGAGCTCGCAGTCGCCCGTTGCGTTGTTGTAGTTGGCAGACCTGAAAGAGACAATGGCGGAATGATACCACTGTGATTTTTCCGGTTTCTCGGACAGACCGATCGACAGATGCCATCCCTCAACGTCTGTCCGGTACGCCGGTCGATCTATCTCGTCTATATCTCTTCAATCTTGTCTTGTTTCACATGTGTAAACGAGTAAGGTATAGTTTGAATAATTGCCGTCATTATTTCAGTTGTGAATGCGCAGCTCGAGTGGCCTTTGTGCAAGAGAGTGATGGATTCGTATCGACGCTGGGATTTTGTATTGATTCTCGGACTGATTGTTCTCCGAGATTGAGGAAACGTTCGATACGTACACCGACTTATAAAAATCGGAAAAAAACGGAAACATCACAGTTTCTATAGTAAATTCGAACAGGGCCACATTTAAGTGGAACAGTAGCAGAATCAAAATCTCAGAGGGAAGTGATATGGAATAAACAGTGGGCCGACAGATTCGGTTGGGTGGGGATGTAGAGCACAACGTGTCGTATGGTACGCGAATTGTCGAATCGAATCAGTAACACTCCAAACGCGGTATGGACGATTTCATATCTGTTATAAATGAATACGACAATTTTATTCCACTCTGACGCGGAGAATTTATTTGCCTCAATGAATGACACAAACAAAATTCCTGAAGAAATTAGCATTCAGGTTATTTTCCACTAGAACTGGTTTGAAAAAAAAATAAATTCTAGAAAAAAGGGAAATTTAAAAACACAAATACATTCTACGGGAAGAAATTAACAAACGAAAATTAATTCAATGAAAATAAAAAAAGGAAAACAAAAACAAATCCTAAAACATGCGAAATTGAAGATCAACAAATTCAAATTAAATGATTCACCTTGTTGTGCCAAACAGTAGCCAAATCTATTATAAAGAGATAATCTCATATCTCTGAGAAGATTAGGCATACTTGCTATTTTGGCACGAAGTTGGAGAGCCGAACGTAAAGGTATCGGCCTATCTCCGAAGGCAACAATGAAAGAAGTTATTGTCTCCGCAATAGATGAATTTTCTCTTTAACCGTGAACATTTTAATTTACGCCAATCTAATTGATTTTCAAACCGTCTAGCTATCACATCTGACGTTTGGATGCGACTAATGTGCATTTCAATTCGCGGCAGCCAAGATCACTCCTCCTGTCGAGACTTGCCATTCCAACAGTCCAGTCCCTCATTTGTTATCAAATCGCAATGAGATTTCGATTCTTCCACTGTTCTACTAGACTTGGAGCACATTCGAATTTAAAATTCATATTCCTATGTTTCCATAGGGATTTTCTTTATCTGTATGTACGAAATGTACCCGGATATTCGAGAAATTTCATTATTCTTCGATTGCTCGATCAATAACTGTCAATGATCTGATTGGTCAAGCAAAGTATTGTGAAATCCACTTTGAGGCAACGGACTTCCTAAAAGCACCCTTTATAACAACGTTAGAAATGTGGAAGTGTAATAAAATATACTATACTGTATATATTTTAACAACATACATTTATGCACTAAATTTCAATCTGGTGGTATCCACCGTTAAGAAGTTATGCGGAGAAATTTTTCATCAACTTTGGAAGGATATATCTCCCTTATTATAAATTTCATGCCATGAGTTTCACTACACTTATTTTTCAATGTACTATCACCCGCAAGTGAACACGTTTTTGGCTCACTATGTATGAAACAGCACCTGCTGGACAGCAAAGAATTGCTAGGAGATTCCTACGGAAGCTAAACCTCGCATTTCTCCCATTGCGGACATAAATTTCTCTTGTATAACAGTACGCTTATTATATAATTGATATCGACCGCCCCCGTGTCTTTATCTCGACCATCCACACATGCATCAAACCCACGGCCGCCGCCCTCAGCAAAGGAGCCGTGCACGCGCATTCCTGCCTCAGATGTGCGGCAGCCACAAGCGGTCAGTTCTTATTAATTTTAATAATACGCTTCACGCACCTCGGTCGCTAAACGGGGCTTATTATTTGTCAAACGTAGCCGTGTGGGAAACGGATTCCCACGAACATATAGGACTACTTCGTACGGTCGATGAGGATTTAATAAGGTTTATATTTGTAGGCGTAAGCGTTATCCGGGGATACGGTCAATAAGGAGGACTTATCGTTTAACGGTATCGAAAAATGAGGGTATTGTAGTATTAATGAAGGTTGTGAGAAGCGTACAGAAACCATTTCGAAAGATAACCGAAAATAATTCATTATTTCCTACTCAAAAGTAGGTTGAAAGAAACAATAGAGTTGGTAGTCTATTCACTATTCACTCAGATAGTCAAGCTGGTATTAAAGCTCTGAGCTCCTATGTCATTGGTTGAAAATTGACTTGGGACTCCTAGAGAAACTCAATAGTGGAGTGTAAAAAAATCAAAGCAAACAATTCCTTGGCCAAAAACCATGTAGCCTCGTTGAAGCCCAGAAATTGGATTTCATTATATCTCTGGAACTGTGAATGAAGTGGTGAGAGTAGCTCTGTCAGAGGGTACCATAGTCCTTAAGTTCGCAGTGGGCTGAAACCCCTTCCATTGAACGGAAATATCCTGGAGTGGAAGTCTGAATTTAAATATCTGGGAATTACCCTGGATAGTAAGCTTCTGTGGAACAGGCATATATGTAATGCTACTAGTAGAGCTATTAAGGCTCTTATGGAATGCAGGCGTCTTTGCGGCAGGAATTGGGGTTGTAACCCAAAACTACTGCGATGGCAGTAGTCTGTTTTGCTAAAGCAAGTCAGAAAAGTACGAGGAAAATGCTCGATAAAACACAGCGGCCTGCCTGTTGTAACCCAAAAATACTGCGATGGCAGTAGTCTGTTTTGCTAAAGCAAGTCAGAAAAATACGAGGAAAATGCTCGATAAAACACAGCGGCTTGCCTGTGTGTGCATCACGGGGGCCATGAGAACGCGCTCAACCAGAGCACTTGAGATCATAACAGATCTCACACCCCTACATCTGGTGATTGACAGGATGGCCCATGAAGCCATCCTCAGAATATCTAGAGAAGGCGCAGGTAACGAGAGAATTAGGTGTCAGAGAGTCTGGTGCTCTCTGAGTAACTTTATCCCATCTGCGAACCTTCCTAGTGATGTAATGGTCAAGAATGTAAGTATTGAGAAAAACTTCAGTACGATACTATGCAATAAAGAGGAATGGGAGCGGGAATACACCGACAAAAATTTCAAAGAAACATATAAGAAGGAGTTTCTGGAGAAGGAGAAACCTGAAAGAGAAACACCCTGACAGAATCTCCCAGGGTTGGATCATTTCAAAAAGTTCCTTAGGAATTTTGAAACTGTAAGATCCAAAAAATATTTGGATCTCAGTAAGAACCAACTCCACCTCCCCTCTGGCTTTCTACGGGCATTGTCGCCTCAGAAAGCACTTGCTGAGAATGGGCGTATCGGACACTGACGAGTGTAGATTATGTGAGGAGGATGAAGAAACTCCTATTCACCTAGTCACAGAATGCTTTGGCATTGTAAGCCAGAGGAAACAATGCTTTGGTCAAGAGACCCGTAGGAGTGAGGAATTAGCCTCACTGAAGCCTTCCGAGATATTGGATTTCAGGTCGCAGTGGACTGTAACCCTTTTTAAACTATTAACTATTAAGTAACCCCTTTTAAACTAAACTGTGAGAATGCTTGGGGCAGAAATTCGTTAAGTTTGAATGAACATTTTTTGGGAGATCACTCAAAGTCTTTCGTCACCAGGATCCCTATGGTTGAATGTGGTAGTCCATAAGTAGGACTTATGTTCCCTTCGAGTCACTATTTTGAAAAACGCTTATTTTCAGACATTTGGGGGTAGATATGAGATGTCAGCTCCTAAAACTCAAGCAGAACTCTACCTAGATATGTGATCTGAAGCATTTCCAACTATGTCAGCTGTTGATTTTATTATTGAATCTTGACGATTACAACCTCCACCGATCTGAAGCTGCAACAAAAAATCGGCACCAATTCCGACATGATTCGATTACGGAATCTTAACTTACAATAATTCGCTGGCTGTATTGTTATCCGCGAAAAAATTAGAAAGAATAACGGCAACGTCGCTAAAGAATCTATCGATGCGATCGTGCGGAGCGACATAACTGCTCATATTTAGTGTTTCAATGTTGGTACGAGATGAACTCTGGAAGTGATTGAATTAAATTATTTCTTCAAGATCGCTTTTTCAACATGAAGGATGCATCGATCAGATAATTCTGTGGCTTCGGCGCTAGATGAATAACAGAGAGTTGGTATTCCTGGAATTCATTACCAGAACAGATAAACAAAGGATGAAGTCGGCACCATCTTCACAATTGTTTCAATCCACTCCACTCTCCCCTTTTCTGAAGATGACACTTCAGCTCTCTCGTGTTCCCATCAATCCGAATCATCATTAGACCATAGGTGGTTTCTTCGCCATTTCCACATTCCCCTCTGATTGCGCAATTGAACTAGCTCGCGATGAATCGGTACTATTTGTTCGTCGCTAATTCAACGTCCGACAATTTGCTAATGCCAGAGAAATCGCGGCATCTTGTAAAACGACGATATTTTCTCGGAAAGCCGAAGAATCTCCAGGTAGTGTCCTTGTTGTAAATAGACCAGATTGGCTGGAGTAATTATGGCTGGTGTTATCCTGTCGAGCGTTAAAGTACGCACCGGTATTCTTCGAGGTATTTTTATATTTTTGTTCTTCTATTTCTTTTATAAAAACACAATTTCAGAAATATTGGAAAGGATACATGAACTATAGATACGTTAACTAATAATATGGAGCATCAACAACTCAAAACCCTGCTTAGAAAATTGGAAAGGGTATATGCACCACCAAAGATACTTATCATACTGATAGATTCTCGAAATGCCTTAACGCTTTAAGGGTATCGAAAACTGGAAATATGTATTAATGCGTATAGGTATAGACACCCTTGCGAAAGATTACCGAAAATAAGTCTTGTTGCCTAATCGAAGGTATGTTAAAAGAAACAACACATTTGGTAGTCATTTACCTATTCACTGTTCAGATAGTCAAGTCGCTATTAGAGCACTGAGTTCCTATGTCATTGACTGAAAGTTGGGTTCCCAGTGATTCTGGAATCAAAGAAAATTTCGTACCGTTCGGTTATCGATTAAGAAATTTTAGTTTACAGGCGCTACCATAGGAAAGGACTGTCCTTGGGTACAGACTGAACTGTATGCATCTGAAATTCTCAGTTGCTCGCGACGGCGTCAGTACTTCATATCCGGTCCTGATGGATTTGATTTGACCATGCCTTGTAGTTTTGGCGCGCTATCTCTTCTCGTTGGATGGACTATAGGAAACTTAACACACAATATTTCTTCACCCTAGTCCCTGTCGGCTAGCGTGTCTGAGGTTCTGAGTCTTTTAGTCCATATGAGGATGAACAATGGGCCACTAGGCCTCAGTTCAGCCTGAAAATGGCACCGCGAAATAAGAAGAAAGAAGATCATAGATATGAATTGTTGTTTTCCACTTGATCAGTCAAGCCTCTGAACATTCGAGTGGGATTTTCTTTGTCGGGCAGTTTACGCAACCTCGCTAGCGCCTCTCGAGCACAAGAAGCGATTCGAATTATCCATTTTGCTCCAACTGCATACGAACAGGTTCGAAATGACCCCCAGCCAGTGAGGAAATTACAGATTGCAGGCGGCACCGAACAAGAAGAAAACAGGAAGAATTGCACATCATCCCGAGGTAGACGAATCGATGGCACCCATAAAAAAATCCTCGTAAAAAGGCACCGAACGCGGCCTACTCCCAGTGATGAATTACCCAGCGATTTGACTCGGCAGTTAAGTCAATTTTTTTTAGGAACGTAGTTGTGCTTGGTATGCAATCAGGCGATACACATGTCATAGAAAACAATGACCTAGTGGGTACAGGTGGTGAGGTAATGATGGATCTGATTGATTCTTTTGAAGGAGGGGAAAACACCAAGGACAATCTTCACATGATGGTCATTTAACTACTTCAAGGGACCTTCAAGCAAAGTTGATACTATGCTCAATTTGATACCTTCTTCAAGTAAATCTTCCAGAAGTCTTATAATTGTACCAAATTCTTCAATCTTCAATGCTTCCCCTCAATATTCCTAAACCCTAGCAGTAAGAGATCTTCAGGTCCTACAGTTTGAAATGAGATGTGATCCCATAACCTCAAACAAATACAAGAGTTCGAATTCTCGTGAATTCCACTCGTACACGTCCAATTTACCAAGACCCACGCCATTATTTCTCGCTGTGATTTATGAAGATTGTTTCATACAAAGGTCCAGCGTAAATCTTTTTCATCTAACTGTTGATCCGTAATGATGTCAGTGTTCTTCGGAACTGCGTGACAATACATTTCTTTGCCAATCAAGCTTCGCATAGTTTCATCGGTACCGCGTTTAGAATTTATGATTTATTTGCAGTTTTATTGGTTATTGTAGGTGGGCTGCTACTGTACATCTTATGTCCGAGTGCATGAGGTCAGGCCTTGTGGTACTCTGTATAATGAGGTGCAGGAATTGAATTGATGATGAACATAAATCAAAAAAACTCATAAGGAATAATTGCAACAATTTCTATCTATGCCTCATCATGAATTAAGAGCTTTCTGAGTACACAAGTTGGGATCGCAAATGGAACGAAAGAGATTCGGGTACTGGTGGAGATCCTCTTATTCCATCATTTCACAATTTGGTAATCACTGCAGAGCAACTTGGATGATGATTGCCGACCTACCATAATTTGGGCCAATCTCCATATGCTGGGACTGAATCCAGGTCAATATACTTCGAAAAAAGCATTAACAATGATCGTTATTTCCTCGATGGTTGTCATCTCCGAATATGTCGAAAAATAATAGGATAACTGTTTCGATCTCATTATATTTAATGCATACTCCATTAGCGCGGTAGATGTTTTTTAGTGGAACAAGAAGATTGGCATCAGTTCGAGAAATATTGTCGTTTTTTGTTCGGGCTCTTCCTGCCTTCAATGGAGAGTAAGAGATGGCAGTATGAAGTGGTTGTGGATGTCGGTTCGTATGAAAAATTGCTTGATATGGTGATTCAGATCAATTTAGAATGAGTAAAGGAAGATGTTTTCCCACCAAATGCAAAAACGTTTCGATGTGTGCCAATTGATTCGAAATCAGAACGGCTTAATTTAAGGCATGTATGTATATACCTATAGCCCCAAGCTGTAAACATTCTCTTCCTGGACTATTTTATTGTTGTTGTTTATTGTTTTATGAAATTATCTCAATCATGCATTGCTTAAAACTCGCAAGATAGTATTACATATTCGCTAATGATTTCTCTATACATATATATTCTCTTGATTCAGAGAGCTAAAATAATACAATACATATTGAAACAAAAAGGTACCTAGCTGAGGTTGGTGCAACACAGGAAAACCATACAGGTCATTGAAATTAAGAGAGGAATCGAGTTTGATTCCCAGGTTACTAGGATTGAAATTATGTTTTAATGGAGAAGAACCGAATGTGACACTCAATTTTCTATATTTCTGATGATTATTCAAATGAAAACATGAAACCTCGGTTTTATTTTCGTTCGGGCACAAATAATTTTTCATGATATCCAAATTTGAGGAAAGGGTACGTTCTATTGATTGAAAATTAGAATGATGGAAAGCCAGAGCTTTTTTCGAAGAAGTAGTTAGAATGTCACACAAAAATAAATTGAATAGGAGAGGTGTTAAAACTGAATCTTGTGGTAGACCATTACTCAAAATTTCGAAACTACAACTATTATTATTTCGCTATAGCGGTTTCTTAAGAGACGTTGGAGGAACAACAAAGTTTTGTTGATTGGTGTCGATTTAATAGAATATAAATGAATTTCAACAAAAAAGGATGCATTCATTTCAGTTTGTCGTTATTTGGATACAGTCATCACATCTGAACAACATGCTAAGCTTTTAGTAATCCAGATTGATAGACATCTGAAACGCCATACGCATAACAGCACCTCAGAGGTAAGGTGTGTTAAGTCACAAAATCAAAATTAGTATTGAGAGAGATTTTTCAGTTCCAGTATTGTTTGAAAGAATGTTTACTGCCACCTAGGGAGTTGAAAATGTGTTCCACTAGCTAGAATTCACTAAGATGAATCCAATATTGTAGATAACGTGTGTTTGACAAAATGTGACTTAACACACTATACCTCTGTGGTGCTGATATAGATGTCAAACGTTTCGAGTTAACCCGATGCGTCTTCGACCCATGTCTTGAGCGTCGTGGGCGAATCGGTGACAAGTCTAATCGCGCCAATCTACCGCCCCCGCGCCCCGTCGGCAAGGATGCCCCTGAAAAACCACCGTTCCACGGCCGGTGCCCACGTGAAGACCCGGCATTTGCATAGAGCGATAAGACCACAGCAGCGCCTGTCGTCCCATTCATCCATAGAAATGTGATATATGTAAGCGTGCCGCGAGATGGCCGATCATCGGCTCGGAACCGATCAGGGTGGCTGTGCATTGTTCGGGACGCTGAACGTGTGCGTTCCTGTCCGTCCAGCCGGCTCGGACAGGAACACACAGGCGGTCGCTAACTGCGAGTCACGTCGCGCCGTGTTCGCCCAGAGATAATTCAGCGGATATCGGGAGACAACATTTGCTAATGTCGTGCGTAATGTCAGAGGTGGTAGGCAAGAGGATTCGGAGTCTGATGAACTGCATATCGACTGATATTCTTTTGATTTATGTCTTCAGAACACCAGTCGAAGCTTCCTTTTTCCTCTGGAATCTTTTGAACTACAGTGCAACCTCTTCAAGGCCCGGTTTTACAATCGAAGGTTAACTCTTGGTTAAGGAAATTATGTAGGTAAAGCGTTTTACAATCCCACGAAACGTGGTTAACTATCAGTTAACTTAACCAACACCGAAAGTGTGGGTAAACCTGAAGTTAATTCAAGAACCGTAGAATCATGCATATGTATATAACCTAAAATGTTTGTCTGATTCGAAAATTATTGTTTTGAAGAAATTGATTTCTCACTAGAGATTTGTTAATATGGATTTGATTTCAACGCTTTCAGCAGTGATGGAGAAGAATGTCGTAGACCTGAAGTGATGCCTCTTATATCAGATTATCGAAAAGCTGCGTTTTATTATTATAAATTCCGCGTATGCTGAATATTCTGAACCAAATAGAACACTCGTCCTACCAGATGGTAATGAAAATGCCAGGTTTCCGAGGTGCATAAGTGCTATTGACTGCACACAAAAATTCAATTGCCAGGTGATCAAGCCGAACTATTAAGGAACCATCAACAGTTTTTTTTCTTGAATGTGCAAACTGTAGCTGATCCATCTCTGAAAATTACAAACATTGATGCAAAATGGCCAGGTTTAGCATATGATATTTTTCAGAATTCCACGCTGTGCGGATCATTTGAAAGAAGGGATTTTTCTCACAGTGTTTTAGCAAGAGATCGTCCATTTCTGGATTCATCGGTGAAAAGGACGCTACGCTATTGATCGTTCCAATAGATATGTTGCCTTGCCCATTCCAGTCTTTGACGCTTTTGGTCACGTGTTAATGGAACTGCTCTTAATAGACGTGTAGAACCTAGATTCACCTCTCTCAAACGTCGTCTGATGGCTCCGATGGAAACTTTGACCCCATCTGCAATTTGATGAGTATTCCGAAGCATTCTACACGTAGATGTAGGCTTTCTTCTCCCAGAAACCTATTCCAAAGTTCACACTTTGGCTGACTTGGAGCCTTTCCGGTACAATAACCTGAGTTGGCCACCCTGTAGCATTCCGATAGCCCTATTAGGCTCAGCGTTTGTTAATTTACGTCTTGGCATTTTCAGAAAACTCGTTTCAAATCGAATCCGTTGATAAACTGACTCCATTTCATAATAAGAACATTCATGAAGCATATGCAAAGAACCAAACTTTAGAAAAAACGCGACCAGATTGAGAATACTGATTTTTATTGGATCGATTCAAGTTGTTTTAAAGGATTTCATAGCAATTTTCTCGAAGATTATTTATTTTTCAAAACGGTTGAATACGATATCCCCAACTCTTCTGATGCAGTTTATTCCTCAACTCAGAATTACGAAATTGTTAGTTTTAGGCTGCTAACACTTAATTTTTTGATGCCCCTACAAATTGTGAAATTTAAAATTGTCACAAGCTTTGCAATCACTTGTATTGCATCTGAGCAGGATGCAGTCTGCTTAATGTATACGCCGGTGGAAGACTCTCAATGTCAGGAAGATCTTCTCCATAGAAGTGAAAAGAGTTTTGTGGCTTCATGGAATTTGAGTCAATTTGAGTAGTATACCAACTCAAAGTCCTTTCTCTTATAAATGCAAAACTGAGAGACTTGAGAACTCGTGTTACGGTTCAATCATCTACTGTTACTATTAATTTTTACTGTACTTCCAAGACAATAGTTATTATTGAACTGAAATTCAATATAAGTTATGGGTTCAAAGCGTATTATCATGAAGAAGTTAAGTATTCAAAGAACCGCTCATGAGATTTCAATGAAGAAATATTTCATAAAACTACGTTTTATGAACCCCATCGAATGTGTTATTCGCAATGACCAGAAGCCTTTCCTCATTCCACACATCGTGCTCCGCTCTCCGTCTGCCATGAATCTGAATAAGTATTCGAATCCCTCGAATCGATTTCCAGCGAGCGCATAAAACAATCGCTCGGGGCAGATACTTGGTACGTATAAATCTTAACCATCCTCATTTCGCCCAATAACCGCCGTAAATTGCTACATTGGAATGGTTATCAGCATCGGCGAATTTCTCAGATTAGAAACCAGGCGCGGGGTAATGCTAGACCGCACTTGGAGTAAATGAAAATCCGTATTTTCATTACCGCGCCAACTGTGCCTATCGAATCGGCCTGGCCTTCGACCTCTTTAGCGAACATGTGAAAATCGGTAACTGCGCCGTGACTTTTCTCGCCCCAAAACACGAATCTATCGCGAAAATACCGAAAAAAGTGTTGTAATTGGCACTTATTCTAGCGTTGAAGAATCGTTCCCACGTTTGGTTTGCTCCGTTACCGAATAAAACGGTCGTTTATCGCTTGAACGCCTCTGCGGAACAGAAAAGGTACCTGTAAACGTGTATACTCGATTGTTTCGCTATTGAAATAAACTCAGCTCGTGTGGGTTGAACTGGCTGATACTGAAAGATGTTGGAAAGGTACGAACACTAGAAAACGCCTTATCTTGATGCCTTATCGACGTAAGTGTTCGAGTTCAGGTTCTGGGTCATAATGGTCTTCAAGATATTCGATACAGAGGTGAAGGAAGACTGAGCTTTTCTCAACATCAAGTTGTGTCTACTTTCGATGTAGCATGTACTTCCTGCATCCTCCTCTGTGCTTTCCCGAGGTTGACAAAAGTGTTAATAGAGTTAACGAAAGGGCAATCACCATCAAGAAATGATGAGACCATCTTCTTGGATGTTTCTTGAGCAGCCTTTGTACCATTGAATTCTTGAACTCAATTTTTAGAGGTCAGTGCAAAAAAGATCAGAGGCAGCAAATTGAAGAATGGTGAGATGGAGTTCTGAGGTATATAGATTAGACAGAGGTTATCTGTGATGACTAGAGGTTTTTGAAATTGAAGGCATAGATAGGGGAAAAGGAGATAAGTGTTTGGAAAAAATAAAGCAAGAAGAGTTGACTACAAGGGGCTCCACACAGTTCTACACAGTGAGGATACTTCAAGGTTACGGATATTAGAAGATGATTATGGAGATACATTGATGATCTTGATTCTTCTGCCCAAAATCCAAAAATATGAAAGAATTTCAGCAGAAATGAACTAAAATACAGATTTAAATAAATCTACCCTTTTCGGAAAAAACATGATTCCAATAGCTTTAAAACAGATATGGTTTCATGCGGACATGTGAACGCTTACTTCAAAAGAACAGATCTATCTACCACTTCAGATTCCAAGAGATTCGTATCGGATTCCGGAAGCAGATGCACAAAGTCCATTTTTCTTCACCAACCGTCCTCTGTTCGAGGATGCTCACGAGTACGGGAAATTATACCGTGCTCAGTTCGGTATAAAAACTATACCGGGTGTGCCCCTCCAATGAGATCA
This sequence comes from Hippodamia convergens, assembly GCA_038502775.1. Taxonomy (NCBI): domain Eukaryota; kingdom Metazoa; phylum Arthropoda; class Insecta; order Coleoptera; family Coccinellidae; genus Hippodamia; species Hippodamia convergens. The sequence continues at coordinate 16,347,721 of CM076607.1, read as the reverse complement.
CGATTTTCAGGCCGTTCTCCTTACAGGCCACGTGATTAATCTGGGCAGTAAATCCTAATATTGTCAACCGAACCTCGAAACGTGCAACGGCCGTATAGAATATATATATGTACTGCATTGTGCGGCCAATAGCATTCAGATGCCATTTTAAATTGGATTGATTGTGCAATACTAGGATTATACGCTTTTCCCACATACTGAATGCAAGATTTGGTTGAGGTGGCTCAACGAAATGCTCACACCAGTATAAATTAAAAGTCCTCGCAGACATTGAAGGCAAAGTCGAAAGTCCAAATATTCGGTTCTTCGGATTTTTCTCGAGAACGGTGGCTTATACTAACAATATGGCGTTCAGAGAAATTTTGAACGATGAAATTATCTATGAATGATATGTATACAAAAGTATGAGAGCAGTTAACTTGAATGTGCCTTTGTTTTCTGTGAGAGTAAATATCGGATACAGGGTAGGAATAGCAGGAATGAAATTAGAATTCATGTTACAACAGCACGCTTCTGCTTAAGATCACGTGTACGGGCAACATTGCAAGTGTAAGTGTGGACAGCGACACTTCTTCTTCTACTAATGGTGACATCTTTTGATAGAAAGTTAGCTACAATTTTGGCAAATCGTTCAGGGTCTCGCGTTATTCTTGATAGTTAGTTGATAGTTTGGAAGGGGTTACAGTCCACTGCGACCTTATGTGCCCCTGACAAAGCTTTACAGCTCGCCTTCCAGTCCCAGAGATCTTATGAAATCCAATATCTCGGAAGGCTTCAGTGAGGCTACTTCCTCTCTCCTACAGATCTCTTGACCAAAGCATTGCTTCCTTTGGCTTACAATGCCAAAGCATTCAGTGCTAGGTGAATAGGAGTTTCTTCCTCCTCCCCACAGAATCTACACTCGTCAGTGTCCGATACGCCCATTCTCAGCAAGTGCTTTCTGAGGCGACAATGCCCCGTAAGAAAGCCTGTGAGGAGGTGGAGTTGGTCCAAATATCTTTTGGAGCTTGCAGTTTCGAAATTCCGAAGGAACTTTTTGGAGTGATCCAACCCTGGGAGATTCTGGCCAGAGTGTTTCTCTTTTAGTTTTCTCCTTCTCCAGAAACTCTTTCTTATAGGTTCATTTTCCTGCGTTTGCTTTGGAACTTAGACAAGGCTAATCTCTTGAATTCTTTCACTAGAAACACTGTCGTTCGCTAGGCCCTCTTCTGCAGTCAGACATATTTATATTAGCGTCGTTCATGATTTTCTATTTTTCCCATCACCTTCATAGAAGGCTCTATTCTACATTCTACATTCCATATACGAGTACACTGCCGTAAATCTATCGTTCCTGATATTCTCTGTTTGCCATATGACCTTCGCCACATTTCACTGTTCGTAATATGGATATTCTACACGATTTTTTCTTCGTTGCTCGAAATTTCTCTATAGGAATCAAGGAAAACTTTGTTTTGTTGAAGAAGTTGTGATAAAACAAAGAGACATATAAACGGGGAAAACAGAGAGGTTGGAATACAAAAATGTCTCAACAACATTCATGAATAAAAGAGCGAAAGAAGCATTCCAGGTTGTTGATAAAATGGAGCGGAGTGTACTTATTGATGATACCTTGCAATGCTTTCTCCTTACCGCCTGATTGCAGCAAAGTGCAGTATTCGAGGCATATCTGCCTCCAATTTTCCCCCTTACTTCATTAGTCCGCCTCTATCTTGTTAGACTCGGCCAAGGATTTATTCCACCGCCTCCTCGACGTGTATCTAAATATGTCGACGGCGAATTATCTGAACATGGGGACTTGGAATCCAGAAGCCGACTAGCAATGCTTATTTGTGCCTATATTCACCTGCCGCAAGGAGGCGACTTCGTCCTCCACATTATTCAGATCACGCGTGATTTGAGGGCAAGAATTATGTCGCTGATAATCCACCGCGAAAGAGTATTAGGGTCCCGTAAATGCACCACATTAACCGGTGGACGACATCTAGCCAGACTAACATGGAAGACCTTAACAGGTCTTGTCGCCTATGAATGGAGAGAGACAATAAGACGTTGTAGATCTGGGGTCGTATTTATTGGACCTGTCACGTGGAGTAACACCCGATTGCTCTTAAATACGCGGTTCTTTTTTTCGAGCGTCACTTATGTTATATACGAGCTGATTAACAAGTGCAAATGCTGGTCGCTAATAGGCCTTTAGCGATGGGATATTCGCCCCACCCAGGAGCGATTTTTAATTGCTGGGTATACTGAACCATTACAGCGATATATCTGACGCGAGTAAGGTGATTGTTGAGTGGTCTTCGCGACAGTACCGTTGAGATAACATTGACTAATGTACGAAACGCAAGAAGTCAGGAGCTGAAGAATGATAGTGGCTCAAAAAGCGTCCTGAATTGCTACTTCTTCTCCTTACCTTGGCCACAATTTTGAGATTTTGTCTTTCCTAGCAATATTTCTGAATTTGGACCAGCCTTACTCCCAAATTCTTCAGCACTCAACTATGTGTTCCATTATCATTCTTAGTCTTTCGTTTTTTGACAATCACAAGTGCACATTCGTTCGTCTTTAGACACTTGAGGCCATTAGGTTATTTGCGCATCACCCACATTTTGAAAGGCTACCAGATGTCTTATAAGTTTTCCAAAACGTGCGTTTGAAGGCAATGTTGTGGTCGTTATTGACAGGTAATGGTTGTTGTAACAGGTAATCATATTCTATGAACAAGTCAAACGCAGATGCTGAAATACTGCATCGAATCAGACAAAAAGAGTCGAGGAAACGGAAACTGGAATGCCATTTCCTTTCAATCGATTCGTTACGTCAGATCTTCGGTGACGTTTGCGATCGGAACACTCAAGATGACTGCGGTTAATTTGACAGGTAATCCGCGCGGTAATTACATAATACATGAACTAGAAGAGGTTCTCAGTGAAAGTCAGCGCCACGTTCACGTTGGAAGGATGGCTATACCTCACGTTTATTAGATAAATGATCATAAATCAGCGGGATGCGGTCGTAAACCGTAACTCGATCGTTCGGAGCGACCTTTTTTTCTGGGGGTGGATTGAAATTGGTCCCTTCCTCTTTTTCCTGATTCTCTTCAACTGTGACGAGGAGCTGTTTTCTATTTTCTAGAACTCTGGACAGAGCTGAACGAAAAATATTTCTCCATTTCGAAAATTGTTGAGAGATTGAAAAAAATTTTATACTTTCAATTTGGAATTATTTTTCAAGTTTTCTTTTTTTGTTTCAGGTGAGTAGAATCTACCATGGTGAAAGACTCAGATTTCGTAATGAAGGTTACACTTCCTCTATATTCGAAGAAAATAATAGCTCCGACAGATGGAATTACCGTGTTGAACATCACTTCACCTCAAGCTGTCAATTCTTCAGTTTTTCGATATCGTATACTCCTCTGGTATGTCTGTTATGAACGCAGTTCGAGAAACCTGATGTTTTTCATTCATATCCAATAGGAGTAGCAACTGTATACCTTTTATTCGATTTTGTAACTTGCGGATATTTGCGGTAACAGTTATTCAGATTGTATCAACGCGTGAAGCAATGTAACTGAAATATCTTTTATGCCAGAAGCCAATTTCTTACAGAATTGCCATTTCTCACATCCGTTTGATATCGTGAACGCAATGAGAAAGTTTTATTTCATTGTACTTCCTGATTTTGAATTATGTTAACAGTTAATTCCATTCTTTTAACAGGTAATAATTCGCGAACTAACTTTATTAAGATATGAGTTGCAGGAATGACTGAAAAAAGAAATGCTTTCGAACGTAGTCTGTTCTATATCTCCCGCTGCTTCAATTTCAACCCTTATTCTTCTTCTAGAAGGACGTTCAGAAACCGTCTGGTCGTTCTTAATGAATATTAACGAGTTAAAAACTTTAAAAGCAGGTCGTCGCCTACGCGAAATTCAAAACCATTTATATGAAACAAGATAACGCGTTTCTGGGCGCAGGAAGAGAGGTATATAAGGCACTTTCCGGGGCCAGACCGTCGTTTATCAAAATTACCGAGCACAATGAGGGCCATTTTTCACGCTTTATATTTACGCATTTCAATTCCTTCCGTTGGTAAAGAAACGGGCCACGACACGAACCTTAAATAACTCGGCATAATAAAGATTTTTGAATAAGAGTCGTCGAAATATGAACGTCATTTTAATTTGACTGACCTGAAGTTATTTAACCTCCCTGTTGGGATGTTGTTGGTAAGGGGATCATACTGATCTACAAGTGAAAATTTTGATAAATCAACGTTAGTCATGGAAACCAGTTCAATATTGAATTTTTCACCAAGAAAGTCAGATATTTTTGAAAACAGGTAACGATTTTAAATAACAGGTAAAAAAGAGGTAATGTTATTAAATTAACAGGTAATGATATTAAATAAACAGGTAATGATATTAAATTAACAGGTAAATTGTTTCTTCATAAATGAGGAAATCATTTTTTTAGCATTCTTCAGTTCAGAGTATTGTTGAAAAAAATAATTTTGAGTCTTAGTGTCAGATGAAACATTTCTTTCATTCGCAAGAAGAGGGTGAAAATTTAGTATGTTGTTACCAAATATGCGAAAGTTTTCAAAGCATTTTCCAAGTGTTGGTTTTTCTTGGAAGATCAAGAGTTTCAAGAGAGAATTACCTGTTAATTTTCTCCATAATTTGGGAATACTGGTAATGTGATGCTTTCAATGGTCTGTAGCCTATTTGTTTTGAGAAACTTCGAACACGAAATTGTATGTAACGAGAGAATTTAACAGGTAAATTCGTGGATGAAAAAACTTTCATTCGTACATTCCGCTTCTCCTATGATACTTCAGGGCCTTCAAACAATTCGCAATCTTTCCTCCAGCAACAACAGCCGTCCCAATCCTCTACCAACATCCGAATTGTGGCGTTCTGCAATTTCATGGGCGAGTTTCTGCTACAAAATCCCCGAAACCCAGCTGCAGTTATTTTAACGGACACTACCGACCGTAATTAAACAATTCCCTTGTCATTCCCAACGACCCCGCGGAGACGAGTTGCAGCGTTGCATGTTTTTAATTATCGGGAATCTTACAGCAATTTGTCGTACAAAGCACGTTGACGATTATGATGTCGTCCGGTCTGTTGCAATCAACTGTCGTCCACGGTGGGAAAATTCGTTAATTGTTCTGTCACTCTGTCGTTTCGACAATGTTATCGGGCTGGGTATTTCTCCCCCTCATTTTTGGCTTGCCAGATCCTCTTCGGTGGGTTGTATTGAGGAGAGTAATGGGATTTCAGAGTGAAAGCAACGTGGAATTGACTGGGAAAACCAAAAAGATGACGACAGATGTTCATCGGCCTTTCTTATGTAAAGCTTAGCACAGTTTCCATCATTGGTACGTTGGGAGTAAAGTTGAGACAGACAGGTTTAGAGCAGAGATTGAATTATCACCAATTCTCGAATCCTCCAAGTAAAACAAGATGGAGAGTACACCAGACTTTCATACTGAAGAACTGTAGACATGAAAAAAAGCTGAACCTGTGCAATTAGGGATGACGTTTCTACTCATATTCTGGTGATAGAATCAGTCCAACGGAAGTTAATTCACATGAAATTCTTTATGTCCAAGTGACACCACTGAAACATTACCGTCATCTCTGCTACTACAACGCAGCACCATAACGTGAAATATTATAACAAAACCATACCTTACTCGTTCCGTCATGCGGCAACTCAGTCATTACACGGTTCTCACTCACCTGAAAAGAAAAACTGATGTTAGAAGGATGAACATTAAAAAGGCGAACGTAACCGCAATTTTTTTCGCAGACATGAACGAACATAATGGTAAATGGAGTCGCAAGCTCCTCGCACTCGAGAAGTGCGATTCCTCGGTTTCCTTGATTGGCGAATGATATCGTCATTACGTTTAATGACTTTCAGTTTCGTTTTATGGTCCCGATCGTTTAGAGATTAATGAAGATTTACACACTACGCGAGCCACACAGGTTGGCGACTGCCTTCCTGCGAATTGAAAAAGGGAATCATCAATTTCTTGTTCATCTGCATGTCTGCAGTTAATGTTATTGTTGGAAAGACTTATTTCAAACTGAATGATTCACATTAGCGATAGATGTAGTAAAATTTTACCTGTTCATGCAAACTCAAACGCTTTAACAACGATTGTCATAGCTTTTTTTACATCGTTTAGTGAGGGCGCCCACCAAAGTAGCGTAGCACTGGCGTAGCGAGTGATCTGATAACGCTGTCACATGCGAAATCTGGAAATTTTAGGACTTTCTCAAGCAATCAGTTAAGACGATATGGCTTTAGGCGTGATATTTGAGAATATAGGCGATAAGGAGCGTACTTAATATATTTGACGCTTAAAGGCGGTGACAACAGGGGACAAGAGAATAAGTGTATCTTTTGGATAAGCTTTCTCAAGAGACGTTTCTGTTTTCTTCAGCAGTGCAGAATTCAGCAGGTAAGGCTACTAAATTCAGGGTTGGTTTTTTAATTGTAGAGGGTCGTTAATCCTCTACAATAGGAGTTGTACAGAGAGAAGTTGAACTTGAATGTTGAGATTACAATTGTCAGTTTATATATGAAAAATATTTGCAGATTAAGGGTTTCATCATAGTTGGGTATTGCTGCAATTCGCTACGATGAGGTAACTCGGCCCTGCATCGCCCTAGTTATGTGGAAATTCCGTTTAACTAGGTCGAGACTTCTGATATGTTTAATGTGAATTAAACAAATAAGTGATACGAAACTCCATATCAATGAACATATAATCAAATCCAAGTTACAGTACACAGAATGACTAATCAATTTGGATCGTGTATGTTTATTCTGTGGCACTATTGAACGTTGAAAATAGTAGTACAACTAGCCTTTGAATTATGATGAAGACGTGGAGGAAGCTGTTGCGATAATTAAAATTCTCTTCCTTCCGTCACGAAATAAACCTTTGGATCCCTGATCGATGAGGAGCTGTTTCAGCAACGAATTTCTTGGCGAATAAAAAAGTTGAACGGACTGCATCTTAATTATTTCCCTTTCAGGAGCGCCTTAGCAGTGTGAAAGTTTAATGAATACGTCCAATTAAAAGATAGCTCCGTAATTAAGTTGCATCTCCTCGCCGTTATATCTCTCCAGGTTGATCTTTGCCCAATTAAAATACGGTCTAGGACAACGTCTGACCTTTCATCTGAAGAGGCCCTCGAAAATCCTTCTATCTGGGGGACAATCTTAGCAGATTGTTGGGAGGGCTTTTTGCCTCGGAGGTTTCCCGAAGGATTTTGCCTTGATCGCGATTTTGGTCTTTACGGAAGCGATACAGGAACTCCACGTCCCTGAGGAGGAAGCGTTCAGAAGATTGGGTTGAGTGAATCCCTTAGAAAGAAAATTTTCTGTTCGAGATTGAAATTCTTTTGATTTGACGTCTCCTGCTTGCGACGTTGCTGGAAACAAACCAGCAGGTATGAGCCGCTCGCTCTGCCAGTCACATTTAATCGACTTATTCAGCGACCTCGACGGGTGGGGCGCTAAGAACGGTAGTTAACACGAAAGTGAACTTCACTGAAAACGAACTGACATTGATTTGTTACAGTCACTTTCGTTCGCGATCGCAGCAGGCTGGCCGCTAGTTCTTCGAGGATGGCATTAGCTCGACCCACTTACCGCTACGTTGACAAATAGAGAGTACGCAAACCGTCATCAGTAAAATGCAGACGAAATGATTAATTCATTAATTCAACAAAATTCCTGAACGCTCTGGGTGAGTTCTGAGCAATGTGATGTTCCGCATGGTTCAGTTTTTGGATCAATCGATTATGTTGTGACTCCGGAAGAAGACCTAAGGACAATCTAGAGTCAAACAAAAACTGCAAACTTTAGAGACCTAATTTCGTTTTTGAGGTACAATTCTATACTTCCTCTCCGAAAGAAAAGTATACTCTTCTAGGATTATCGAATGGAATCCATCTCTAGACCGACAAGATGGGTAAACGCGCAGGTGAGCAAACAATCAGCGATAGTGCAATCAGAGTAATTGGTATCAGCCAACACGTTTCGTCCCTTTGATTAATTATTGTCAATTAGCACTTGATTGCCATAGCGTTACCCTATCCTCTCGACAAAGCTGTATTCTGAGTATCTGATTGCGACCACAGGATTTTTCACAATTCGGCCTTAAATGCGCTGCACCACATGCCGAAGCATGCGTGGGAACCAGTAGAAGGCCAAAAAGTATCGGACTAATTAGCACATTACTGAAAATGAAGGTTAGGACCAATCGAGTGGGTCTTGATTACCGAAGTCGCAATTAAAAAAGGAATGAGGTCGTTGGCATAGCATGCTTTTGTTGGGAACTTTGTAATTAATTGACTCGGAATCTTCTCTGGGATATTCGGGGCCATTCATTCACTTTTTCGGTGCATACCTACATGAAAACTCTTCTTCAATTATCAAATAAGCCATAAAGTATTACATCACATTTGAAAAAGCTAAAAAACAGTTTTGGAAAAAAACAAAGTTTTGAAATATTGCATTGAAACATGTTGATTGTGCACTCGGATTAATTCTTTCTTATCAACTCTTTTTTTGGCCAATGTTTTGAAGTTTTTTGTGCTTATTCCGATATTTTTCGCGAGTTTTCCATTCCGATATCAAATTTATCTCTATTGGCATGTTTTTGTAGCAATTTTAATGTGTACAGCCAGAAACAGTCAGAATTTTAAATTTTCATTTTTTTATTGTCAGTTGTTTTTCTCAAACTTGAATGTATTGAAATATGGTTGTTGTAGTATAGATATTAAAAAAATATGTTTTATCTTAATATTCTCAAATGGATATGCAAATTACTGGAAACTTCTGAATGCGGAAGAACTGTTCGTTTAAATTCTAACGGAATTTGAATCTCGGTGATTTAAGCTACAATACTTTACAAAAACCACCCGAAAACCAATGTTTGGCATTCTTCATTTTGTGGTTTCTTATCTCCAAAAAAAATATACGATAAGAAAGTTACGATACCGGGTTTGTCCAAAGCATTTGAAATCTCAAATCTCGAAAACCAAGGGTGCTTGAACATATTGTGATACACGCAACGGGTGGGAGATTAGATTTGAAAATATTTCGAATATTATCGACAGCCTCGCGTTCATTCAGAGATAGGAATTCCCAAGAAAAATAGCCAGATGTCCGGCCGGATCCATTAGAATCGTCCAAGTTTGTTTACATATTTCCTGTAAATATATCGGTTGTTGCATAAAAATTTATTGGGGCTATAAAATTCTGCGCGCCTCCTTTGTTCGTTTCATCAAAGAGGTAACAGTGAAAGAAATACCAACTCAGTCGATTCTTGTGCATCTGTTGAATATTAGAAAATGCCGTCAATAATTCTTTTCTCTTTTTTCTTTCGAAAATATGCTCAATAATATGCTAGACATGAATCAAATATGCCAAATTTAGCATTAAAAATGCTGAATCGGCAACCCTGGAACGAAACCAGATGTTGACATAAATTTAATCAGATGTAATCGTTTGTCGCCCCTGAAAACGATGCTTCCTCTCAAACCCGACCCTCACGTCAAGTGTGCAGTTTCCGAAGCTCACCCCAGGACACTCCAGCTGCCGAAATAACGAGGAGGGATCCCCATCCCTCTCTCCGTCTGTTTGAACGTAGCCGGACAGGTGTCTTATTACTCTAATGACCGCAAGTGCCTCTTCAGCTGGACCCGCTCCTTGGTTTGCAACGGGCGGCCTCCGTTGCGTTGCACTCGGAGAGGCCCTTTCCTATATTGGATGTCAGATGGTTTACGATTACTGCTGCACTTCCTGTAATTGCTCGAGGGCCTCGGGACCGACAGATTTGTGGCCCTCAACTATCGGGTTCGAGGCCACAGATGGATGGCGGATCTTCCCAGAGCCGAACGGCCGGCAAATGGGATGAGTTTGTGGAGGTGTCGGCGTTTTTCTTAGTTTCGCAAGGGGGGAAATTTGTTCTTGTCGGGGAACGTCTTCAGGTGGTCCCAAGGGCCAATTGTAGCTTCCTTTAGGTTTTATTGGGGGCTGTGATGTTCCGGAGGTGATTTGGGGTGGTTTGTTGTTCTTAGGTTGGAAGAATGAACAAAATTGTTGTGCAGATTTCTTTCAAGCTTCGATTTGCCCATATTTTCATGTTTTCTTCAATCGTTTATACAGTTGGGTCCAGGTTATCTTCATTTTCCTGGTTTCATTCCAACGATAGTTAAGTTATTACAGTGGATCCTCTTCAATTCTCTTATATCCTTTTCCTTATTTATCGTTCCAATAATATTCTGAGTATATGAGATTGGGTGATGGTCAAACAGGGTGTTTGGACTCAGACGAGCCACCCCGTATATTTCTTTTTCCATAGAGATTGGAAAATTTTAGCGGAACACGTCGAATTTCGTTTGGAAGACTTTTTCAATGCCCATATAAACTGCTCTACATGAGTTGGGGATGTTGACTTTAATTGCAAAAAAATAGGGTTGAATGAGATTTTGTGATGAAAATTCATATTAATATTGTTTGAAGTTGCAGGCAATGAAATTAATTTAAGCCTGTAGGTCTGCAGCGTATACAGGGTGGTTAAGAAAAATCGAGTAGAAGAGAATTTAAGCATTTTAAGACTGTCAATACAATGTATGGGCCTCCACGGGCATCAATACACGGGCTTGACATCTTCTTTGCATACTACACACGGGGTTGTTGAACATTTCTTGAGGAATTTGGTTTCATAAACGGGGCAGAAGCTCCCTCAGATTATTTTAGGACTCTGGGATAGGTTGATGATTATCTAATCTTCTTTGTAGCATATCCCATGCATGTTCTATCCAATTCAAATCTGGTGAGTGCGGAGGTATATATGGCAGCGAGAAAATTTTGGCTATTTCTAAGTCGAGATATAGCACTTTGGCTGACTTGGGGCCTTTCCGCTACAACAACCTGAGTTAGGCCACCCTGTAGCATTCCGATGGCCCTATTAGTCTCAGCGTTTGTTTATTCACGTCTTGGCATTTTCAGAAGACTCGTTTCAAGTAGAAGCCATTGATAAACTTACTTCATTTGAAAATAAAAACATTCATGAAGGATATGCAAAGAACCAAACTTCAGAAAAAAGTCTGATTTTTAAATGATTTTACAGCGATTTTCTCGAAGATTACATACTTTTCAAAACGATTGAATACGATATCCCTAACTATTATAGAGCAGTATATTTGAGTCTTGAACAAGACACTCCCTAAGAGTGATATTTCATTTTGAAGATCTTTAAAGTCCTTTCACAACGGTGCATAAAAAACGTAATTTCAATGAACCGTTTTTGCAAAATCTCAAATGAGCCGCCTTGCATATTTTGATTATTTTTACAATATATAAGCCCATTTTTACTGAGCCCTTTTTACAAACTTGAAAAATTATAGGAAAATCACATTTTCGAAAAAAAAATTAATTGTTTTATCATGGTCACATTAAAAAAAATGCGTTTTTAAATCAAAGATTCAAAAGTTCCCCCATTGCCTACTGATCTTGACTGAAAACCGTCTATAACATGGTTCAGAGCAATTATTGGAGTTATATAACGACACTCATTCACACTCATTTCAGGCTGTCACAAAAATTTTAGTTGATAAATTGATTTTTGGCGAAAATCGTTCATCAAAATTCTATTTTCATACACCGTCTTTCGGATATTTTTCCAATCACTATGGAAAAAAAAATATACGTTGAGAAGCTTATAAAAAACCAATCATTTCAAATCATTCATTCAAATTCTACTGAATCAAGAGGTCAATTCATATATTTTTTCAGAGTGTTTTAAATTTCTTCCTCTTTAAATTCGATTTTGTCATTTCCAGACAAGAATAGTGACAAAGTTCTCAAGGCGAGTCGATCAAACTCACGATTCATCATAACCCTCATTCAATTTCAACGCCGAATTACTCCGAAATTGAGATGGTGCATCGAAACTGCAATCCGCTCGAGTCGGCTATCCGAATAAAAGAAAAAAAAACTCCACGTGCTACACCCATGAACGCGCAGAAAAAATTGCATAACGGTTCATAATCCGGATTGTGATTCATACGATCGACTGCGGCATAATCCGAATACCGGAGTGCATCGCAGTTTTCGATAAGTTGAATGACCTGTGCATTCTTTTCGTACGGTGTTCATCAAGTTGAGTAAAAAATTCAGGTTATCCCTCTGATGTTCCTAAGGCGTTAGTGAAGCCAACACTGTTCCAGAATATGATGTTTTGTTCATTCTTATTGAAGAGGTTATTTGGAACTTTGCTATTTCAGAAACCTACACATCGAAAGTTCTATGAGAAATGGTTATGTTGACTTCTACTATCACTGATTCCTATCTATTCAAGACCACTAACTGTGATGCTCAATGTTGCCAAGATTATTTCACCAAAAACCATCTTATTTAATGAGAAAATGATGCTTTTTTTTCAATGAAATAACTTTTGTTGAAATTTGAATCCGGATTAGCCGAAGGAATCCGTGTATTGGCAACACTGGCGGCACTCCATCTGCCGCAGAATGCGTGGGAATAAAAAACCTCGCGAAATACGATACTGGGACCTATATTGGTACCATAAACGTCGAAAATCTCTCAATTTTTCCATCGGATATCGGTTTACCCGCAGCCACCTCTTGTTATTAAAAAGAAACGAGACCGCGTTCTTTCTTTATCTATGACCGCACGGCGTCATAAGCGACCAATTAGCGTCGGATCGGTTTCACTTCTAACCTTCGAAAAACGGACGTGAAACAATCAATTTTTTGTCGGGTCCGAGATCAACGCACCCGCACTTCGAGATGATCTGGACCGTAAAAGTCGACCCACCGAGGCGGCTAATTAAGGAAGAAAGCATGATTGAATGGCCGAAACGCGCCGGGAAAAAAAATTTATGAGGTTGTAAAAAGTCGGCGGCCTGCCCGATGTTTTTCGTAATGACAAGGCTAAATACCTACTAATCAATTGTTGTACGGTCACGGACAAGAGATCGATGTGTTGGGCATCAGTTCGGGACTCTATGATGTTGACTTTGGACCGAGTCATCGTTGCTTAGTCCACGATTATTAAATATGATACAGTATCTGCTGATATGTCTATAATGGTATGAAAATCAACCCTCACTCATTTACGATTTTTCTGAAAAATTCATCCGGCCCGAAGGACCAATGTGCAGTTATTTGGTAAAGATTATTTTGCAGTAGCGAAAGCGAATTTATTCGATATGAATCGAATCGCATTTGATCGTGTTTTCAACATTGCATTAGATCCTTAATGCTGGAAAATATATCCCTCAGTAAAAGGTCTCCGACAAGAGCTGTTTTTGTTTCCTGAATGAAACAATGTTTGGGTCCTTTGGTTTCTTAGGATTCAAAACTCAATTATAATTCATCTCAGTGAAAATATCCTTCTCCCTGCTTAACCTAGTATTCAGTTATGTAAAGTATTATTGCAGTTCATAAGGTCAGTGCTCGTTGTTTCTGAATATATTGAGTATCATCACTTTAAAAATTTTCGTTCAAACCTCCCTGGAATAAAAATCCAATAACCGAAACTCAGTTTCAGTAAAAACGCCAAAAAAGAAACCAAAATTAACGCCCTTCAGCTTGAGCATTACAAGAGACTGCTTCGGATTATTCACTAATGCTTGTTTTGTTTTTCCTGAAGTTGAAGAATAATGGTTTATCAGATAATTTTCTTCCATGAGAAATGAAATCATTGAACACTAGGAAAACAGCAAAAAAAACTAGGGTTGTAGCGCACTGTTGGACCCAATATCAGTGCTAAACGTAGTGCGCTCCACGATTAGCCGCTCTCTATGGTCGCAGAGGTGTCACGTTCCATTTTTACCGAGCCGACCCAGCGCGAGACAGCCACTTATATGCCTTTTAACAATCGGGAAGATTTACAGCTAGATGAAAGATTATCGTTAATTAGCGTACATAACGCCCAGCGATATGGTCTAGAGCGTGAGCGCATAGGCCTCTATTGTATGGAAATGAGAGGATTTGCGGTCGTGGTAGCAACTCATTCGCCAAATGCGATTAGGATATACGCCGGAACCATAATGCCCTTCAATAAAATCCACGACCTACTCCCTAGATATACGATTTTCCTCAGAGAAAATAATACTGCACTATCTGAATATGTCCCTCCTCTTTGGGAAATGGATCTAGGAGATGCAGATTCTTTCTGATGTGGGAAGAAACTGCTTCCTGAATGCTTTGCCATGGATGGCCAATGCATCCCTCCTTTATACTAGAAGTGATGGACAAGATGTGAATGTTGTAGCAGCTAGAATACCTCTGGAGGAACGATCCAGAATTAACAAAGAACTTATTCAACATTGGATTTAGTAGAGACAGTTTATTTTCCTGCATTGGCTAGCTAGAAGACATCCTGGGGATAGGAAATATCTTCGCCTATGGCTACCAGACTATATATCAGAGATCTTCTAGTTTTGCCCTGAAGGTTATCTGTGTCTAACCTTGACTCAACAGGATAGACAAATACGACAAGAAATCAATTAGATTATCTCTAGTTATTCCTGAAGAAAGTATTTAATTCATAGCAGTGATTTCATCATATGAGTTCGAAAAAGGTATAAACTGCTGACAGGCCTCTTTCGTTTCTGATAGAACCTCCACTTCGCGTCTGATCTTGAAATCTACAATCTGCTCCAACGAGAAAGCAACGGGAGCACAGGTTTTTTCCGGACAGAGCACTCGAGAGCTGGCGAAGCCGGTTAGATCAAGATACAGGACGCCTATACACCAGAGATCTATTATCGAGAACGCGAAAAACATCCTGAAATATAAAGGTCTTTTGGGAACGCGTTATTAACTCCTTTCATATGAGGCGGATTGAAGGGAACTCTGAACGGCTGGAGATCGATCGACTGCTCCTAGATGGAATCAGATAAATGGGGAAACTGACGGTGGTGTACTTCACCTACGTCATAGGTGGGCGGATCTCGCTAATATGCACTCCAGGTAGTTGATGCTTGCTCCGTACGAGGGAAATGAAGACGTAATGGATTTGTTGGAACACACCTCACGATTGCATGTCGAAAAGTTTCCATATCTGAGTTTACCCTATCAAGATAAGTTCAACACGCGGGAATGCTTATACCATCAAAATTTGAACAGGATGGATTACATCAAGTGCCGAAGAATGAATGGTACTCTGCAGAACAATCTTCCATTATGACATGTGACATTTGAGTGTTCTCTGTTCTGCTGTGGGCGCATTAGATTAGTTTTTGCAATATTTGCATATCACACTTCACAAGGTGTTCTTCTTGATTGTGATTAACTTTGTTGGTATCTTGTGCGTTTATTTTCTTGTTTTTTCGTTTCCTTCAGTGTCTCATGCATCACTTCATATTAATCAAATATTGCCCACATGAGCATATTAAATAATCTTTGGATTCAACACGGAGAATGGCCCAGCGGACAAGGAATTATATTATGGCACCTAGGTCTCTTGACATTTGGGATATCTTCAAGGACATTCGAGGTAAAAACAGCAGCTGTAGTTGCATAGGCTTAAGGTCAAAAATCCTTCTCGAGTTCATACAATTTCAGAATGAAATAGAAAACCTTACAATTTTAGAATGAAATAAGAAACCTCACCTAACCTAACCGAACCTAACCTTACCTAACCAAACTTAACCTTACCTAACCAAACCTAACCTAGATCCCTCAACATTTGGGATATTGTTGTGGAGTTTTGCGGTAAGTTAATAGTTTAAAAGGGGTTACAGTCTACTGCGACCTGATGGTCTATTGCCCTGACAAAGCTTTACAGCTCGCCTTCCAGTCCTAAAGATCTTATGAAATCCAATATCTCGGAAGGCTTCAGTGAGGCTAATTCCTCACTCCTACAGGTCTCTTGACCAAAACATTTTTTCCGTTGGCTTACAGTGCCAAATCATTCTGTGACTAGGTGAGTAGGAGTTTCTTCCTCCTCCCCACAGAATCTACACTCGTCAGTGTCCAATACGCCCATTCTCAGCAAGTGCTTTCTGAGGCGACAATGCCCTGTAAGAAAGCCAGTGAGGAGGTGTAGTAGGTTCTTACTGAGATCCAAATATTTTTTGGATCTTGCAGTTTCAAAATTCCGAAGGAACTTTTTGGAGTGATCCATCCCTGGGAGATTCTGCCAGAGTGTTTCTAATTCTTCAGAAACTCCTTCTTTAGTTGAGTTTTGGGGGGAACCAGCATCGATATTCATCTGGATGCTGTGTAACTACAATTGCAGAGGATGTCTAAAATCCTCCTCGAGTTCATACAGTTTCAGAATGAAATGGAAAAAGGAAGATGCTGTCGTTTAAATTGTGCACCGTCAGCGTTTCCATCCATCAACTCATGCATTAAAACTGGCAACACCACGAGAAGAAAGAATTGATTTC
The DNA here is from genome assembly GCA_038502775.1 of Hippodamia convergens. NCBI lineage: Eukaryota > Metazoa > Arthropoda > Insecta > Coleoptera > Coccinellidae > Hippodamia > Hippodamia convergens. The sequence continues at coordinate 16,331,260 of CM076607.1, read as the reverse complement.
GCAGTCACTCCGGCCGCCGCTATTATTTCGCGTTTTTTTTAGCATCGCCATCTCTACATCCCCATTACTGTCAACGTCTTCGGATTCCTATATCGATCTTACGTATGCCGGTTTAACGAATGCAACGATTGTAATTACACCTACAACTCAAATTGATACCTGTGTGACATGATTAAATTTCTCGTCTGTTTTCAAATTACGTTTTTAATTGAAGTAGGCCCTGGGCACGATGCATCTCGGTTGGCGTTGCATCCTCGCAGAGACAGACTAATGATGCATCATTAATATATTGAGGTCTTTTGTTCGTGTCCGAGGATCAGGATTGGCGGAGGTAACTGTTAAGATGGACACTCATCGAGAGGCAGTATGAATAACAATAGGAAACTGTTGAATTTTTCTCATGGGAAGACAAAATAAATATGGATATTCTTGAGAATTACTTCAAGTGCCTGGTTCGTAGTTTAGTTATATCTCGAAATTGATTTCGCGATAAATTTGCAGAGTTTTTATGTGCTTAATATTCAATATCCGCCAGTCCTTTTCTCTTCAAAATCCTTCAGGTAGAAAACAGAGCAAATTTTTCTGAGAAAGAGAACTTAATTCATCTCGACAAGAACGCTTTCATCATGGAGAAAACGAATGATTTTATTACAATTCTTTCAAGTCGAGAGATATTACTTAGTCATTAAGATTTTCGTGACTTCTTCACTGGGAGAGTGGGATGTAATTATTCTCGGAGTGTAAACAAACGCGAATCGACTTCTTTCAGCCTGTTTACATGCCAAAGCGGCTATTTTGAACTCGCCAACAAAAAAGTCGAATTAGAAAAAAGGGCCACATTGATCAATAATCTTTATTTTATGACCGAAATTTTTTATATTCGCCTCTGATCTGAATATTCATGTTATTTCTACTTCTTTTCAAAGGAGTTGACTCCTCAATATTACTCAGTTGTTTTTTTTATACTTTCACCTTTTATTTTGAGTTAAATATGCTATTTTATCAGCCTCTTAATTTTTTCAATGCTTTCATTTAATCTGTTCATGTGCTATTCTTCTACAGCTTTAATTTTCAATTATTCTGACGTATCATAGTGAGTTATTATAACTCACGCTGTTTGTTTATAGACCCTATTAATTGTTCAAAAGCAGTTGAATAATGAAAAAACATTATTGAATAGGAGTAGATAAAGTATATTACTTTTTCTATATTGAGTTGTTTTTAATGGGCATTCAATTTCTTATGGATATTCACATCTATTCGTTTCGTTTTTTATTATGACGAAAAAGTTTGTTATATTTCGGAAAAGTATGAAGTTACCTTCGGGTCATGAGAGTTGTTGAACTACTCGATTTAAATCCGATCGTATCCAACCAATGCCGTTCGGTGTTCGTTAACCACGTGAACCTACTCCGAAAAAGGCCGTGAATTAGCGCCACCTGTACTGAAACCGCCGCAACTTTACCGGACTTACCGATAAAATATCATCGATACAAACCGATTATGCCGGATTTCTATGGCCCAAGTTACGAACTCCTCGGAAATTAACGCCGTGTTTATGCGGATAACCGGCCGCATTGAAACCGGGGTGGGGGGGCATTCGGCCGAATCCCCGAACGACCTACCCGGCATAATAACTACTGTTCGAATTCCAGCGCCGGTCGCATTCGCCGATACGCCGATTATCGATGGCAAATCGCGGTACAATACAGATTCGATTCAGCGATCGGTTGCACTCCATTTAATCCACTCGGGCTGGATCTAACGCTCAACGCCAATAATTGCCAGATACATTATCATAATAGCTTCGGTCGGTTATTTTGTAATGGTCGCATTCCGAAATCAAATCGACATTAACCGCCTCATCGCGGGCATTATAGAAATTAGCGGAAGGTATTACTCCGCTACGTACGTATAAATAACGCGCAACGCAACTGATGAGTTCGAAGGCTGTGAGAAGTGGAAAAACCGAACAGGATTCGGAAAACGAAACTTTTTTCTTTTCTCACAGTGGAAGCTTTTTAAGAAATCTAATTCTTCAATAACCGATGTCGCCAACTCGGTTCAAACATGGATGTAGTGCATGCTCTTGAGCAGAGAAAAATTAATTTGGAGAAAATTAAAACTGCAAAATCTGCAACTATCTACACTCCTAGGACAATCACTTGTGGATTATTCGGGTATTTCATAGACTTTTCGGTGAAGCTGAGTGTGGATAAACTCAATCCCGAAAACAAGGGCATATTAATCGAGTGCCGAATGTCGTGAGGCAATAATAACAGTAATCATGTGGTAGGATATTACGGTTGTCGAATCTGGTTCGCTAACAACGTTTATTTATTGTCTAATCAATTAAACAGCCGATTACATTGCGCTAATTATTCCCATTATAAACTTGTAAGCCGGCGGAATACATTATGTATATTCCGTTCGTAATTGATCAGCGTATCTCAATCGAATTGCATGAGAGATCATGGGAACTTGACACAGTGTCAGAAAGTGGGTTTACATATGTGGGAAGTATAACTATCGGTATCAATCGATAATTGGCTGTTGATTGCCTGCGATATTTCTTGCTGCTCCATTCAGATTATGATCAGCTTGTGGTATCTAGGAATATATTCAACATCAAGGCATCAAAAAATTAAGAATTATTCAGAGCAAAACATGATATAATAAAACACAAAATCCAAACGATAGAGCATGTGTTGCAGATAGTAGTCTAATTTGAAGTGAACTTTCCTAACGTTTTTGCAATGAACTTTTTTGTGTCATATCAAGGAATAATGTTGATTGAAAAGTAGTATTTTTCTAGTTGGATTTCCTAGATGGGCGACTTAAGTCTTAATGAATATTTAATGTTCTAAGCTCGTGGCGTTTAAGCTCATCTTGTTGGAATAATTTCCTGAATTACATCTGAAATATCATATGTATATCAATGTAACCATCTAATAACCCTATTTACAATTAATTCCAATTACATCTGCACAACGAAATAATCCAATAGCCTGGTGGTCTAAACTCCCCTCACGTTCTGAGCGACAAGATCCTAAGTGGGATACTAATAGTAATCAAGCAGATTACTTAATTGCTCGCTAATTTGAATTTTACAAGATGGGCGAACGTCATTACAGGCAATAATGGAATCGGCCATTTTTTGTGTCTTCGTCGGTATTAACTTTTGAGCTTCCATTCGCTTTGCGAAGGCATAATTGAGATAAAGGTGTTTAGCTGCTGGGGACAGTAGAAGCCTTGGAGCGCTACTATCAAAAATCATGAAGAAAAACACAACGAACGTATGAGTGACTAGGAAAACTACTTTGTAAGGGAAACATTTTTGGTGGATGAATCAGTGAAAGAAATATACAGTTCAAGACCCACCGCGTAAGCTACCCTAATTTCGGTAATTGCCAACATTCAGACCCTCCGCTATTCGCTGCAGATACTGTGTTCAATAAGGGCGAAGAGAGGTCCTGGTCAACCTCAAGAGGCTAACACTCTGCGATAATCACCGAACTTTCCCTATCGGGCCCTTCGATGTTCCTTTCAAGAACAACCCTCGACCTATCGGCCTTCTCAACTTGGCGTGTTTGCAACCGTTCCCCAGCCACTTCCGAAGCGTTGAACACAGCTGGAAGATTGTTTCTAGACATCAATGTAAATTATTACTTCCGCAACTGAAACACTTGGAGAACTAGAATTGTGTATCGTTCTGTGCGAACCATCAGAACACATTTCCATGAACCCTCCTTGGAGAAGACCTTTCTGGAAGATTTCTTGATAATCAACATATTTTACATGAAGATCATGACATTAAGGAGAAACACTTGAAATAATTATAGCATTAGGCAACTATTCATGTAGATATTCAATATTTTGAATAAAGTAATATTTTTTTCTTCATCTACATGCTTTTTCAAGAATGAAATCTGCTCATGCAAAATCTTTGCCCAGATGGTCAAGTAGCTGTTGGTGGTCCGCAAATTGGTAACTGAAGAAAATTGAAATAGCTCACTAGATGCCGTTGTCGTGACTGAGGAAAAAATGCTAAGTGTTGCTCCGGTGGCTAATGATCTTAATTGATTCGATGTCGGTTAGGATCAAAGGCGTAGTGTGGAACAATATGTCTTTGGCACCGCCTCGATGCTGATGAAGTGTTTGTTTAGCCAGATTTTTTCCATTTAATCTTTTTTGTCAAAGAAAGAATGAATTACTCGATGTTGAGAGGCGTTCGAACGAGAGGCCTTTTCGTTAGCACTCAATGATGTTGATCTATCCAATTGTCACTATAATAGCTAGATATGATACCTAGTCTGAAGTACAACAGCCTCTCTTCTTGAACCCTATTTCAGAAGATGACATACGATAATTGGGTAATAGATTCAAAAATAAACTTACTGCAAATGAGAAAATATCAAGAATTATTATCAAGAACTTCATAGGTAACATGTAACAAAAGCTCTGAGCTGCTTTCTTCAACCTCTGTAGATTCTCGCTGCTGGTTTTCTAATATGTTTTCGATCCTGAAGCGACAGTATCGTTTGTACCAGACAAACACAGCAGCGACACTCTCCTCATTCTAACGCCGACATAGTTATTAACTTCCACCTGTTCCATCCGTGCTAGTTTCTCGAACTTCCCTGAAGATGGCTCGATATACGGCTCAACTTTGCCAATATGCCCCCTTGTGCGTCATTTCGTCAATGCCCCGATCGAGTTGTGGTTAATCTATCCCACATTTACCACTTATCGCGTTTACGTATTAAAGTTTAATGAACACAGATTAGGTCTTGGTTAATAGTTTGGTGCTTTGGGGCAAGTTTGCGAACAATCGGCGTTAGACAAGGGTCCCGATACGGATGGTGGTAACTCGGATGTGCTCATCCTACGACTTGGATCAGATGAATGTGGATGGCCCTAGGCAACTGTTGAAAGTGTTGAATGGTACAAAACGGATTTGCAACAGTGGCGGCTCCTAAATAGTTTTCAGAGGTCCTCAATAATTCATTAATGGCTATAGTTTCATTAACCTGGCGTAAAAACTCAGGGATTTGACAATTAACCATGGGATGTCGACTGCAGGTGTTGTATTCCTCATTTCATTTAATTTTTGTGAATAAATCATTTTTGTTTCTGACTTTGTTTGAGTATTTTTCATGACTAAATTCACCCTGTCGAATTGATTCTTATGGAAGTAGTTTTGGTTATGATTTGCAGTCTGATATTCTTTCACATTATCTTCGAGTGTTGAGATTTGGTACCCATAACTTTCTGAAAAAACTTTGGAATCGTTATTAACAATATTCTCAATGTTACATTCGCTCGATATAACCTCACTGTCAGAGATTCTGCTCACTGTTTTCTCTAGGTGTCAGACCCTAATGAATTTAACACCATGATTGCAGAAAAATGAAAGTCCTCTTCTTCCGTTTTGAACGTTATATCCTAAAATATTACGTTGTGAAAACCTTGTCAGGGCTACAACGAATACAACAAAAAAAGAATTGTTCAAATTGCAGCAATGGTTTGGAGGTGATGCTCCGTCAACAATAACCATAGATCGTCTTTCATTTATATATCCAGACCTAGGATATGTTGACTTCAAGTTGAGTCGACAAGCCATTTCATTAAGCCAATCCATTAAGACATTCCATGAAAGTGCGTCATTCATTCACACGAGGACAATTAACAAGCCATTCCAATGGGAAGTGTCAAATTCGCGTCATTCATGTAGACAGTTTCTATCAGAACATAACGGGAAGGTATATTTTTGGGGAAAGTGAGGAAAGTTGTTTAGCGATCATCGATAGACTCAAATCAGAACCTATTTTCTCGCTAAGAGAGGGAATAGATGTTTTCGAGAAATTCACAATTTCTAAAGGAAGATAGATTAGACCTGGAAAGACAAATATCGAGATAATTAGAAGTAGTGGATCTTGAGGAGTATAGACTATAAATGGGAATGTCTCCGGAAATGGTGCAAACTCTTATTGGATCTACCAGTAAAATTGAACAATGAATCATATTTTCTACAGAAAATTTTTTCGATATTTTGAGCATGAATCATTTTCCTTCGATTGGAATATATCACAGGAGGATTTTACATTCATCGTACCAAGGGTTGGGGAAGGCATCGGCGCCAATGAATTCAAAATCATTCGAATTCAATAGATTGTCTTCATTGACAGGTAAAGTCATCCCATTCTCTATTCACACAACGCTATTCCACTAAGCCAATCCAATTTCTCAGTGAAATGGCTTATCAATTGGCATCCTGTACTAGATTGTCCCCATGAATGGATCAAGACAATCCATTGTCTTCATTCGCACCATGCCAATCCACTAGACTATTGGATTGTCTCAATGGAATGGCTTGTCAATTGTCCCTGTGTGAATGCTCCATCAAAGCAGACTAAGATTGAAATAGTGTACTAGCAATCTTCTGATAGTTCTTTTGAAGCTGGTTTAGGTCACACTATTTTCAAAGTTCAACTACAATTTGGAATTAAATGAGATTCCTGCAGGTGCAGGAAGGATAAGGTTTTTTTGACTATCTCAACCCATGATAATTCTCTGCTTTTAAGTGAAACCAACGAACCATTTGCGAGAAACCCGGAATTAACAACAGTTATACCATTGTTCCCTAATGAAATACCAAGTACTGCAGTCGCTAACATCAACGTTAACAATTATCCGGAAAACAAATCGACCTCAACACGTCATAATTCAATGTAGACCAGCAAACCCGCCCATCTCTCAACTAACCCATAATAACACCGTCCACCAAGTGAAAAACTCCCAGATACAGCGCAGAACAAATAGAGGAGGATCTGGCCGCTTTCATAAATCACTGCGAAACGTTGTTAAATGAATAATCTTAAGGTTCCCTTCGCCCGAGGATCCGTAGTGATGCATAATAAGAATGGAAGTGCATTAATAAGAGAGGAATCACCTCAAGCACGGAAATCGTCGAAACGTTTAATACGGGACGGAAAAAAAGGCTGGGGCATAATGCTTCGTAGAAGAGAAGGATTCGTAATGCGGAATTCACGCTTCGATTGTCGGATGGATTGGCCAATGGTGAGGCTTTCTGGTGCGTATCTATGACCCTTGCCGTTCTTCTAGCCATTACACACCGTGACAACATATAAGGTATTGTCCATCCCAACTCTATAGATTATGCAAGGCAGAGGAATGACCACTCTTTAGACCTCATGATCCTTTCTGATAACCCATGAGAATTTTGGTTTCTCTTGACTTAGAATTCTTTCTGGGTTTTTTGAGGTACCACAATAGCATCTCCTATGAATGATCTTTAATAAGTCTCTTCAGCTATACATGTCTCATCATCTCGACTCAAGTGATCTTGGAAAAGAAAAAAGATCGATGTTTAACAATCTTTCGCTTATCCTATGAGAAGCTCATTTAATTTTTGAGTTGCTCTAAGGAGGAAAGTCAAGGTAGTAAGAACTACTTCCTGAGGTATTATTTCAGCATCTTCGAAAGTCTTTAATAGTTCCTCCGGTTGTCTAATGATATCTTCCCTTTCAATCAGCTTCTCATTACTCATGTCTGATATATAGACTAATACTAATTCGGAGCAGCCTCAGACCATTTAAAATGGGCCACCAAGTGATAGAACTTAGCCTAAGAGAAAGGAGACCTGAATTTGTAGATTCTGTTGGACACAGAAGTGATTCTACTGGTCATTTTGGACATGAAAACTAAAAAAATAATACTGGTTGTTTTTCAGAATCTCAATCTACACATGGTGGTTAGGATGCCTTCAAGCCCATTCCTGTTCCTCGACGGTCCAAGCGGAAATATCGTCAAGAATCCGTAATGCTAATATCGCCATTTTATTCCCACAAATTGGTCTAGATTAACTCCTGATTGAATCGGATTAATTCTGCTCGGTAGCGCTGTATACGTTATGCGCATACATTACATCGGCATAATTCATTTCGATCGATTTATTTGGTCTCTAACCACGCGGAACCATTTTTCATGTCGGTATCGGAAATTTTTTTCCGGTTTGATTGCATCGTGCTGAAATACGAGTAATGCGGATGAGGTCATAGGTCACAGGCCGCGGAATTGTGTACGGTTCAATTTGAGGGAGATGGGTATTCAGAGATTGATTTCTACCTGGGAGAATCTGCTGGAGTTTAGACAATTTGTGAACGCGCAAAAAGAGAAAGAAAGAGATGACGTGATGATCCTAGGGTAGGGAGATGAAAGCAAGTTCTGGATAGTTGAGAATTTACTGTCAATTGAACTAGCTAACTGGTCTAGTCTGTGATCTACATATCTTGTGGTTAATGTAATACAATTGTTGAAAATAGTGAACAATTTTGTCGTGATATCGAATTGAGATTTTCCGTAACGACCTTGTTCATCTGCAAGTTTATCTGGTGCAAGGCTAAATGGTCCACAATAACAAAAAAACTAATCTTTTCACATTATAATATTTGATTATGAAGGAATATTCCTGTATTTAGTTGGGTTTTTCGTTCGGTCAATTTTGTTGACCTAAGACCTTTTCTGTGATTTTCAGATTATGTTATAGATTAATACATTCTGACTTGCATTTTTTCTTTCATTAATGTTCCTTATTATAACGAAAATATTCTTCTTAAATCTTTGTTTATTTTTTTCCATTGAGGATCAAATTCACCCATATTTATCAATCGGTGATGAACTCATCTCGCTACGAAAGACCAGAAGAAACTAACAAACCGACGAAGAAGTTTCAATTTCCCAATCACCGTTATCGATTACCGGATGAATAATCACGCAGTAGATTCGATTCGCCAAATTACCTTCCACTGGATATAATTCCATTACCGAGCAAACCTCCGGTGATCTATACCCCTCAGCCATTCCGTCAGGATCCCAATCCTGCAGACATCCAAGTTGGCGAAGGAAATTTTCGAACGTTCTCGAAAAATTAACCTTCGAGAAGTTGGACACCTCCGTTCTGTTTCAGGAAATTTTTCGAATTAGCAAAACTGAGGTAGGAGTCGAACAACTCGCAACGGAATTTTGTTCAATTATCTTAATCGCTCACCAGAACCCCTCGAAGATTCGATTAGTCCAATAACCTTCGAGTCTGTATAATTGAGTTACTCGGGAAACCCTCCTGTGATTTATCACCCTTCAACCGTTCCAGCAGGAATTCGATCCTGCAGTGAACGTGGTCACCGCTGCGGCAGGAATTGAGAAGGTTGAAAATCAGGAATTTCATTGAGAAATGAATTTCAAGAAACGAGTGAGTCATATAACTAGACGAAAACGAAAAAAGGCAAAAATGAATCAATAATTCAAAACTCTTATCCTTGAAAACTGTGAAGAACAGCGTGAACAGTGAGAACTGAAGAATCGATTCATCATCTTGTAGGATTAAAAAAACATTTTCGTCATGAAGACTAGATTTCCCTTGTTACATTCCAGTTAGAAAGTGGAGATGGAACGCTCCCTTAAACTGTTCCAGCAGGAATGAAATCATTATAGAAATAGCGGTCAGTGTAGAGAACATGAGTTCTGATGGTCGAGAACAGACAGAGTAGGTTGAATTCACGAACTGATGATAGCAAAAGTTAAGTTTGTTACATCATGGAATGATAGGAGTGAACAGTGACAACTGAAGAATCGCTCTATCATCTCGTGGGATGAAAAAAAAAAACATTTTCGCTGCGAGAAATAGGTTTCCCTTGTTACATTTTAGTTAATGAAAATCAATTGGAGATGGAACCTACTGTATGTTAGCACCCTTAGACTGTTCTAGCAGGAATCAAATATTGTAGAAATAGCGGACAGTGAAGAGAACATGAGTTCTGATGGTTGAGAACAGACAGAGTATGTTAAATTCACAGACTGAGAGCAAAGTTAAGGTTGTTACATTATCGAATGATAGGAGTGAACAGTGAGAACTGAAGAATCTTTCCATCATCTCGAAGGATAAAAAAAAAAAACATTTTCGTCATGAAGACTAGATTTCCCTTGTTACATTCGAGTTAAAAAATCAAGTGGAGATGGAACGTTCTGTATGTAAGCACCCTTAAACTGTTCCAGCAGGAATCAAATAATGCAGAAATAGCGGTCAGTGAAGAGAATATGAGTTCTGATGGTCGAGAACAGACAGAGTAGGTTGAATTCACAAACTGATGAGAGCAAAAGTTAAGGTTGTTACATTATGGAATGATAGGAGTGAACAGTGAGAATTGAAGAATCGCTTTATCATCTCGTAGGATGAAAAAAACATTTTTGCTTCGAGGACTAGGTTTCCCTTGTTTCATTTTAGTTAATGAAAATCAATTGAAGATGGGCCGTACTGTATGTTAGCACCCTTAGACTGTTCTAGCAGGAATCAAATAATGTAGAAAAAGCGGTCAGTGTAGAGAACATGAGTTCTGATGGTCGAGAACAGACTGAGTATGTTAAATTCACAACCAGGTGAGAGCAAAAGTAAAGGTTGTTAAATTATGGAATGAAAGGAGTGAAACAGTGAGAACTGAAGAATCGCTTTATCATCTCGTAGGATGAAAAAAATTTTCTCTTCGAGGACTAGGTTTTCCTTGTTACATTATAGTTAATGAAAATCAATTGGAGATGGACCGTACTGTATGTTAGCACCCTTAGACTGTTCTAGCAGGATTCAAATAATGTAGAAAATCAAATAATGTTGAAATAGCGGTCAGTGTAGAGAACATGAGTTCTGATGGTCGAGAACAGTGTGAGTAGGTTAAATTCACAAACAGGTGAGAGCAAGAGTTAAGGTTGTTACATTATGGAATGATAGGAATGAACAGTGAGAACTGAAGAATCTCTCTATCATCTCGTAGGATGAAAAAAAAAACATTTTCGCTTCAAGGACTAGGTTTCCCTTGTTACTTTCTAGTTAATAAAAATCAATTGAAGATGGATCGTACTGTATGTTAGCACCCTTAGACTGTTCTAGCAGGATTCAAATAATGTAGAAATAGCGGTCAGTGCAGAGAACATGAGTTCTGATGGTCGAGAACAGACTGAGTATGTTAAATTCACAACCAGGTGAGAGCAAAAGTTAAGGTTGTTAAATTATGGAATGAAAGGAGTGAACAGTAAGAACTGAAGAATCGCTTTATCATCTCGTAGGATGAAAAAACATTTTCTCTTCGAGGACTAGGTTTTCCTTGTTACATTATAGTTAATGAAAATCAATTGGAGATGGATCGTACTGTATGTTAGCACCCTTAGACTGTTCTAGCAGGAATCAAATAATGTAGAAATAGCAGTCAGTGTAGAAAACATGAGTTCTGATGGTCGAGAACAGACTGAAAAGGTAAATTCACAAGCAGGTGAGAGCAAAAGTTAAAGTTGTTACATCATGGAATGATACTAGTGAACAGTAAAAACTGAAGAATCGCTCAATCATCTCGTAGGATGATGAAAAAACATTTTTGCTTCGAGGACTAGGTTTCCCTTGTTACATTTTAGTTAACAAAAATCAATTGGAGACGGACCGTACTGTAGGTTAGCTCCCTTAGACTGTTCTAGCAGGAATCAAATAATGTAGAAATAGCGGTCAGTGTAGAGAACATGCGTTCTGATGGTCCAGAACAGACTGAGAAGGTTGAATTCACAAACAGGTGAGAGCAAAAGTTAAGGTTGTTACATTATGGAATGATAGGAGTGAACAGTGAGAACTGAAGAATCGCTCTATCATCTCGTAGGATGAAAAAAAACATTTTCGCTTCGAGGATTGGGTTTCCTTTGTTACATTCTAAAATCAATTGGAGATGCATCGTACTGTATGTAAGCACCCTTAGACTGATCTAGCAGGAATCAAATAATGTAGAAATAGCGGCCAGTGTAGAGAACATGAGTTCTGATGGTCTAGAACAGATAGAGTAGGTTAAATTCGCAAACAGGTGAGAGCCAAAGTTGAGGTTATTACATTATGGAATGTTTCATAACAAAAAATTATTCAATCATTGATGAACTGTTTCTGCACAGAAACGGTAGAAACGGAGCAAAGAACTGACACCGGAGTTGCGATTTGTCCAATTACGGTAATCGGTTACCGGAAAAATGATCGCCCCGCAGATTCGATTAGCCCAATTACCTTCCAGTCGATATAATTCAATTACCGGGGATTCCCCGCTGATTTATAGCGCGTCGGCCCTTCCAGCAGGAGTACGATCCTGCAGACGTCGCGGTCGGTGCAGCTGCAGAGTAACGGGACCGAAGAGCTTGTTTTCTCCAAAAGTTCGATTTCGACGGTCGCCTTCGGCTAACGGACCTTCGAAGGCCAAAAATTATGGACGCGAGGAGGTATGCGTCAGCCTGATTTATCGAGTGGGCCTGGATATTGCGATTTAATCGGAGCACTTGGCCCAAAGTCACCCGAAGAGCAGGATGGAGGGGTCGATGATCTCTATACGAGGCCGAACCGGATTAATTTCGAGTATCAGAATGTGGCATATGACGATTTTAGATTTTTTTTTAAACTTTAAAGGTCCTTCACTCTCAGACTATGGAACCAAACCAGGATTCAAGGGGTTAACTTCATGAGAGAAGTGGTAGATTAGCGTTTATTGAGGTTAAGAGGGTTCAAGAGGTCGATAAATTCATATGCCCAAGAAAAGCTGGTATTCCTGCTGTAGAAAATGCAAGATCAATCTTTTATCGTGGGCGATGATACATAAGCTTGATCTGCAGACTGAAATTTTGTTGATAGGTACTGGACGAATGAATGCCTTTGATGTACTTCGGTAGCAATATCTCCTCAATGTTTCAAATAGTCTAAGATCCTAACCTACATCGACCTTCACCGGACTGATAATAAAATAAAATCTATTTCAAATTGAAGTATTTTTAAAAAATGATATTTCATGGAATTTCGCAACATCATGATGATAAGAAAATTTTATACTGGATTTGAAGTATGATACATGTAGAATGTCCAGACAAACGGTTGTCTGTTATTTACCTGGGTTGCCAGGTATAAACAGGTATGTCGAAACCAGTTACTTACACTTGAGTGATAATAGAAAAAAAGCATAAGAGCAGTTTTATTGTGAACACGTTAATATAGGGTTGTCTGCAAAAAAAAATTTGTCCTAATAGTGGTATACGAGTGTTTAAGATTGAATTTTCGACGCGTGAGGAAATGAACGACAGAGAGGTCAGAGGTGAGTATATCGTGTTACAATGAAGGATAGAAGATCGCAGTCGAATCTGATGGGATCCTCAACGTAAGACATTGCGAATGCTCAAAACGTAAACTATCCAGAGAACTGGTACTCCTGATCTCTCCTGACATCTTCACGAGGTTGTTGAACATTTCTTGAGGAATTTGGTTCCATAAACGGGGCAGAAGCTCTCTAAGATCATTTAAGGATTCTGAGGTAGGTTGATGATTATCTAATCTTCTTTGGAGCATGTCCCATTCATGTTCTATGCAATTCAAATCTGGTGAGTGCGGAGGTATTGGTAAATGTGGAATACCAAGCTCCTCGCGCGCATTCTCAACTATGGCTGCACGGTGCGGTCTAGCGTTATCGTCTAGAAATTGAAAAGTTTCACCTACAGCAGCGTGGAAATTTGGAAAAACATTGTCAATGACATACCTTCAGTGTGAGGCGGTCATATTCCCAGGACAAATGTGTAGATCTGAGCGCCTGTTGAAACATATCCCGGCCCATACCATAACACTACCCCTTAGGAATGGATGGACTTCTTGAACATAGCGGCGATTACGGTGTATGCGTGGGATTGTCCATACCCTTATGCTTCGAGAATCTTAAGATCGTCCATATCTGGATTCATCAGTGAAAAGGACACTACGCCATTGATCGTTCCAATTGATATGTTGCCTTGCTCATTTCAGTCTTTGACGCTTATGGTCACGTGTTAATAGAACTCCTCTTAATGGACGTCTAGAACTTAGATACACCTCCCCTAAACGTCTTCTGATGGTTTCGATGGAAACTTGGAAACCATCTGCATTTTGAAGAGTATTCCGTAGCATTCTACACATAGATGTAGGCTTTCTTCCCGCCAAAACGGCGATGAAACGATCCTGAACAGGTGTTGTTTTTCGTCGCCCACCAAGCCTTGGTCTTCCAACATGGAACCTGTCTCCCTGAACCTATTCCAAAGTCGAGATATGACACTTTGGCTGACTTGGAGCATTTTCGCCACAACAACCTGAGTAAGTTCACCCTGTAGCATTCCGATAGCCATATAAGCCTCAGCGTTTGTTAATTTTCGTCTTGGCATTTTCAGAAAACTCGTTTTAAATCGAAGCCGTTGATTAACTGACTATATTTCAAAATGAGAAAATGAGAACATTCATAAAGCTTATGCAAAGAACTGACCAGATTGACGAAATGTCTCATACTGATTTTTATTGGATCGATTCAAGTTGATATTGAGTTTTAAATGATTCCACAATGAATTTACCGAAGATTGCATACTTCTCAAAAACGATTGAATACGATATCCCCAACTACTGTTGTGGAGCAGTAAAATTTCTATTATAGGAGTTTAGTTTTGATCGAAAATGTAAAATTTCAATTTTTTAATGAATACTATTCTTTATATTTTAAAATATAAACCTTTTCTGATCCATTGATACATTCCTACACGAAGAATAGTACATGAGGAACCAAAACTGGTTTAAGGAAACTAGTTGAATACTAAAGAAGAAATAAATTACTTGATGAAATACTAGAGCAACAAAATAAATCTTGCAGAATTTAAAAAATGTAGGTTGAAGCAGGTCTGTCGAAGAAAGCCATGACAATTTTTCTTTCTGAAGAAGGAATACTGAAAAGTGCGAACGTCTTTTCGAATTCAAGCCTTCGTCCGTATATTTACCGTTACGAGGAACAGGAAAAAGAGGTTTCAACGAGGAATATTTTGATATGCAAGCCGAATATTCGGCCTGTAAACCGTGGAGGCAATCGTGCTATTGGGTCACGGCAATATCGTCCTGGTGAACGACATTTGCCACTTCCTCCCATTCATCGCGACCTCACGTTTGCGGCCCCAAAAACGTGTGCCACATTCAAAGTCGATCAATCAGAACGTTGTGGAGA
>CM076607.1:15904939-16316074 GCA_038502775.1 Hippodamia convergens | reverse complement strand
TTGTGGAGATATTAATCTAATAGATCCCATCCTGACCCTTCCAGAAGACGCTTTGGTTTGGAGGAAATGCTGCACCTAACATCTCTGAATATGCACCCACTAATTGATCAATTAAACGCTTAATTAATTTTCTCAATATCGACAGCAATCTTTCTAAAAACTAAAATATCCTGAAACTTTACTTTGTTGCCCAAATTAAACCGAGGATTCCTGTTTCCAATGAGTAACAAATGGTAACAATTTCGGCGTTTCAAATGATTTATGGAAAGTTCAAGTGAACAGTTCAATATTGACATTGGAAGAATCTTCCGGGCTTATTGGCCGTGGTCTATCAGGAATTATATAACCTTACGTTCGAAATTCCACTCTTTCTGACCTTAACTTTGTGGAGTGAATCCCAGAGAGTGCGTGTTGTAATCGAACATTTTCCGCTTGATTATCAACATAAGTACCGCTACATCAGACAGTTTCCAATATATTAGTTAAGTGAACACGCCAACAACGTTAATTCATTCAATATTGGTTCTGCTCATTAGTTCTGACCATTTGAAGCTCTGTAACTCTTATTTGCACTCGGCTCATTATAATGCACAGTTAATATTTGAAGATATCCTTAGACCTACGTTCATCCGGCTTATTAAAGAACTGTAAATGGTCACGAAATCCATGCTTGGTATTCGTCGAATCTTGTGGTGTATGGTAGAAGATTCAATGAGGTCTCTAAAACCATATAAATCGCATAAAAACTTGTTCAGTACAGTCTTTTTTCATTTTTCCGGGTAAATATCGAACAATCCTAAGGACCAATGATCTCGAGTGCTTCACATTTCACAGCAATACAGAAAAAGTCGTGATTTAACAATTCTCGGTATACCTAGTGTCGATGATCCTCATTATTCTCGTCTTACTCGAATGATTATTATTCTCGACACAGGCCGACTACATTGGTTTTACGAATATGGTTGAGGTCTCCATTCTACCAGTTGCAATACCGATGATAGAAAATAACCGGAAAGTATTTTTGAAAAGACATTCAATTTTATATTTTTAATGAAATGACGATGAATACTTGGTATTGCCAGTCGACATCTTTTTTAGATAATGGCAGAATCTAGTTGAAAGTGAGAAATTGTTTCACGAATTCTAGAAACATCAGTCATTTCATGTCGTCTTGGCAGCTATATTTTTTGAGGAAGCTCGAAGAGAAATGTAGGAATCAGTGATTATTCTTCAATGATTAAGGAAATCCGAAGACCACTTCATTTCGACATCTCCTAAGTCTTCATCTTGAAAGCAAAGGTTTTTTTTCTGTCTGAATATCTTATTTTCGGTTTGAGTTGTTTCTTCTGAGGGGAATTTTTATGGTGGGAAAGATGTATTGGAAAAACCTGTTACTGACTCGATACAAAAAATAGAGTAACTGAAAAGATGATCCACCTTTTTGTTGGATATTTACATAATCCTCACCCCTAGAGTCCGAAGATGGATTTTTCAAAACTACAAAAAGATAGAAATCTATGCATGAATTATCTTCTTCTCCCGAGCATGCTATCGTGCATAACTCATTAATTATTCCTGCAATTTTCAATTAATTCACGTGAAAATCTCCATACACAAGCTCGTTCTGAAATATTTATCGGGTATCGTACTTCTTTTATGATAAAACGCTTGATTTATTTCATCGGAGATCGTTGATTTATGCCCCAACATTAATTAACATTGGAAATACACATGTGCGTGAGCTTCTTATTGATCCAGTGAAGCGAAATGTTAATTTCCCGCGGATTTACAAGATTGCGCAGCCGAGTTCTATGGCGTTAACATTCTGACTTGTGTACCTGCTCTCAGGTCTGATTGCTTTCTTCTCATCTATCATGTTCCTGTGATATGAGAAAATGGCTGTTGGATGTTCAACAGGGCTCCTGTCTTCGACTACTGAATCATGCTCAGCTTGTAGTCTAGAGACTCTTTCAATTGAACTAGCAGGTTCAGCCAAGGATGGTGTAGCTTTTAGATTTTCAGAAGGACGACAAATTATTCATTTATGAAGTCTAAATCCTCCGATATCTCATTTTTCGGAGCCTAACACTAGCCTAAACTAACCTGTTCTCGAATATTCTGGGTTATAAAGTGGCTATCTTTCTGCATTAATGTTCAGTTCTTCTTCTTGGGATGGCAAGAATTTTATTAATTTGTTTTTGGAGAATGTAATGTTGATTTCAAGGATTCAAGCTTCACGAAAACTCACCTGCATGAAAATTCGTTCTCTCCAAGGCACAGCTCGAGACACTCTTGACGCGAAGAAACCTGCTGCTTACTCTTTGTGTACCCGCTGAGCTTGTAGTTCTGCACACGATCAATGCACCAGGCCCTTTCGCATGGCTTTATCCCCAGGCAGCTTTTTTGCGCGTAGATGGTGAATACTGGGAACTGGGATCTGGTCAAAGCACCTGCAAGAAAAACACAATTAGGAATTTTTGTCGTCGAGCTTAAGACTTTAATCATGCTTCGCATTGTCCTTTCGGAAGAGCTGTTTTAAATTCGTGCATTTGATCAAACTAATGATCATCACGCACCTTATTGGCAGAACATATAGAAAACACCCAATCATTTTCGATGATTAACTCACAATGTCAGTATAAAGCAATCGATCTTCCACAATGTACCACAAATTGAATTACCGATTACGCCGATTTTTCTATGAGTCCGCATCGAAAATTCCGAGAAACTACCAGTTTGAAAAGTACAGAATCATCGCAGCCGTTCTCGAAGCTTGACAATGACTATTACACGCTCCGTTCAATTGAAAAGAACATCATGTAAAAAAATAGACGAGACACAAAACGACGTGTTGTTGCTCGTCTGAACATCTTCATCGGCCATGCAGAAAAAGCGAAGAACAACTCGATGCAATTGTTGTGGATCACGATGTGCGAGAATTAAGTTTTTCATGGTAGAAAAGATCTTTCTTGGTATTATTATGAGGTTGCGTCAAAATTGATAGACCTGTCTGTTGGTGAATTGTGGTGTTATTGGGAAATTGAGTTACTGGGATATTGTTGGGAATTTTAATGCAAAAACGACTCTGGTGTTCCTCACATTCACCTGCATTCTTGGGCTTCAATATAGCTTTCAGCATCAACTACTAGTTGATGTCTTTGTTCTTCGTATATTGATGAGAACATCTGCCACCATGATGAGTTTCGTTGGTGTACATAGTCTGAACTTTGGCATTATGCAAGGCTGTCACTTGGTAATACAGACTTGTCGCACTTTGGATAGCGCAAACTTGGAAAAGACTGAAAACTACCAATTTTGAAAATACATAATACATAACAAACTAAGGCTTTTGCTGGGGTTGTTAAGTTTATCATGAAAAAACACGTGTGGCACTCGAGGACTGCCGCGGTCAAGCTATTGCATAGCATCTATTCAAAAATGAGACTATAATATTGTTGATTTAAAATATTTTTTTCATTTATCTTACAATACATGTAGGATATTCAGGACTGTTTATCATTGAAACTATAGGTTTATGGTAACTGAAATAAGAAACATAACTTTGAGACTTAATGTCTTCTAAATATCTGGAAAATACCGCCTCAATAGTGGTCCCATATTTTGTTGTGGATTCTTGTGGATCATTATTCTTTTTCAATTCAATTTTTCCGAAAGAAAAGTTGTTAACCGCTATGATTTTTTATCAGTTAATGTTGAAATCGCCAGCCAAGATAAGTGGAAATTTATTACCATTAGTACCAAGTATTTTCGACCCTTCTTCAGTGTACTCCAACCTCGTCCAATTTTGGATTCAGAGAAATGTAAATTGCTACCATGACTATGTGTAGGCCATTTCAAAGTTTGCATGAGCATGCAAAAATATCTCCAACAAATAAGCGTCTAACATTAACATCGCTAACGTCTTCAATATTTATTTCAATATTCGGAGTAATAATATTAGTAACATTATTACTATTTTGGTACATAGCTACCCCACCTTTTGGAACAGTATCTCGTTTGAATTGAACAATACAATTGAAATGAAGTATTTCAATCTGATTATCACGCGCCATGCATGTTTCGGTAAGAATTAACACATTGGTTTGTCTCGTAACTGAATCTTGTAAATCTTATTTGTGACTATGTAGACTTTGGCAATTGAAAGTCATTATTGAAATGCCATTTCTATTACTAATCTACTTCACTAATCTAAGACACTTTGAGCTATCGCCTGAACACTATTCAAAGACAGTCTTTTGAATTCTTGCAACAAAGATGCAGTCGATGCAGCTTGCCTTCGATTATGATAAATCTTAAATGCAGAATTATCATTTTTGGTCCTAATATACAATTTTTCAATATAATTCACCCGAGAGAGTGCAACATAAACGAGTGCCTGAGAATGTGATTTACTATACTCATATACAATTTCGTCAAAAGTTCCACCTTGCGACTTATGTATAGTTAGAGCAAGAGCTGAAGTTGATGGAAAATGTTTGCGTTTGGCTATACATTTTCTATCCGATGGTAATGAAATATTTGCAGTTCGTAATTCAATGGGAATAGCGAGAATGCCGACTCCATTTTGCACTGCTAGAGTGGCTGCACGCATCCGTCTAGTCGCAAGTACCCAAACACCGTGTCGAACTCTGCCGAACTGAACTGACGATACACGGCTGTGTTAGGTTTTTTCGTTACGGAATTTCTACATACGGTCGCCGCGCTCGAAGTCTGAGATAAAAGCTATGCAATAGCTTGAAACAAGGCTGTCTACAACTGGCGTACTTTTTTCCAACGTTCTGGCGTCCGTTGCTTCATCAAGTAGTGACTAAAAGTTCAACGAATTCTTGTCATACAAGTTCATTGATAAATAGAGGACTTGGAATCTGATTATCAGATTAATCGAGCGGAACCGAATGCTTTATGTGCTCCAACTCTCGCCTGCAGTCTCTGCTCCGAAGACAACACCACCTCCGGCATCCTGAGCAGGAAACAACCATCCGCGACAATACCAATCTCGTTTCCTGGTCGCCCTAGGGCCTGTCTGTCGCCCGCGCGAAAAATTTGTCGAAAACGGTCACGACGATCGGCGCAGGGCGTGTAATTTGAGCAGAACGCGATAGATGGCGTATCGCCGAACCCGGGACAGAGAAGATCCAGCTCGATCCCGTCCCGGGATCGTCCCACGACCGTCTCGGCGTGGGGTGTCATTATTTAGATGCCGGGTATTAGGAGTATTCCGATCAGCTGGCACCTCTGAGTGAAAACCTAAGCTGGATTATATCTGATGACTTTATTGCTGTCGAACAATGGCGATACACTGTAATTTCGTGAATTCATGCTGTATAATGGAAGATGCGAAGATATTACGTTCGGGAACAACGGTTGCTTGTTCTTGGAATGTATGCAGAACACGTCCTGGCAAGATTCATGCTCATCTTCCCTACAAAACCCGATTTTAATATTTGGAGTACGGCTTGCGCCCACTGAATTTATGTCTGGTTGAAGGAAACTTGTTGAGTTCGAAGTATTCAATTGAATACATATGCATATAATTTTGGACACACGAAGAAGTGCATCTCGATAGAATATGATAAAAAATACTCAAAGCATAATAAAATGTCTGCCCAATATCGATGGATTACTATCTCAATCTGCCCAAGTTTCTTTCCTTTTTAGACCAGTTCCAAGAGACTGGGAATATAGAAGAGGATAGCGTAATAAGTGTTGGGTAGTACACGTTTTAAAATTGAGTTTGTAAGGGGCGCCTTACTTTTGTAATCAAGCGGTACAGTGTACCACTTCAAATGAAGCGAGGCGTTTCGGGCTTTCATGACGCGATGGGGTGTAGGGATAAAAAATGTTCTATTACATAGCGTGTCACTGTGTCGATCACAAATGAGGCAATGCAAAAGGAGGATAACGTCGTTAGATGTAAGAGTTTGAGTTGAAGCGATGAAGGCACAAATTTAGAATGAGTATTAATTGTTGGAATTCAAAACAGAAGGACGGTGAGCGGTTGATGTGGAAGGTCGCATAATATTTCTTTGATTCAAATAACACCGAATATGAGGGTATATAGTTATACGAAATAATTGAAACTTACCGTGATAATTTATTTTCTTCAACTAAAAAATTTGAAGTACATTAAAAACCGTTTGTCTGTTCGTTTAAGAACGAATTTTTCTAAGCTTGGGAACCCAAATTCATTGGAATATTGAACAGGGGTGGTTTCCGGATCACGTTTTGAAAATACAGGCTATAGACATTTGGAGTTTCATGGTCATTTATTGATACTGCATTATGCCGACGAGGTATTCTTGTCTAATTGGAGATACCTAAGTCATATATAACTCGCCTCAATTCGTAATTTCAACCTTTATGAGGGTTGTTTGACTTTAATTTCTTCTCCTATGAATAAACAATATTCTCATACAACTCCCTGTGTATTCGGTCGATAAGGAGCCGCCTCAAGAAAAGCAACCCTAATTTTGTTATGAGAAATAACCACAAATCCGATGATTTATGACATCTGCGTTATAAAACATGATCAACATGAAAGCAATTAAATATAGGATCAAGGATCAATGTATTTTTAGGACTTCAGTTGGGGCGTTCGGCTAAACATCATTGCATCTCCTCATCTACTACCTAGGTCGGTTTAGGGTATCGGGAGTATATCACCTTTTTTGGCTCACCCGTAATCGTAATTACGTACCGTTCTCCTCGATCGCCTCTCCGCTGCGTAGTGGGACATTCGAATTGAGGTGGTACAGTTTTTTAAAGAGTGCCACTGTTACATTTCTGGGTCGTGAACGAGACACATGAGCCACCTCTTGTAAAAGAGCCGAATGCTATAATTATGTTGCATCACCTTAATGATAAGTGGCTCCAAGAAAATATGGACTTGGCTAGATGAGCGAGTTAGAGGTGAAAGTAGATTCTTCTTGTTCAATTGAGCTAGATTTGTGCATTGGGGTTGAAGATCACTTGTTGTTCAGTCAGGGCTCAGTACATTGTGATTGAGACAAGCTAGGGTCTAGGGACAGCAAATTTGGCTTTGGTTCTACAGAGGAATTCTGGTTGTGTTCGAACTGACCCATTCACTTGGTGTTTCAAATGGGAATTCTTCACCGGCGAAGGACTAGGATGTCACAGACATTCTCATCGAATGAAAGACCGTTTTTCGCTTACGATCTCGGCCTTTCAGTGCATCTGACGGAACCGTGAGGTTCCCCATACAATCCTTCGATTCCCGCTGTGAGAACCAACACAGAAGTAAAGAAACCGAGCATCTGGTCAGGCTCTCGGTGCGTTGTCGACCGACCGATTGTGATGCAGGAGGCATCATTTTACATGTTATTTACGATCGTCGGCTATCTCGCAAACGGAATATCGGAGTGCATCACGTTCCATTTCTCTTCATTCCGTCCTGGGCTTCCTCGACCTCAGAGATTGGCGAATATTGCGCTTTGTCGAAGACCGACCAGGCCGCTCCGATCGCTGTCCCCAAGGATATAACTTCTCGCTGAGTGGGACGGTTCGGATCCACTCCTCTCCTGGAAACGGTATTGTCCGGAGTCGTTCCTTATTGCATCAGATTCAGCTGTGCAATGTTTCCCTGACTTTGAGAACCTAATATAGAGTTGTATTGAGAGGCAATTCTGGAGCTTAATTTCAAGGATGGCTAAATGATTTCTGGTGGCAGAAAATCCTAGTTCAAGTTGAATTTTCATAACAGGAGAAGTTCCATTCCATGAAATTCGAATCAACTACGAGCAATCATTGTTATCTGGGAAGCTGACACCATTGGAAAAGGGAGTATTGCAATACCAACTCATGAAGACAATCCAAAGGTGCTCAATAAAATTAGAAAATCGTTCGTTGGGTTCAGTGGCGAAAAGTTTAACCTTTTAACTCATGTATCATTCAAAGGAAATGAGAAAGGAGTATTCGTTCTGTAATTTACGGAATCAGAATGAAGAAAATTCCGCTACCGCTACCTAGCATAAATTGAAAGCGCTCACAAAAATACCCACTGTTCCAGAACGTGTTGAGTTTGCAGCGCAGTTGCACAACTGTTACGTCCGGTGAATGAGACTAATGTAATCAGGTTTTCGAAGACATGGGAATACTCCCAAGTGGTTTCTTGGAATGGTGCAGCTTGAGCAGGTCGAATGCTTTTAAGGTTTCTGGTACGTTTGATCTTATAATCGGTTGTTCTAACTAAAGATTTATTTCTACTCTAGCTTGGCAGTAACGGCAGAATACTTAAAACTGATATATTTCACGACAGCAGACACTTAAATCTTAAACTATTCGAATATGAATTTGAACTGGTTGGAATCTAACGAAAATTATCTCAACTAAGTAGAACTTAGGCTGTTGCTACTTCAGTTTTCTGCACCGAACTGTGTCTGTACAGTACTGTACTGGGACTGAAGTAATTTTTTTTGAGCTCTCAATCCCCGGAATATAAAGGCCTTTAAATACCTATCCTACATTGAAAAAGTGTTAGATTGCTGATTGATTCTTTGAGTGAGGGCTGTTGGTTAGTTAGTTAGTTCAAAGAGATTACAGTCCTCTGCGACTTCATGGTGTATTGTGCCCCCTAACAAAACTTTTCTCACCACACTCTTTACAGTTCGCCTTCCAGTTACTGAGTTAGATCTAATGAAATAAAATATCTGAGAAGGCTTCAGCGAGGTTAATTTCCCAGTCCTACAAGTTTCTTGACCAAGGCATTGTTTCCTCTTGATTACAATGGTAAAGCATTTCGTGACTAGGTGAAAAAGAGTTTCTTCCTTCTTCAGATGATTACTGAGTATTAGAAAGCCGGTGAGGAGGTGTAGTTGGTTCAAAGTCACAAAGGAACTTTTTGGTGTTATCCTCTTCGAGTTCCTTCTTCTCCAAAAACTCTTTGTCGATAAGTACATTTTCCTATACCATAGAAAGGTTTTGGTTTAATGAGTATCTTCAGTGCATCTCCTGTTTGTCAAGGGTATTGGAATCTTCGTGTCCTTTGATTCCTCGATGACCGGTACCAAAATAAAAGGGTACCTTATTTTTCCTGCACACGTCATTGAGTTTGCTCCGTCACTCCCAAGTGAAATTTGAGTGAGGTACTTTGATTGGATTGGAGAGGTGAAGACTTTACCTTCAATGTGCAGCCCGAGATCTCAATCAACTCAAGACGAGGGCATAAAGCCAACTCAAGAGTCGAGTGCACTTTATGCGAACGATCCATCGATATCTATGGGAAGCCGACTTTTTTTTCTTGCACTCGAATCCTTCAAATGCACGTTCTTAAGTGCAGTAGCTGAAAAGACCGACAGGGAACTGAAAGCGATAGGTAACTTCACTTAAACATTCTTTTATGAATTCGTATCGGGCGCTCTAAGTACGACGGCGGTTAGACATCTCAGAAGGCTAAGGTTTAATTGTAGCTGTACACAGCACCGCCATCATTATTGCCTGATTGAACGAGTAATGCCCATCGTGTCGAGAATAAATTAGACGGCAATGAGTGGACGAGAAAGGGGTAGAGTGCTGTAGCGTTTCATCGAGCAGATCTGCGTTTTCTCACTGGTTGAGGAGGCTTGACAGACAAAGGAGAACGTTAGCGTTCCACTATGTAGCGATCTTGAAGATAGAAAGTGTTTCACGTGGTTTTCACCAGAAAATTGTGAGAATGTGGTTTAGGGGAGTTGTCGTACAGTAGATCGCGCCGTCCGTCACCGGCCTCAGTTTTCAATTCGATCTGCACGATAGTAAATAAAGTGTAGACGCCGACTGCCTCTCGATTCATCTCGAATTTATTCCACACATTATCTCTTCATTTGTGCCATTCCTTGGACGGACTTATACATGGTCGTTTCCGTTGCTGGGTCGTTTTCTTCTGCGCCAACTTTGTATAGTCCATCCGCTCCTGCGGTGAGTTATGACTTTCGGATGGAGCGATCGGTCTGATGAAGCTTTATCCTGCGATGGTCCTTTTTTCCAGTCGTTATTCACAATTATGAATCGATAATTGATGTTTTACTTATGGCGCTTTTTCAGTCGGTTTCGTTAGATGTTTTAATCGGTGCTTGAAGATGTCTTTTTTCGTTTGGACGGCTTCATTGCCATTCACTGTGTTCTTGTGTTCTATAGTTTATAAGCTCGTTTCATCAACATCACCGTATTAAGTTTATGGCCACTTCCATGCTTGATTCGCAAATTATACGAGTATGATCGCTGTTAGAAGTTGATTGCGTACTTTTTTCATTCACTCCCATGAGAATTCTCATTATTCGAAAAACAAATTGAACTCAACTTAATATGGATTAAACTCGGTGCAGAATGTTTTCGACAAGCTTAAGGATTCTGTTGTAGATCACTTGAACACTTGAGTTGCGTTCGAGTAACATTAAAATAAAAGGACGAATAGAATTCATGATCTATGCAGATGACGAAAATGAAAAATATATATTGTTATGGTTCGAACTTCTGTATTTCAATCAAAATGCAATAATGAAGGATATATAAGGTACAATACCAAAAACAGTTTGCTCCCATTTCTTGAATTCGTGGAATTGTCTAAACGGCCGAATTGACTTGTTGTCATCAGTCAATTAGATCATACTCATTTTGACATGAAAATAAGTTGGCTTCAATTACCATTTCTTTCTCCTGACTCTCTCACGTATTTCATTTCGTTCCTGTTTCACATTTCATTTCATTTGATGTTCAAAACTCTCATTTTTCACAATATCACATCATTTTATTATTTAAATTGCAAACCGTTATGTCTATGTCTTTTTTTTCTTCTTCTCCTATTTTTTTTATTTAATTTTCCTCATTAATTTTTGGTAGAGATGAAAACAATGTTGAAATTTGCCTTTAATTTCTCCATGTTTCTTATTTCAATTATTTGTTGTTTGAATTCACCTGATGTTATGTTTATAATCGAAACAAATCATTTCATATATCCATCAGTTTTTCATAATTTCCAAGAAAGATAATGAAGGAAAAACTATTATGAGGCTCGAAATTACAAACTCGACATGAAACAAAGATGTTCGCTGAACTGTCAATTGCAATCGGGTTTATATTATATATGCGAAACATGGCTTGTTGTATACTTAACGTGTGTGTAAACCTTTCAACGCGTAGAATCGTACACGATCCATATTTCTAATGGGTGACATAAATCGAACCTTGCACATATACATTTGTTCTCATCAAGGGTATAATTTCATCTATAAACATCGTGTTCGTCGATTTTACATAACAAGTTCCCCGACTATAACACAACGCGTTTATCACTGGTAGAAAGATCTAAAGAAAGGATTGCTCAACGTATTACAGGGTGGAGGAAATCGAGCTGTCACTGACAAAGTTACTCATCTGATCGCTCTAAAAAAGGGGGGATACAATCGGTAATCATGTGCGTAGTTCTTCACTATATCCAAGGATGAGCAGAATAAGATGTCAGCTTTATGACACTTGTAACTTGAATTTAAGATTGCTGATTGTCCTCATTGATTATTATTCACGTTTGTCATAATGCGACCTTTTTTATAGAATATATATTTGGTAGTTTTAAAAAGGAATATTCGTTCAACACATGAATCACCCCTTCTGTTTCAAGAATCCACTACAACAACATTGTTCATCTTTGATTTCTAGAAGAGATGCATAGACAGCAAGAGAGCCGTATGTATGGAGACATGAAAAAAATTGGGAAACTGTGATACCGCTGACTGCAGGACTTTTTTTATCGACTGTAATTCCTTCGAACTGTACGTGCGTTACTATTTAGCTGAAGAAGCGTCGTTTTCTATGCGCTCCGCGGCTCGCTTGATTGCATTCTTCCATCGAAAAGACCGAAACAGATCGGGCTTTTCTTTGGACGTCATTATCCCCGACCATCGGAAATTGGGCGATAAAAAACTTTGATGGTGAACCCGAAACGTGTAGTTAATTTACGAGGTTTGGGACAGGTTTTTGGTCGAAGTATATGCTGGGAGGATTCTGAAAATTATGACGCCCAGTCTCTGAAAATAAATCAAGTGAAAATTCCTCAAACTATGTGAACGCTACGTGAATTATTGCACTAGTTTGGAAAAAAAAATATTGCCCAACAATAAATGCTCGAAACTACAAGGCTTTTCCATTTGCCTATATGATTTGGTGGTGATAGAATCTGTGCGACGATGTAAAGAGATGGAAAATTGAACCTGAACTACAACTTTTTAAACTGAAGACATAGAGGAAAACGAATGACACATTACGGTCGCCTGTTTTAGGGAAACTGATGATGCCATCAACTGCATTCCTCTGTCTTCTTTTGATTTCGAGTTAAAGGCTATTTCAACTTGAGTCCCTATCTCCGTTTCTGATTGTGCTAGGATGTTGAAATGAAATCATTACACATACAGTTTTTTCATAGCAATTCAGAAGCGTAATATTTTTTCAAGAGGTGAAAAACATAACATTATGCTATAGGTTATAGCTCAGCAAGGAAACCTCTTGGAAAAAAACATAGTACGCTACTAGATTGCTGTGAGAAAAGTGTTTGTATAATGTTTTCATTTCAACATCCAAGCACAAACAGAAAAGGAGATGATGATCAAAGTGGAAATGGCCAAATTCCAATTTTGGCCTATAACTCGAAAACAAAAGAAGATAGAGGTATGCGGTTGATGGTATTATCAGTAATGTGTCATTTATTTTCCTCTATCTCTTTCGGTTGAAAAGTTGTAGTTCAGGTATCACCAATTTTGCCCATTCTGTACTATCACCCCCAGAAATGTTTCAACATTTATTGTATTATTTTAGCTCTCTTATTCAAAAGAATATATATATATATATATATTATATATATATATATATATTACGTATTGAAAATATTTGCCGGAGAAAACAGAAAAAATTAAATTTGGGAACCTGGCAATTGTTGTTTGGGCAATTATCAACAATCAGACGTCATAAACATCTATATTTCGAACCTTGTGTGGTTCTTCTTCAGGATGCTAAAATACAATTATTAACGATCACAGCTATTGAACAATAATATGACTAAAACTTACATCTGACAAGAATGTTGTCAAACTAACAAGGAGAGCATCGAAAAGGTATCATAAGCAATTAAATGTATGCTACAGAATCTTCACACAACTGTAAGAAACAACATTATAACTTTTAGGTTAAAATCACAAAACAAGGCAAAACATAGAAAAATATAGATGTTTATGACGTCTGATTGTTGATAATTGCCCAAACAACAATTGCCAGGTTCCCAAATTTAATTTTTTCTATATATATATATATATATATACCCCCAGAAAGCTCGGTACACATTTCAGACTCACCCTGTATAAATATCATGCTCAAAACTGCAGGTGAATATTTAATAATATGCTTTGCATACGTCGCTGTATATTCTTTCTTCTGTCATATTGCAAAAAGTTTTCATTAAGCCCTATTACTTGGATTTATTTCATGAATTTTTCTGCATTTCTCACAGGCATTCATTCTTAATGTGTATGGTACGTTGCCAATTTTTTTTTGTTTTGGGCGGAAATACCAAGTTCTTGTACAGTTTAGTGAAATTTTAATTCAAATGGTGAAATGGTGTTTTTGCTAGAGAACATCTCACGAACTTCCACGAAAATTTAAAGAAATTAATAGAGCTGCTCTCGAACCATGTGAAATTGGTAATTCACAGGTTACGAATTGGCGAATGCGCCGAAACATCTTCAGGTTTTCTTGAATTTTCGAACTTTTTTTAATGAGAACCTTCTCCAGACAATGAGAAAGACAACAAGAAAGAAACGAATGAAATTGGATTGACTGCTCATGCGTGAGGCGATGACAAAGCAAAATGGGCTAAATTTTTATTTATATTTTATGTAATTTGTTTCATTAGTTACATCTTCCTTGCCAATCGGAACCGGGTAGCTAGACAATGAATAAATAGTTGCCTTATCAATCTTTTATCTCGAAAACTCGTTTTTTCTAACGTCGTGTTGTTATTTGGGCATTTTATTTATCCCCCAGAGGCGCGTTCACGAGCAGCTTGGGCCAATTCGATCGGAAGCCAAATGGAATCATCGAATCGCGTTCATTCGATCGTGAAAAATCCCATGGCTCGGGGACAAAACGCCTGAATAAAATAAAGGCGCAGTTGATTTCTCCCCACGCGTCAAATATCGAATCAATCGTTGCGTTCCGAGCGATGGAACAATTTCAAAGTGTACGTTCGAACGCCCCCTCCCTCCGGGCGTCGACTTCCCGATCTTTTTCGACGCTCCCTCCCCGCTTCACGTGTTTGCCCACCCCGAAATTCGCCACTTTGTTTCGCAAATACGCAGTATTGTTTTTACAAGATGTGTAAATAACTCGCTGATTGACTGAGTTTTACGCCCGCCGTTGCGCCCATCGCGCCCCGGGCGCTCCCCGTTTTAATATTTATTGTGCCTCATTTCGCCCGATGTCTTCGGGCGCCGCGCCCGGATTGGCTGAACATGTTCGAATTTGGCTAACTGGATGATTCGGATGTTTGCCCTCGGATCGGGGGTCGAGTTTTTCGCGGGAAAATGAAATTATTTGCTTTTCGAGGAAAACAAGCGAGGCGCTAGCGCTGATTTTTGGAGCTGAGGGGTTGGAACGCTGCTTTGAGCAAATGGAGATCTAGGACAGCACTGTGTTGTATCCTGTCAGAAGTATCAAATGCGTGATGCCCACTATTTTCAGCTGATACCTACCCCATTTCAGGATAGATTCAGTCAAGAAATTTGGTTGATCAATTGTAGGAAGTATCATCCTCATGATATCCTGATCTCTTACAGAGGTAAGTGCCTTCAAAAAAGGTTACAGTTCACTGCGACCCTAACAACTCTGTCCTCACCAAACCCTTTACAGCTCCAGAGAACTGATGAAATTCAATATCTGGGAAGGCTTCAGGTAATTTGTTTCCAACAGAATCTACACTCGTAAGTGTCCGATGAGCCAATTCTCAACAGATGCTGTCTGAGGCGACAATGCCCCGTGAACACGAAAACAGTCAGCGGCTTCCATGGTAGTTGATAGTTGATACTTTGAAAGGGGTTACAGTCCACTGTGACCTTATGGTCTATTGTGCCTCCTGACAAATCTTTACAGCTCGCCTTCCAGTCCCAGAGATCTTATGAAATCCAATATCTCGAAAGGCTTCAGTGAGGATAATTCCTCACTCCTACAGGTCTCTTAACCAAAGCATTGTTTCCTTTGGCTTACAATGCCAAAGCATTCTGTGACTAGGTGAAGAGGAGTTTCCCTCCCCACAGAATCTACACTTGTCAATGTCCGATAGGCCCATTCTCAGCAAGTGCTTTCTGAGGCGACAATGCCCTGTAAGAAAGCCAATGAGAAGGTGTAGTTGGTTCTTACTGAGATCCAAATATCTTTTGGATCTTGCAGTTTCAAAATCCCGAAGGAACTTTTTGGAGTGATCCAACCCTGGGAGATTCTGCCAGAGTGTTTCTCTTTCAGTTTTTTCCTTCTCCAGAAACTCTTTCTTATAGGTACATTTTCCCATACCACAGAAAGGTTCTCGGCCAGAGAGTGGTTTCCGAGCACCCTCTCTGACAAGTTTGTTGGCTCCTTCGTTACCTGTGATTCCCGAATGACCAGGATCCCAGATAAAAGAGTTTGCTACGGCATTCTCATGTTGACTTTGAGTCGATGACATAGGAGTTCAGTGCTTTAATAACAGCTTGACTATCTGAGTGAATAGCTAAGTCGCAATTCTGATAGTTTCTCTCTAGATACATATCAAGACATCTTGCTAATATTTCTGCTTGAAGAACATTCACACAGGAGCTTAACGATAGTGCACACTTGACTTTGGCCCCGTTAACCCCAGCGCCAGCTACAGTTCCCGTGTTGGTTTTAGAACCATCTGTATACCATTTAACAGTATTTTCTTTGAAATTTTGGTCTGTGAATTCCCGCCTCCATTCCTCTTTTTTGCATAGCATCGTACTGAAGTTTTTCTCAGTACTTACTTTCTTGACCACTACATCACCAGGAAGGCTCGCAGATGAGATGTAGTTACTCAGGGCTTCCATGGTAAGGCCTCTGGTAAGTTTATTGCCCTCTGGGTTTCCTTCGATTCACGGGAACCCAAACTGAAGAGACCCCATTTTTTCTGCATACCTCATTGAGTTTGCTCGGGCAATCTCAAGTCAGCTTTGAGTCAATCAGATAAGAGCTCTGTGCAGCTTGACTATCTGAGCTCATACACTAGTTGTCAACATTCACTCTGAAAGGAGAGTTGGAGTCCTCGGAATCAGACATCGAGAGCCTTCTGCTAAAATTGGAATCACCTTCAGGCCAAAGGCCAGAAGAAAATTAAAAAGCCAATGCTTTCGAGGAAAGTTTGTCAGCGATAACAACCCAGTGAGTGGGCTTCAAACCAATATAAGGAAGCAGTCTAAGCAGCAAGATTTCATCTACCTATTCCAGAAAACTCCTGGAGGTACCAACTGCTGGGCTTCAGATTATGCTAGGACTGTTGGAAGGACAATATCGCATCCAGTTTTTTTTGCCGCATGGGATGATATATGCAGGCGTTTTGGATCTGGAAGTGGTTTAATCAGACATAGACTTTAGTAGAGACAGGGCTCCTGTATTGCATGATACAGCATTTCACCAATCACAGCAGAAACATTTGTTCGATTCTGTATTATTTTGGAACCAACAATGTTTTGTTTTATTCATGATCAGATCCTGGTTTCCTCCTTGCCATCGCGTATAATGAAAGAGGAGCATACAAGCGCCCCTTCGAGTATCTGGGACACACAAACCGCAACACACTTGGAAAATATAACTCGCGAACACGCGAAAACCTGTTTCCGCCTTAACGATAATAAGACGAGAATATAAAACGGACGTTGTGTCTCGAACGTTCTCACTTAACATGCAAATGCAGTCCGGGACAAGGGTAGGTACGCACATATGGGACGATGCCGTCCCATTTGAAATTTTATGACATCATCCGGGCTAGGAGCCAGAAGGCGACGGAGCGAGCATTTTTCGTGGCCCTTTGAGGGCCCGTTCGCGTTGCGTGTCGGTTTCGTTAAAACGGAAATGACGAGATAAAAAGCCCGGTAATTAGATGTCGCGCGGTGAACGACGTTTGAAAGGGCGTGTTGGAGATAAAAAAAACCGACGACTTTTTGGTGTTTTCCTCACGCGACGAGGGTAGATCGGTTGGGATTATGATTCTCTGGAAAAGGGGATTGCGTAGGGTTGTTCACCATCAATATGTGCGTGGTGACGGGGGAATGTATTCGTGAGGCTACAGGGTGGGCTTTGTACCAAGGAAATTCTTGCCAGTTATTGAGTTCTTTGTTTGATCTCTCTAACTACTCTCCTGAAAAACTGTGACGATACTGACAGAATTGAAGGCTAAGAAAAAATGGAAAAACAAGAAAATCTTTGTCTTTCCGGAGGCCACACTGAGAACATTTTTGAAACATAGATAAATTCAAAATACATTGCGCAAAAAAATTAACGCACATTCTGAAAATCCCAATTGTAATGAAAGTTAACTCTACATTGACTATATAACTTATTTTTTATGTTCTCTCGGGAAGGTTTTGAACGAAACAAGACACATTAAATGGAATAAAAATTCAGGATTTCACCGAATCTTATGTGAAAGAAGAGAAATGAGCAATTTTCAAAATACTGAAATGCTGAGAAGTGATTTAATACTTGGTATTTCCACCCCTTGCAGTAA
The DNA here is from genome assembly GCA_038502775.1 of Hippodamia convergens. NCBI lineage: Eukaryota > Metazoa > Arthropoda > Insecta > Coleoptera > Coccinellidae > Hippodamia > Hippodamia convergens. The sequence goes on along the minus strand of CM076607.1, from coordinate 16,298,304 downwards.
TTACAGCTCGGCAACGACGGTTCATACTCAAAATGAGTGATCTTGAAATGTTCTGATCTTATCCTTCCCAGATTTCTCCGAGATGGATTCCTAAGTCATTAAGAGTAGCTAGATGATTTTCTGAACTTCTCAGCCTTCTATTGAGGTTGTCCCAAACCTGCTCAATCGAATTGAGATCTGGACTTCTTGCTGGCCATTCCATTCGCGAAACTTCAACCTCTTCAAGGTACTCCTGAACGATGCGCGCACGATGGGGTCTGGTATTATCATCCATAACAATGAAATTTTCACCAATGTATGGGGCAAATGGCACTTCATGCTCTTCAAGAATGTTCCTTATATACTTACAAGCATTCATAGCTTCATTATCAACGATCACTAGGTCTGTGCGAGCAGTCAAAGATATTCCATCCAATACCATAATCGATCCTCCCCAGAAACCAGTAGTATTCAGGAAATTGCATTGAGCATATCTTTCATCTGGACGTCTGTATACAAGGGAACGTCGATCACAATGGTAGATGCAGAATCTAGACTCATCTGTGAAGAGAACTCCCTCTCGATCGGCCTCTTCCCAATGAATATGCTCTCTCGCAAAATCCAAACGCGCCCTTCGATGGGCTGGGGTAAGAGCTGAGCCTCTTGCCGCGACACGAGGCCTTAAGTCATATTCTCTGAGGCGATTTCTTATTGTCTGAGTGCTAATTTGCATCCCATGAGTATCCTGAAGGTGATTTTGAAGGAGGTGAGAGGTTGCAGACCGTTGTCTCAACGAAGAAACTCTCAAGTAACGTTCTTGAATGGCAGCTGTTACCCGTGGTCTACCCTGTCCTTGTCTTCGGACATTCATACCTGTCTCCCTGAATCGCTGCAACATTCAGGACACACTTGTATGGGAAACTCCAAACCTTTCTGCAATTCTTGTGTATGTCCACCCTTCTTCTCGCAAAACTACCGCTTGGGCACATTCCTCGTGGATCAAATTGCGTGTTTCGCGTTGCATAGCTATCGAGTGTAGAAAATCAAACGAAAGAAAAACTATTGATCACCAGAATTGATCGAGAACGAATAATTTTTGAATGGAGCCAATACATTCAAAATCTGTTAATATCATCTTTTTTCATTCCTGCTGGGAAAAAACATCTGTATTCAAGAAAAACGTTGAAAGTGGATAACATATGCATGCATAATTCTAATAAAAATAATTATTATTGAGAACACCTTCAGTTGTAGAATAAATTTGAGATTTCCATAATGTGCTTTAATTTTTTTGCGCAGTGTAGTAATCGTCGAAATGAATACCATCTTCAATTCATAGGATCACAGACCTTTCATCATGAGGCTGAGGAAAAACAATCAGTGAGCTAGAAGAGATATACCGGTTTCAGCCTTATTTGTGTATCCCATATATCTCAGAGACAAGATATTCATTTGAAACTTTTACTTTCGAATCAACTAGTATAAGCCTTTGGAGCAAATAAATACAATAGTGACAATAGTGACTTCCAGTAGCGTCAAGAGAGGTCTCATGCCTGATCATCTCAAGGAGTAAAAAAGGATCTGAGTTAAAGAGAAAACCAAAACCTATCCTAACCACGCATTCGATTCAGATTAACCGAGGGTTAAGAACCTCTCACAGTTCTGGAAGAAATGAATTTACCCTTCAATCTACCACCTTTGGAGTCCAATAACACAGTCGTCTTGTCATAACGATTGCCAGCCAAAATAATAAGCGTGGTCAATTCGGAATTTGCCGGTTTTTCAGCCATCGACCCAGAGAAGAATAGACACGCAGGGTCTTTCCAAGAACTCGGCATCCACTCTCGGTTTCATTTAGGACGAAGAATCGCCCGAATGATTGGTTATGCAAAAGACCGTGCTACGTCCGTTTAAACACTTCAAACACCTGCATTTCTCGGAAGATTCAGATTGTGTCTCGACCATCCTATGTTTGAGCATCCGGCCGGAGGTTTTCTCGGTACCACGACAGCCTTTTCTGCGTACCAGGGGTCCGGTTTGCGAAGGATGTCCATCGATCATCAGTCCTCCGGAAGGACTTGGTTTGGTCGTTTTCGTTCTAAGAGACTCCTCGACATTCGTCAAAGTCCAGATTTCGCATTCTCCCTTAATTGGAATGGTCTGATTGGTATGGTCCTTCGAGCCGGATTCAGCTCATATCCTATTGAATAAAGATGAATACGAGATTGCGAGTGCGAAGAGTATAAGCAGTGCGTGTTTCCCATGGGAATATTTTGCGTTGAAGTGCACTTAGATTCTTCCTTTCAAAAGGATACATATATACAAGAATAAATAGTTGAGTTAAATGTGAATGGAAACTCTTGTTGATCAATTGACCAGGTAGAAAATGTATTTCTACTCTGTTTCGAAGTTCAACTCATTTCGGGATATAAATTTATTTCACTTCTTGTTGTGTTGTTATTTTTGTGAGAGGAAACTATCTTGTTTCGAACATATAGAAACCGTTAATCTTGAATACTCCTCTGCAGATATTGATCTTATAGCCAGTTTCTTGTATAGTCTGTAAGAGTTTGAGCTGTGTTCATTATGTCATGAAAAATCTTGACTTGAAACATAGGGTCTTGAATTTTTCCTTCAGTTTATTTTTCCTTCTATCGGCTGTCCTCTTGAGATTTGCATTAAAGTATTTGATGAGGTATTCAGGCGTTGTCTCATTCTATCTTAAAATATAAGGTATTTTCTGTCTTTACCATTGTGTACCTGTATTGCTCCAGTTGGGACTAGGTTAATTTTCTTGCTCTATTTCTGCATTTCTTTGAAAAGGAAAGCTGCAACATCATCCTTTGATTCTATGTTATCATTGCTAATGGAATCATTTACATACTTTGAGGTCTCACAAAACATTTTGTGGCACACAACGAATCGTATGAAATCACAGCAAAAACCGACATTGTTTTATCTTATAGTGCTCCCATTCTTCTCTAAACAAGGCACACATATCATAAGAAGACTGACATAATGAACTCCTTTTTTTCCCGACTCTTTTAACATCTTAACCTGAATCTGGGCATTTTTATTATTCATCTCAAACGATGTCGCATCAACTATATTTAAGTAGTTTCGTTCACGCGATCCGAGGAGAAAAACTGCAGTTAGCATCTTGCGATTCTCTTCAATTAAAACGGTGACAATCTGAGTGAATGTAGGACACCCGCTGTGAGAAGGAATTCCGTAAAAATCTCGAAAAATCGAGAGAAGCTTCGGTTTTTGCCCGAATTGGTTGTGGGTATCGTGACCAACGTTAATCAAGTACGATCGCTGAGAAAATGCGATTGTTGACGGTCGTTATAAATGAGTCGATTAGAAGAAAAACTAATAACAGAGGTGGAACACATTAACGCCAATTTGTTAGGATAGGAACTTCCGTATTTTCCACATCTTTGAATGCTGGAAGGTTTAGAAACCGTTATTTGATAACTTGAGGATTAGTCATGATTTAAAGTGAAATCATCAGAAAGGAGGTAACTCATTAAGGCCAAATTATTGCATTAAATGAAAAAATTTTATTTGAAGGATTACCATTTTCCACATTTCAAACATCAAATCATAAATATGAATTGAAATTCATTCTGGGAAGATTTTCTGAAATTGTTTTGGAAGTAGAAGAGGATAATCAACGTTTTTTGAAGATTCTTCAGGAAAAAATGTTAATAGTATATTTTAAAACAAGTTGCAGAATGAGCTCCTATTCCGCAGCGAGCATTAGACGATATTTTCTCAGTCAAGTTTTGTGAAATACTCTCGAAATTCGAATAAAAATTCAGGTTAGTGACTTTTATATTTCATCTTGGCTTTCATCTTTACGAAATTTGACAGATTACGGAATTTGAATTGATTTGATTCGAAACTTGATTCGATCGGAGATCAGTACTGACAACTACAAAACGAAAAATATAACTGAAACAATGCTGTAATGAGTTTCATTACAGCACTACTTTTAGTACTGTAATGAACTCATTACGATACTGAAATAGAGAAATAGATTTTCACTCATTCTTTATGCAATTCTATTTCAATTTGAAAAGTTGGAAGGGGTGGCCACAGGGCTACATATGAGCAAACCTACGTCCTCCTTCAAATGATTTTTAAAGTATATTTTTTTTTTTTCATAAAAGTGACGCCTTCATTCGACTTTGATATTTTTCATTGAAATGCTCTGCATATTAGAGATCCCTCTCTATCCCATTTATTGATACGTAACCTAAATAAATGTATGCTCTGTTCTGTATATCCAGGTTGTTTGTTTGTGTATGAGAAAATGAAACTTAAAGGAGGCTTGAGCATCAATTCGATTCCTAATCAAACTGAAATAAACCTGGCTTCATCCATGATTGTCTTTCATCTTGTTCGCGAACCAGCTCTGAGCCCACTCTATAAGCGCACGGTCATAACACGTTTGACGTCTATGCCGGTTTTTTGTTCTTTTCAGTGAACGCCTCTGGAAACCTATTATGGTCTCTATTAAACTGAAATTACTGGCGTTTTTTCCTTTCGGCAGCCGCGCGTTCTCGATGACGTTAAATCCGAAAATACACAGTTGCAATCAGGGACATGTCAATGGCGACTCTAACCATTTCTTCGACTCGTGATTCAAACGAGCCGCCGACTTCAATGACCAAGAGAGGTAGTCGCGATACGAAAGGTGTCGGAATTGAATGTGAAACGATTCTATTAAAAAGTTGTCGTCTCATTTTCTAATTTTTTTCTACTGATTTTTGAAAAGTGCAATTTTATTTATTTATATATTTGTATTTTCGTTCGTTCGATCACTGTTTGCTCCTCTTGGGCAATGTGATCATTACAGATCTCATCATTTTGTGATAAAGTAGCCCATAACACCATTTATCTTTAGCATATTGGAATATTTGGTAGAAATTAAATGGGAGATTAGTTAATCGCCAAATACAGAGGACCATCTAGAACACTCGTTCTTCTAAATTACTCATTTCAGCAATATGGAGCGCATTGTGGTTGTCATTATACACTGCGCAAAAAAATTAACGCACATTATGAAAATCTCAAATTTATTCCACAACTGAAGGTGTTCTCAATGATAATTGATCAAAGAGGAATATGCCCAAGCGGTAGTTTTGCGAGAAGAAGGGTGGACATACACAAGAATTGCAGAAAGGTTTGGAGTTTCCCATACAAGTGTGTCCAGAATGTTGCAGCGATTCAGGGAGAGAGGTATGAATGTCCGAAGACCAGGATAGGGTAGACCACGGGTAACAACTGCCATTCAAGAACATTACTTGAGAGTTTCTTCGTTGAGACAACGGTTTGCAACCGCTCGCATCCTTCAAAATCAGCTTGAGCAAACTCATGGGGTGCACAGACCTAGTGGTCGTTTATAATGGAGCTATAATGCTGATAAGTATATAAGGAACATTCTTGAAGAGCATGTAGTGCCATTTGCCCTATAAATTGGTGAAAATTGCATTTTTATGAACGATAATGCCAGACCCCATCGTGCGCGCATCGTTCAAGAGTACCTTGAAGAGGTTGAAGTCTCTCGAATAGAAGGCTGAGAAGATCAGAAAATTATCCAGCTACTCTTAGTGACTTAGGAATCCAACTCGGAGAAATCTGGGAAGGATTAGATCAGAACATTTTAAGATCACTCATTTTGAGTATGAACCGTCGTTGCCGAGATGTAATTAACGCAACGGGTGGACATACCAAGTATTTAATCACTTATAAGCGTTTCAGTATTTTGAAAATTGTTCATTTCTCTTCTTTCACATAAGATTCGGTGAAATCCTGAATTTTTCTTCCATTTAATGTGTCTTGTTTCGTTCAAAACCTTCCCGAGAGAATATAAAAAATAAGTTATAATGTCAATGTAGAGTTAACTTTCATCAAAATTGAGATTTTCAGAATGTGCGTTAATTTTGTTGCGCAGTGTTTTTCTCATCTCTTAGGTAGTTTTCAGTCAAAATTAAGGTGATGTCACGCTTTGCAGTTCCTGTATACTTCATCCTGATCGTCTTTGCGTCAGAGTGCAGCAAAAACTGCACAATATGGAAAAAAAATTCGATGTCGAACAAAATGCAATTACCACCTATCAAACCACTCGATATTCCGCGACCGCTATCAGAGAATTATCCCGTATCAATCCACTGCGGAGGACCAAAAAAGCCGTTAACAGTCGACTTAGCAGTCGCGCATTCCTGAAACGAATTTTCAGTCGTGCAACGCGATGCATTAATGCACGTCGCATCCTATCATCCTTGCGTGCGCGTACGGATCGCTTTTGCCCGGAAATCATTGAAATGCGCGAGCGCAGAATGTCAATCGGACCGTTTTGTTCCCACGCTGCCGTTCTACACGCCGACGACATGCGGAATCGGGGTAGCGATGTCTTATCGCGGAACGCGGCCTCGCGTTATTTTCTATGCGTCCTTGGTGCTCTGTGCGCTTCCCGCACGTCGGACGACTGGATCTGAGCGATTACTTATTTGTAGCGTTCCCGTCGCGAGGGGCTGACGTTGATTGGTTGATGGTCTGATTTGTTGGTATCGAGATTTAGAGGAGGTTTAGACGATCTCACGCATCTTTGTACTCTTCAATATTTCGAACGCCTATCTGGTCGAATAACTTTCTGAATTCGAACTTCAGCTTCGAGGAAATCTGGAAATCCGAATGGGATGCATGTTCTTCATCTAATAAAGATCTTATATCTGATCCATCGAATAAGAACAGGTCATGGTCGTACCAATAGCACGCTTTTCAAGTGGAATTCGGTTGAAAGTCCTAATTGTGAATGTGGTGAATCAGAGGAAACAGTTGAACACCTAATTAATAATTGTTCGATTTATAAATTTCAAGATGGTATTAGAGCCATACACAATGTATCCAATTCATTTTTGCAATGGGTTGAAAATTTCCGATCAATTTGATGAAGTATAAATTGAATTCTCTTGCTGTTCTGCCTTTTTTTATTTTCAGGTTGGAGTTTGTGTTTGGAAATCCTTCCTTCGAAGAGCCGTTCCGATAATCGTGATGTCCTTCTATATAAAATATTCAGATACAACAATTTTGTTTCATTTTTTTACGGGGAGACAGGTTTTTTCGGCTAAGGTTTTTTCCCCTGGCCCTATAGTATCGTATGATACTAGTGATGATAGTATCGTATGATACTATAGTATCATATGAAGAATGTTATGGTACCCCGTTCTTTTTTCCTACCTCAGCTTAGATACTTTTTGTTTCAACATTCATTGTACTATTTTAGCTCTATTATTCAGAAGATATCTGGTAGTGGGCCAACATGGGCCAATTTAATATGTACTAGAGCCTTTATGCCTGCCCCCCAAATGATCCTTTTCAGATTTAAGAACTAGAACTTCCTGGTGCTTATCTTTTCTTCGCGATAGTGTTTTCCTCAACACAGGAAAAGTAGTGTTTCACAAAACTTTGATTGTTCGATCAACTGAGCTTACATGAATTCGAACAAATCGAATCAATTCATTTGAAATTTCAATGAATCTACCTGACTCTAATCAGTGCTTGATCGGTCAAAGTTTTGTTAAACCCTTAACAGAGCTCTTAAAAATGACCCGTAATTGATCTTATCTTGATGACAATTCAGGAATCAAGTAGTTATTAAGACTCTCGCCAGTTTACAAGTAAAATGACGAAAATCCGAACAAGTTCGGAGTTGATGATTGATCATTCATTTTTGGGCTTATCGGATAATGGTGCGATGACGGTTATGTTTGTGAAGGTGATCTCTGTCATAAACAGTGTGATTCGGGAGTTCAAGTTTGGCTGACGTTGAGTACCATTACTGTTGTGAGCGAGCCGTAAAACAGCTGGCTATGAAACACCCAAGCTTCTTTTGCGTACCAGGATTTTAACCACAAGTCTGATTCTGTTTCGAGACGTGCCAGCACGTAAGCGTTAAGAATTATGGCTGCATTATACTAATTAATGTGCCCTCTCTTCATCATTTTCATCTCAAAATATTTGGACAGCTAAGCCAGCAGTTCCTCTAATGGATCGCTTTTTTTCCGTTTTGGTTGTTGGAAGATATCGACGACGTTTTGCAACCGTGCCAATTCGACAACGAATGGAAAGCCAATTTTAAGTTGGAAGGAAGCGATTTCTCAGTTTTTAATGATTAACGGTTCCGGTTTGTTGGCCGCTTGTGTCAATTCGTACGTAAATATGAGAAGCTCTTCCGTTTTTGGAATTCAATCGGCATTATGTTGAGAACTCGACTCACCTGGCAGCATATCGGCATTCGAATTGAAGAGTACGCACAGTCCTGTTTCGTAATTGACAGATTGACAGCTGTCATTTCCTTGACACGTTTCGAGACAATCGGTCAGCATCAGAGTCCCGGGTATAGAATCCAGGACGTTAGCTGGTGCCGAAAATACATTTCCTGAAATTTTATAATAATTAATGTTCATCTTGAATTTATTTTTCATATTTTCGTTTGACTTATATTTTGTTTTTGTTTCAGGTATGTTCTACAAGATTTTATTCGAGTTTATGATCGAATGGTAAGATTTATATGCCACTATTTGTCTAGTTTGGACTCTATACCTTTTCTACTTCAATTGAGACTAATCACATTCAAATTGGGATTAAACAATTTCAAATTGGTGAACATAATCAAATTCGGAATGAATACATTCAAAATGGGACTGAACAATTTCAAAATGGTTATCACAATCAATCAAATTGGAATTAAACAGATTCATATAGACACTAATCTATTCCATATTGAAAAAAATCGTTTTATTTCATATTTCGAATTTTGAATGTGTTTATTTCCAGTTTGATTGTGTTTACCAATTTGAAGTAGCTAATTCACATTTTGAAATTGTTTAATCCCAATTAGAAGTTGAAAAGGTATAGTTTCAAGTATCTGAAGAGCGTATTTGAAATAAAATGCAATGAAAAAGATGGGTTTGCATTTGAAATTTCAAAGTTGGGCTTCATATGAACCATTTTTGGACCCAGATGGTTTGAATCGATATAATAATTTCATATGTATATGTTCGTGTTACTACAAGATTGGGGAGGGTCTTAGTGCTTCAATTACAAGCACAGTTTTCGAGAACTGGCACATTTCTGCTAACTTTAAGAAAATAACTCACCTGTGATCAGTTCAAATCCAACCATTTCTGGATCACAGTCATCCAGAGCACTGGGTACTCCGGTAGGTTTTTCGGGGATTTCAACCACCTCACTTTCGGCGTCTTCATCTTGTGCTACAGTGTAAGCGATGGCCAACATCAGCAGTAATATCGTCTTCATGTTAACGAACATCTTGGATTATCTGAAAAAAAAATGTGTTCAGCCAATATCGAATCTTTACAGCTTTATCATCCATCTCTCACTTTCATATTAATCGGTACGCTTCGTAAAGATCAAACGAAACAAGAAGTTCGAGAAGAAATGAATAATTGGCGGCGATCCGAGACTGCGAGAAAGAAAAATACAAGTGTTGAAAAGTGAGCAGATGAAATCTCTGCTCCGATGCATTTCTTTCCTTCAAGCGCGAACAAAAGAAACTGCGATGATTTTATTCCTGTGACAAAATGATGAATGGTGCGGGCGCCGACTTGAATGGATCTTTTTCAGATTTTAACTAACGTATAATGCGATCAAAAATGAGTTATCCGGAGGAGGAAAGGGGGGATGATGAATGAGGTTTCGGACGTCGACGGATCTAGTTTTGACACGGAACGGGCGAAATGCATCTTCATTACAATGCTAATCTTGCGCGTTGCTATAAATCTCAATTAAGCCATCAAAAATCCGAAATTATTAATCATACGGTATCGGGGTTTCCGTTTTAATTGCTCGCGTTGAGTCCGCTCTTTCGACCGAGAATGAAACCTCCGTCATATTAATAACCTGAGATGAGAGGTCTCTTTTTGCAAAAAATTTTCCTGTGTTTCCCGAAAGGTCCTTTTAGAGAGAATAAACTGCACACTATGCTCGTTGTCTTATTCTGAAACATCATCTCTCTTGCCCTTAGCCTTAGAAGCAAGTATAATATATCAAAATTCAGAGTTGACTTCGACCAAGAAGGTTTTTTGGCCAAGTTAGGTCATCCAGATGATCGAAAGTCCTTAATACAGGATCCTGTAATGATATAATGCCCCATAGATCAATTCTTGAAAAATTCTGAGGACCCTCTCGAACGAAATTTCCATTGAAATTGAATGATTCATTAAAATAACCATACTTTGTTTAAAGAAGGATCAAAATTCCAATGGACCACTAAGTTTTAGTGAAAATTCGCTGAGCTGAACGTTAGTCTCGAGAAATTGTCGAAATGACAATGAGATTACAGAGATTCTGCAGAGGTTTTTCATTCAGAAGCCGAGAAAGTCGAAGCCAGAAAATATTAATTCTATGTGAATTCGGTATCGAAAAAATGATGAACCGAATAATTTTTCTCTATTTCAGTATCGTAATGAGTTCATTACGGTACTAGAAGTAGTGCTGTAATGAAACTCATCACAGCATTGTTTTCAGTTATATTTTTCGTTTTGTAGTTGTCAGTACTGACCTCCGATCAAATCAAGTTTCGAATAAAATCAATTCAAATTCCGCAAATTTCGTAAGTCACACCAACTGCCAAGATGAAATATAAAAGTCACTAACCTGAATTTTTATTTGACTTTCGAGAGTATTTCACAAAAATTGACTGAAATAGAGAAAATATCGTCTAATACTCGTTGCAGAAGGCAATTTCAACACTCTTGCTATCAAAAACTCGCTCCTTCGTCGCTCGTTTTCGAACTTCGCATTCGTGTTGAAATAGGAGCTCATTCTGCAACTTGTTTTAGAATAAACTATTATCGAATCATTTGATTTTGTTGCTTGAAATATAATTTCTCTAATTATGCATGCGTCAAATCCATTCATGCTACCACATACCACATCTTGTAGAACATTGTTTTCATGGTAATATTCATTGATTACATGTTGGCTTGCTACCACGGATTTATTTATTATCTGTCAAATTCGCGAGAAAGAAAACAGTTCTGCCAATCGACATTTTTCAATGCAAAAATCACTAAACAAAATTTATGAGAATATTTAATCGATTTTGATGAAAATTCGAAAACTTAGAGAAAAAATGTATGATACTTGTGAAGAAGGCTCATTCAAACACTGGTACCTCCAGAAACTCGCCACTTCGTGTACTTGTATCACAATTTTTTTTACGGGAGATTAGACGATACGAAGCAAAATTTCGGAATTCCGATCGATAGGTTTGTCGAATCAGGGGCTCTTTTCTAAAAGCTTCCATTTGCATAAGCGCGGTCGACGTAGATACAGTACTTTTTCGTTAATAACTGTTCGACCGCGTCTCAGACTGCAAGCCGATGCATTCCACTATAACAAGGCATCTAAATAATCAGGTTAACTCGTATTTGCATGAGCAATTTGTGTGAAACTTCATCGCTTGATATGAATTATTATGTTGATGAAAAAATTCCGATTGAAGATATTAAGATATCGTCCTACATAATACTCGACTCCCGTTAATTCTAACTGAAAATGATAATTCTTCATCATCGATCATAATAAGACGTTTCCCTCATTAGTCGGAGGTGCCATGGGAAAGCATTCCAAGGGAGACGATTTTCCCATGGACAGTTATCCACATTCGAATCGAATTTCCACAAAGATTTTCAATGAAGATTTGAAAAAAGCGAGGCACAGTTGGAACTGCTGGTGACTACCCAAATTTTCTCACATTTCTTCGAATTGCGGGGGGAAATTCCTTCTAAGAAATTCATTATTATTCGAGAGGGATCTTATCGAATGATCATCCACAAGGGTAATAAATTAGTCACAACATAATCTCTCAATCGCATGAGGATAATCATAAATCAGTTGGGAAGACAATCGGCATTAGAACGATGATAGATAAGGGCAATAAGACGAATCGCCTCGCGTAGAGGAAATGATTTTATAGCCAGAAGACCTCAACTCGACATCTGGCATATCAATACTGTGTTTGTCAATAAAAGACAAAGAAGAATTATATGCATGATATACAATAATTACTTGATGAAATTACATACAAACGCATTACATATTTGTAACCCAACGCATTAGCCAACTAAGCAATGCGACAATGATTTTATAGTTTAAGGCTTTCACGACCGGATATGCTGGTATTGAAAGAGTCTTTCGGCACATTAGGTGATGCATCCATTATTGATCACGAAAATATCCTGTGTTTCACCAATTTTTTTTTTAAATAACTGTCAAGGATGCTGCAACGGTACACTGTGAAGGTATACTCACATAGCTTCTTCTATAACAATGAGTACTCCTAAACTCTGGTTCCGATATACTGGTATTAAAAGAGTCTTTCGGCAAGTTAGGTGAAATTATTTATAATGGATCTCGGCCAATAAGCCCGGAAGACTCTTTTAATACTTGATTGTACTTTTTATTTGTTCGTTGCTATGTTCTTTCATTCTTCGAACCATCTGTTGAAGTACTAATTCCTCTATAGTTTTAACTTCCAGTTATTCTCTATTCTGTTTATTGGTGATAACCATGGCACACCAAGTGCTGTTCGGATTGCTCTGTTCAGAGTACTTTGAGGTTTGTTTAATTTCAGCTAGTGATCTAGTATGACCCCAGATGAGTCGCTTGTTCTCTCCATGCGATTCTTGAATTGTCTCTCGATACAAAACGCTGTATAGAAACATATATAATCACATATAAAATTAGCGACACTTAGCTCGATGGGTTATCTAATTAATTGAAAATTCTGAGTGGTTGTAGATGTTTAAATGCAAATGCATCTTCTAATGCTGGATTTGTTGACATTGAAACAAAGCCTGATGCTTTGTTGTGGTTAAGTCAGTGGATTATATGGGAGCAGATTGTGGGGAACTCGGTGGGGAAGCTATGAGTTTAATATGTGGAGATAACCCAAAGAATCCTTTTTTTTTTCATCCTTATAGGACAATCGAAGTCAGTGCTATCAGTGTTTTCACTTTCATTCTTGATTGTAACCTTGACAGAAGACGTTGTCCTGAGTCAAGAGAATATTATTTAATTGTTAATACACCTGTGTATGTTAACTCTCTTCATGTTGATCACCTCCAGTACAAGTTAAAATAAAAACTTCTGAAATGTAACTGTTGTAGCAACAATTTCATGAATTATTGAAGAAATGATATATCCAGAGCATTTCGAAATTAGCTTGACTTCTACTACTTCAGTTCTTTGCAAATAAATAGGGAATATTTGTTAGGTTTTTTCTCCCAATTGTCTGATAATCGTCAGAGGGTAACTGATGAATTCTGTGAATGCCTGTATATTTCATTCAAAGGTTTTATCGAGTCAGGAAACAATGTCCAACACATAAGTTATCTGAATAAAAAAAGTCAGCCGAAATTCAACCTCATAATGGGAAAAATCGAGTTACCATAATCCCAGATCTGTAACACCGCATTCTGCCACCAGGTACACTTTCCAACATCAATTTCCGCCGACGAGAAAATGAAATTTCCCCTACGGAACAGTGCCGTACAGTCGGGAGTCATGCAACGTAATAAAGCCTTTTTTGGCGCAATAAAATAGGTCGTAAATAAAATTGTGGCGATTAAAAGCCATACAGAAGCCGAGAAATGTTATAACGGCCGCAAGAGTTGTTGTATCGACGTTGGGAGCAGGATCTGCTAAAAACCGAAGCTATTTCATCTGCTATTTCAGATTTTTTCCTTCCTGCCACAGTGAATCGCGAATAGTCGCAGGACAAAAACTGCGTTATTTAAGGATGAATGTGCACTATCAATTTCTTAGATATCGACTCCTTTTTTTCACGAAAAAAACTACGATTGCAGATGCGAGAAAAAATTCAACAGAATTTTCTTCTCGTGAAATTGCAGAATTCTGAGTGCACCGTAACTTTAAAATTGAAAAAACTGTGATGAGTCTTAAGCTTTGAATTTGTTATGGTATTCTTTTTGAAGTTCGTCATTGATGAGCTGAAAACTTACACAACAAACATATTTATTGAAAACTAGCTGCCCCAGCAGACTTTGTACTGCCTCAAAAAAGCAACTTCAATATTATAATAAACTATTATGGTATAATATCTTGAAAGTGGACATAAAATTGTCCTGTACAGTATGTGTTGCGCCAAACGTTGTCGTCTGGAAACAGCTGTTAAATTTTTGAATGTTGGCCAAGAACTGTTTAGAATCATTAACTATCCCAGAAACTAAAGAGCGAAAGCGATCTGGTGGTGGAGTGGCAATTGGCAATAAGATAAGCTAGCTGGCCCGGTAAACATTGTTCCGCCTTGGAGATGAATAAAGTTGTTTTTTTTTTCAAACGAAATATATTAGGTGAAATACAAAAGTACAAAATATACAAAAGATTTAATTGCAATGAAATAGGTATGTACAGGGTGATTGTTTATATATTACACAATAGCTATTTCAGTTAATATTGGTAGTAAACAAAAGTTCAATGGGAAAATTTGCAGTATATTTTGTGGGCATTCAGAATTCAGTACTAAGAATTGCATTAAGGCACCGTTAACCTGAAAATTCTATGTGAATTGTTGTTTTTCAAATGGCACACCCTGTATTTTATTTTCCTAATCGGTAGAGCTCTTTCTTCTGATTTCAAATATTTATATATACTTTATTAAGGTTTTTTCGACAGTTTCTGAAAATTTGTGTTTTTTTTTTTGTCTAAAACTAAGGCAGCTGTAGAATGCCACTCGGGAATGCTGTGATTTATTTATATCGAAGTTCCATTCTGATAGTCCCTTCTTAACATCATTGGACACTTTTTTATGGGGATATTTGAAATATCCTCAAAATATTGAAGAAATTAATTTCAGAATAGAAGAAGAAATCGAGAGCCTCAATATATGTCATAAATGAAAAAGGAAAATCTTCAAAAACTTTTAAAAAAGATATCGACTCTGTCTAGAAGTAAATAGGGATCATTTGAATCCCTAATTGAACTTTCAGTTAATAAATAAATAATATAAATATCAGGTGTCTTTATCCACGGTTCCTTTGATATAAAAAAATCGCACCGTTCTCGTGTCGCATTCCACAACTGCCTTTGATTTAGAAGAAAATATCTATATTTACAGAAAACTGCCAGAGATACTCTCAATAAGGTGTATATATTTGAAATCAGAAGAAAGAGCTCTACCGCTGTTAACCGGAGCGACATCTGTTGGCGTTATTCGCAAGAAAGATAGCTATTTCCTATTTTTTTTTCAATTTTATCAAAATTTTCAGGGTTCTATGGTATTTTATGTTAATCCCGCCGTAGAAGAATCCAACAAAAAAACTTTCATAAAAAACAGTTCATCCAATCTTGAGTTATAAATGGTGTAACTAACAATATGGCCGACTGAGTTTTATATATTAAGATTGAGTTTGACACCTTTTTGCAAAACGATTTGCTTTTTGTTGGAAAAGAACATTTAGGTTTCTAACGACTACGTATAACGTCTGGATGATGTTCAACCATTTCAGACAACCTTTCGGATGAAGCCAAGATATGGAGGTTGAAGTTGACTTGACTTGAATTTGAATTCTCCAATGATTTGATCTATACGTGTTGGAAGATTCATTGACATCATAAGCCACTCCTTCAATTCTTCCGATTCCTCAAGACGTTGACGCTGATAAAAAGTCAGCGAAAATCATTTATTAGATTCGTTTCCAATTTTCATTATCCAACGCCGATGCGGAAGGGACTGCACCCAAAGCAATCTAGCAGCCGTTGAACGCCTGCCCATTACCATATCGTCCGCCGCATCGCGCACGGTCATTATCGGTACCATAGAGTACATGCGAAACGAACCACAGAAACAACGGAAAGAACAGGAAAAATCCGCGCGATCATGATGTACGTGACTATTTGCATATGTAAATTAATTCCTCGCGAACATTAAGAATCGCAGGAGGCCTAGGGCGGGCAAATCCGATTCCAGTGCGAGCTCGGTCATTAAGCAACCGAGTCGTAACCGCGTACCGATCATGCACGCCCTCTATCTCCTAATAAGCATCGCGATCGTTCACGTCGCATTCCGCGAAAGCCGCTCGAAGAAGAAGAAGAAAGGGGCGCACAGAATGGAGCCCCTGTCCAGTGGAGAAGAGACGATTGCAGCAAATCTATTTTTCATGGACGTCTTTCTAGAGAGAGACTGTGGACATGCGAATGAGATGAAATAATTTAAGGCACTGTCACCCGCCCTTCTAAATAGAAGGGAATATTTGGAACATATGATTTTGACAGTGCCTTAACTTGGTCCCTCTCTGTTCGTTTCATGGGATCTGCATAAGTCCTTCCTTCTCTTCTGTTTGTTGCCTCGGATTTCTCTAGAAAAGTCACGTGACAATGAGTCCATGTGTAATAATATGTCAATGCTGCAAATGAACGTCGGTTTCTACTGAGGGTATATGGCGCGTTTTTCCATCTTCAACAATTTATTGTGAATTTTTTTTTCTTTTTTTTAATCGATGATTCGTTGGGTTGTCAGAATACTGCATGTGCGGGAGTAAAATCCTAATGAAATATTCAATTCACTATGAAAATTGAAAGAGATGGTTCTCCACCCTTGCAAGCTAGAATTTCTAGGGGATGAACTTGATTATCTACAGTCCACAGCATCCATTTATCTCCAATTGATTTTATTAATATGATATTATTTATTCTGTATTCGCTTTTGTATTTCTTTGGTAAGATGTTTCCACAATAGGAATTATATGGACCAATTTTAGACTATAATGAACGATGCAGAAAAAAATTCTTTTAGAGTTTATTGTTTGAGACGCCCATTTGTCTTTCATTGGTTGGCCCTATTCGTACTACATCACTTAGTAAGTCTAGGTGCTGGGGCACAGATGACACCACATTTTTCTCGTTTGAACCGAGCTTCTAGATCTCCTTGTTCAAATTTTGCAACAAGGAGTTGAGTCTAAATAGAGATATTGGAGTTAAAGTGACGAGTTTCGTGCATTAATGAAATATTTTTTCGATGAATAATACTGTGGAGGCGAAGCAATGGCTTGATCAATGATGTTCAGACTCTATTCAATGGACAACAACGGTGAAACCGTGATATGCTGACTTCAAACGTTGTTGAAGATCCACATTTATTAAAATACTGCCCCAAAAAAGAGAGTTTGTTACAAAAGGAATATTTTTTCACTGAGGAGTTTTGAGTTATTTCTCCGAGTAGCTCTTCCAGTTTCTTGATCATCCAACTTATCCTTCAGATGTGCTCCTCTGGCGTTTTGATGACATCAAATGTTCCGGGAGAATAGTGTTGGGTAGAACAAGTTTTAAAATTGAGTTTGCAAGAGGCGCCTTACCTTTGTAATCAAGCGGTACAGTGTACCACTTCAAATGAAGCGAGGCGTTCCGGGCTTTCATGACGCGATGAGGTGTAGGGACAAAATATGTACTACTACATAGCGTGTCACTGTGTCGCTCACAAATGAGCCGATGCAAAAGGAGGATAACGTCGTTAGATGTAAGAGTTTGAGTTGAAGCGATGACTAAGGCACAAATTTAGAATGAGTATTAATTGTTGGAATTCAAAACAGAAGGACGTTAGCGGGGGAAGTGGAAGGTTGCGTAATATTTCTTTGATTCAAATTACACCGAATATGAGGGTATATAGTATATAGTTATACGAAATAATTGAAACTTACCGTGATAATATATTTTCTTCAACCAAAAAATTTGAAGAACATTAAAAACAGTTTGTCTGTTCGTTTAAGA
Organism: Hippodamia convergens; assembly: GCA_038502775.1. Classification (NCBI taxonomy): domain Eukaryota; kingdom Metazoa; phylum Arthropoda; class Insecta; order Coleoptera; family Coccinellidae; genus Hippodamia; species Hippodamia convergens. The sequence goes on along the minus strand of CM076607.1, from coordinate 16,280,502 downwards.
ACGAATTTTTCTAAGCTTGGGGAACCCAAAATCATTGGAATCACTGGAACAGGGGTGATTTCCGGAACACGTTTTGAAAATACAGGCTATAAACATTTAGAGTTTAATGGTCTTTTTTTGAGACTGAAATATGCCGACGAGGTATTTTGTCTAATTTGAGATACCTTAGTCATATATAACTCGCTTCAATTCGCAATTTCAACATTTATGAGTGTTATTTGACTCTAATTTCTTCTTCTATGAATAAACAATATTCTCATACAACTCCCTGTATATTCGGTCGGTAAGAGGCCGCCTCAAGAAAAGCAACCCTAATTTTGAGAAATACCCACAAATCCGATGATTTATGACATCTGCGTTATAACAAGACACACATGCGAAAAGGAAAGAGCTACGATCAACATGAAAGCAATTGAATATAGGGTCAAGGTATTTTTAGTACTTCAGTTGAGGCGTTCGGCTAAACATCATTGCATCTCCTCATCTCCTACCTGGATCGGTTTTGGGTGTCGGGAGTATATCACCTTTTTCGGCTCACCCGTAATCGTAATTCGTAATTCCGTACCGTTCTCCCCGATCGCCTCTCGCGTAGTAGGACATTTGAATTGAGGTGGTACAGTTTTTTAAAGAGGGCCACTCTTACATTCATGGGTCGTGAACGGGACACATGAGCCACCTCTTGTAAGAGATATCCAACACAAAGGAAGAAAGAATTTTTCTTTAATGAAGAACTACTTGACTCAGTTAGAGAGAAGACGAACCTTTCTGCAGTATTGCAGAGAGATTCGGAGCGTTAGGGCACATTTATGATTCTCTAGAGGACTATGTTGATGCAAAAAATTGAAATTCCATGAAAATCTGCGTTTTTACTGATGAGGGGCTCATTGCTTGAAGTGTTATATCTTCGGCTCGGACGTAAAGGCATCAAACTTCCCAAGGAACGCGCGAGGATCTGTGTATCCATCATGGAACCCAATCTAGGGCGAAAAATTCCCCGTACGGGCTATATATTTCCCGCAATAACCCCCAAGGCCTCGCGCAGACCCCTTCGAGATTCACCCGGGTATTGAATTCATGAGGGCCATATACCGGGGTTTCGTAGGTCGAAATAACATAACCAATATATCAGGAGGCGCCCGTAAATTTAATCCCGCAAGGCGCCCGGGCGCTGAATACTAATGATTCCTTATAAATTCGGGCCGCGGCCTTATTTTCAATAATTAAGTCCGTAAGTCACCGGGGTCGCGACGATAAAATCGATGGTGGCGGCCTCTGGAGGTGCCGGGGTAAGACGTCGAAGGTCGCACTGGAAGAAGGGGTCCCGAGTGAGGTCACAGATTGGCCTAACAAATGGAGAAGAAGACTGAACAGACCTTGTTAAGCTATTGCATAGCTTTTATCTCAGGCTTTGAGCGCGGCGACTGAATGTAGAAATTCCGTAACGAAAAAACCTAACACAACCTTGTATCGTCGGTTCAGTTCGGCAGACTTCGGCACGGTGTTTGGGTGCTTGCGACTAGACGGATGCGTGCAGCCGCTCTAGCAGTGCAAAATGGAGTCGGCAATCTCGCTGTTCCCATTGAATTACGAACGGCAAATATTTCATTTACATCGGATAGAAAATGTATAGCCATACGCAAACATTTTTCATTAACTTCAGCTCTTGCTCTAACTATACATAAGTCGCAAGGTGGAACTTTTTACGAAATAGTATATGAGTTTAGTTAATCACATTCTCAGGAACTCGTCTATGTTGCACTCTCTCGGGTGACTAATATTGAAAAATTGTATATTACGACAAAAAATGATATATCTGCATTAAAGTTTTATCATGATCGAAGGCAAGCTGCATCGACTGCATCTTTGTTGCAAGAATTCAAGAGACTGTCTTTAAATAGTGTTCAGACGATTGCACAAAGTGTCTCAGATTTCATTAGTAATAGAAATGGCATTTCAAGAATGACTTTCAATTGCCAAAGTTTACATAGTCACAAATACGATTTACAAGATTCAGTTACGAGACAAACCAATGTGTTACTTTTTACCGAAATATGCATGATCCGATTGAAATACCTGATTTCAATTGTATTGTTCAATTCAAACGAGATACTGTTCCAAAAGGTGGGGTAGCTATTTACCAAAATAGTGATAATGTTACTATTATTATGACTCCGAATATTGAAATAAATATTGAAGACGTTAGCGATGTTAATGTTGGACGCTCATTTGTTGGAGATATTTGTGCATGCTTAAGCAAACTTAGAAATGGCCTACACATAGTCATGGTAGCAATTTACATTTCTCCGAATCCAAAATTGGACGAGGTAGAGCATTTTATTCATCGCACTTTACTGGATTACATAAACCTACAGTTTCAATGATAAACATTCCTGAATAACCTACATGTATTGTAAGATAAATGAAAAAAAAAATTTAAATCAACAATATTATCTTCTTATTTTTGAATAGATTCTATGCAATAGCTTTACCGCGGCAGTCCTCGAGTGCCACACGTATTCTTTTATTCTTGTTCAGGATTGAAGATTATTTTTCGTACTTTCTCGGCATCCCCTTTCGTCTCCGCCACTGGCCCGAGGACGGCCGGCAACGAAAGTAATAACGGAAAGTTTGCCGGCGGAAAATAAAACTCCAGTCCATTAGGAGTAGCGACCTGTCAGAAACTTTGTACACTTTTTAATTCTGCAACTTTGTCCGGCCCGATAAGAAAACTATAAATTGAATGCTGGGTAAAATGCGCGCCGCCAGAATTTATTATTCTCGGATGTTTCCGTTTTGTCGGCCGATCGGGCAGAGGTCGACGAACGACCTTTTTCTTGGACCTTTTTTCCGGATCTCATACTTTGGTCCGGACGTCAGTTGGAACTGGCGTGAAATGATAAGATGTCAGATTGCTGTGAAACTGTTTTAGAATGGATTTTATCGAACTTAGGGGACTGAAGTGAAATTTCCTTGAGATTATGATCAATGTGAGAGGTGAAGCTTTGAAAATGCAGCCTCAATTACTAGAGGAAATTCATCCATCGGGGTCAAACATCTGAAGTTCCCAAAAGTCATCATAATCTACAGAAAATACAAGCAAATCAGTTCATTAAAATGTTAGGGACCACGAAATCACATTCTCTGTTGCATAAGGCTTCTAGGTTAGGTTAGGTTAGGTTAGGTTTATTCAAACTACGATTGTCAAGATTATACAGATGAAAAAAATCCTTGTGGAAATATAGGAATATGAATGTCAAATTCGAATGAACTCCGAGTCTAGTAGAACACTGAAAGAATCGAAATCTCATTTTGAAAATAAGGGACTGGACTGTTGGAATGGCAAGTCTCGGTAGGATGGGGTGATCTTGGCTGTCCCGAATTGCAGTGTACATTAGTCGCATCCGAACGTCAAATGTGATAGCTTGACGGTTTGAAAATGAATTAGATTCGAGTTAATCGAAATATAAACATGAATATGAAGAATTGAAAGTCTTACAACCACTATTCGAGTGATAAAATTAGTTTATTTGAAGGCTGACATGTTTCGGCATACTGCCATTCTCAAAGCCATGCTAAAACAACACAAAGATCAAGTTAAAAACATTGATTACCTAGATGTAATCGAGTCGAAAATATGACCACAACAATTATGATTCTATTTTATGTGGTCTTAAAAAATATATCTGTTGTAAATTAATATGACAATTTTATTCCACTCTGACGCGAGGAATTTATTTGCCTCAATGAATGACACACATAATATCCTGTGGAAATTAGTATACAGGTTCTTTTCCGCCAAAACTGGTATGAAAATAAAATGAATTCTAGAAAAAGAAAAATTTAAAAACAAAAACAAATTTTACGAAAATTAATTGTTGAAATAATCCACCTTGTTGTGCCAAACAGTAGCCAAATCTATTATAAAGAGATACTCTCATATCTCTGAGAAGATTAGGCATACTTGATATTTTGGCACAAAGTTGGAGAGCCAAATGTGAAGGTGTCGACCTTTCTCCGAAGTCAACAATGAAAGCAGTTATTGTCTGCGCAATAGATTGACCACCGAAGTACCATTTTATGATTTGAATGTTCTCTACAACTGTTTACATTTCATCGTATTAAATCGTAAAAACAGGGGTCGTTGTGGCACAGGGGTCGTTGTGGCTACGTTCAGCCTTCCGGGAACTTCGGCCGCAAGGATCTTTTGCCCTTTACCCAACTCGTTCATTTAAATCCCAAGGAGACCCATAGCGCGTTTGGAGTGTTACTGATTCGATTCGACACTTCGCGTAGCATACGTTGTCTTCGAATTTACTATAGAAACTGTGATGTTTCCAATTCTGTTTTCCCGATCTGTAGTTCGAACTCATTGTGGCTAGTAAGTCACAATAATTTCTTCCTCTTTTCTTCAATTCGATGCCATCTGAACTTTCCAGTTCACGTGCTTCCTCTCGAGTTCGAGCACCGTAAAGATCGTTCATCTGAGTTCGGTCTCACATCATTCCTCACTAATTCCACACCGAGTGTAGGCCAGATATTAAACGGTTCTTTCTGGAATCATCGTCATTATTCAATGTTACGCAACATGATACGAGATTATCTTCGGCGTTTCCGTTGCACTTTCGCACGCAACATATTCGAGCTCAACTGGTATCGGAAGAGCATTGTGGTCGTTGCGGAACACACCGTATACTTATGTAAAACTCTTCCTGACTGCTTATGTGAACAGATTAATCGTGATATTATGATTTCTTATAATTAGAGCTACCACTGGCTAATTAGCCGAAGGCGAACTCGTGATTAAACATTTAATTCAGCTGTAATCTTCACACCAAAGGTGCCTCCAACATATCTTCGGGAAAAATTGCAGTTTACGATATTCATGATACCCCAAACACGCATATGGGTATCCTGGGACAAAGCAGGATTCTAACTGTTTATAACATGCTGCGTAACCTAACTGTTAAGGCATTTACTACCTATGACCTTTCTCCATGACGAGGAACATCAATTACCTATGGGCAATTTCTTTATTTCGAAAACAAAGCATACTACTGATGTTGGTAATGAGTTCCCAGACCCTGGAGTTCGGAGAAATGAACTGCACTTTGAATATTACCAAGAAGTGAGCGATCGTTATGGGCATTTCTTCGAAAGAGGTATCATTGAAAAGCAAATATCGGATTCCATTCAAAATACCTAAATTCTCTCAGATTTTCGGGAGAAAGGGTTGATTTTTTCGAACTTGATCATAGGTTTATCATCTCCCTGATTGTAGAAGTATATCTAAATCCACATTTGCCAACATTGACTAAGCCGATTAGATTCTTGAATCTTTCGTGGGTTAGTGCCAAGCCACCACAACCCATTTCTCATACAGATGAAGAAGGATGGGATGCTGATGTAAGCGTATGGACCACAACTAACATCGAAGTAATCGTTGAACCAATCATCATTATCGACCGAACTCGATTAAATCGACGCTAATCGACGTAATTTAGAATAATGTCCGGAAGAAGACTATTAACATTCGAAGAATTATCATCGGAAGACTTCTCGATCACTTTAATACCGCTGGATGACTCCAGATTTTTGTCGGCGCATGATGTAAAATGCGGGTGTAGGAAACAGGTTATGAGCTGCTTATGTTGATGTCAAGACGGTTCGAGGCTTGTATATGTTAAATTTTACGAGGTATTTATATATCTCAGGAAATGAGATCAGTATATGTTATTCAACTCCATAAATTCGATCCTCACTGTCAATAACTCAAAGGAGAAATTCCCATTTTCGATTTAATAGTTGAGAAGAGGGTCGTCCCCCATACAACAACCTAGAAAATTGTTAGGAATAGAAGTATTAATAGCCTTTCCAACGTAAAACGTGCCTATGAATTTTTTATAGTCCCCCAGTTCCTCCTGTTTCATATCTTGGAGGATTAATCGAATATTTGATATCCGACAAGAGAGGCGGAAATATCCTATACGGCTTTATCACCGACTGCTATTGAATTTAAACACAAGAAATAATAAGGCTGTAAAACCATTCCGAAGGAGATAAATTCACGACTGAGGATAAAGCGAAATTCTTAGCGAATCCAATTCGGGTTATTATATTCGTTCTGCATTTTACTCTAACATAAATGCGATTTTGCCCGGTGCATCCGAACAGGATCGAAGAAGAGGCTATAAAATCGCATCAGTTGTTCGAATAGTCCGATTTACCGGAAATGATGAATTTTATTATGATCGCATCCGTTCACGTGACCGATTGCTGGGAAGGTGCGAAATTCATAAAAATATGGAAGAGGCTGCAAGATTTCAACAACTCAATTCCAAACAACTATACTGGGGCGTCCATGAAATCTGAAATTGTTCTGCCGTTATGAGCGGAATTGGCGTAAAAATAATTATAGAACAGGAGGAATGCATATCTGATGAACAGCAATTATATCTGAGAGGAATTCAGCTCCATACTGCAAATTTTGGTAATTCATTTTCAACAATAAAACCTTCGAGTGGATAATATCGGACGAAAATTTTCTGCATTCAATTGCTAAGCACTGCTTCGAACAATCTCAAATGTGTAATAATTATTTATACTAAAAGGGATGTGAGTAACATTTACCAGTCCATGACGAATTTTGGCACTAAAGTTCTTGACTAGTTAATGTACTTACATCCCATATAGTATATAGCATTTCTCCCTCTCCCTGTCTTGTATGTTGACAAGAAAATGCTGGATATATTTTTGGATTTTCATTATCATTACATGCTATAGCATTCTCATAAAATCATGATATCTGCGGCAGCTGTGATGCGTTACTAGAGATACATAAACAGTTTTTATTTTATCAACAACGTCAAGTTGAGAATTCGTAGCGAGAAGTTTGAAGAAGTCGAATTGTTTGATTCTGTGTGGACAAGATGGATTTGCAGATGAAGAATAATCAGCCAATATTGCTACTATACCGGAAAAGTAGAAAAAAAGTATGATGCAGCATATAGATCCTTTGAGAATTGGTGCCAAAGCAAGACAGCCTGTTGATGAAATCAAAAATTAAATGTAATTAAATGATAATTTTAGATTATTATTTCCCTAGGGATCCAAGGGATATCTGGATTCATCAGGGAAAAGGACTCTACGCCATTGATCGTACCAATTTATATCTTGCCATGCCCATTTCAGTCTTCGACGCTTATGGACACGTGTTAATGGAACTCCTCTTAATGGGCCTCTAGATCCTAGATTCACCTCTCTCGAACGTCGTCTGATGTTTCGATGGAAACCTGGGCCCCATCTGCATTTTGAGGAGTATTCCGTAGCATTCTACACGTATTCCAAAGTCGAGATATCACACTTTGGCTGACTTGGAGCCTTTCCGCTACAACAACCTGAGTTAGGCCACCCTGTAGCATTCCGTTAGCCCTATTAGCCTCAGGGTTTGTTAATTTACGTCTTGGCATTTTCAGAAAACTCGTTTCAAATCGAAGCCGATGATAAACTGACTCCATTTCATGAAAAGAACTTTCATGAAGCATATGCAAAGAACCAAACTTCAGAAAAAAGGCGACCACATTGACGAAATGTCTCATACTGATTTTTATTGGATCGATAAAGTTGTTATTGAGTTTTAATTAATTTACAGCGATTTTCACGAAGATAACATACTCTTGTGGAGCAGTATATTTCTGAATAATCGTTGTTGAGATGATGAAACTCTTGGTCGAACTGTCTGTAACAAGATCAGACTATTCCTTGCAGGGATTTAAGTGTCGCCATTTACACTAGCTTGACATCTATTTATTTGACGTATACCTTGTTGATGTTCAGAATTTTCTACTTGACGTGATGGAGATTCTTGATGAGTTTCATAATAATGACAATGGCTCATCATATTCAAAATTGGATGCTGACGATGTCTCATCGCGATTTTATCGCCTCCACGCTGATATATTTCATCCCATCTGACAGGAAGGGAGCTACCTGAAATTACTCACGACTTAATTCGATGCAGAAAGACAGGAGTTACACTGTGTAAATCGATAAATATGTCGACGATTATGCAGATGAGGCAGTTACATATATTTTCGTTGTCGTGGATGGCCATATTTGTGATTGCTCTCGCTCATGAATATCGAGATTGGCGTAAAACGACGCTGGGTTCAGTGAACCTCTGAAAAAATAACGGGGAGAGGTGTTGAAGTCTCACGGTTCCTCAATGGCTAAGTACATCTCCGAAATAATGGGTCGAGTTATTGCGCAGGAAGAGCCACGATGATTGTTGTGAGGTTTCCTCGCTTGGCCAAACTTGGAATGTTTAACTGTTTGTTACGGAACGAGAAAAACGGAATTCCAAAGTTCTTCTCTAATAGGAAATGTGTATCGGTTCTTAGAAGTTCAAATGGATAGATATATTGAATTTGGTAACATGGTGTATACAGGGTGACACAGACTCATGGTACACCCCCATTTTCTCCCTTGTTTCTGTAGCTATAGGGCACTTTTTGACATATTTAGAAAAAAATCCAATTTCCGATTTTTCCGGAAATGACATCAACTTTTGATTTTCAAATGGGAAACCCCGTATATTATTACATTTTTGAAATATCCATAATTTTCTTCACGTAATGATTCCTCATAGTTGATATTTCATTCGTCAGAACGCTCATTTTATTTTTCGATCTAGAGAGCCATGAACTCCCTAAAATTATTCCAAATAATCAAAATGATGCTACACTATAGTGATTTCGATTTAAAATGTATCGTGGTTTGAAATACGTACCAAAAAAGTAAACTAAAACCTTTTTTCACTCGAAACTCCGTTTTATCAAATGGTAGCATAATGGTACTCTGACGTCATTCGAAAGTACCATCGGTGGGGTATCCATCCATATCAACTTTTTTTCTGTATAACCAATACGGACACGATAATGGAGTTTAGACAAGTTTAAGTATCTTCTCGGTTCAATCACCATAATTTATCAAGGTAGCTATCGAACACAAACAACAATTTGAAGTTGAATTTTTTTCTGAATATTTCAAAAAGTGCCCTATAGTGAGTATATTCAATGTTCCAAATTTCAAGAAAATAGTTTCAGAAACAAAGGAGAAAATGGGGGTATACTATGAGTCTGTGTCACACTGCATATTGGAAGACAGGCGCTGTGAACGAAATAAAAGGTTTGGGAAGAACTGAAATGAGATCATGAAATGAAAACAACACAAAGTTTCGAAATTTTATCTAACGAAAAATATTAACTCTTCTCTATTGAGAAGTGTGCAACACACTTGAACAAATTTCTTTGGTAGTGTTGGATTCCTTTGACGTTTGTTTAGTAATCAGCATATTAGACGTAGGATAATACAACAAAAAACCAACTTTGACAATTGTAATATTTCTTCAAATTTACTTCAGGAGATGAAATCAAAGGATCTAACCAAATTTTACGAAAAGTTTCATTGCATGCAAAAGAGAAAAACAGTTATTGAGCCGAATATGAGAAAGTTGCTTGCAATACCTTCAAAATACTAAATCTGTAGCTAACACGGTGAGGTGTTCGAAACAAAGCAATGCAAAGCATTATCTTTCATAACTTCAACAGCAGCTTCATGAGAATTAAATCTCTTCTCTTTACACCAACCAGATGGTCATTCAAGCTGCCCATTTCAACGGTAAATCTACACCTTATTCAAATCATTCCGGATTTGCCAGTTTTCCGAAAAATTCGATAGTCTCGCAGGCCGGTTTTCTCGGCGTTGTATTTATTACGTACGCAATACACGTGCATGTCCAGTCCAATATCAGCCTTCCGATTTTATCGCTGCGCTATTCACTGTTACGTAAAGAATCCTACAGATACGCATTCTTTATTGGGCTGCGTTTATTGAACGATTCTTTCAGACTAGCTCAATATCCGTCTGTTCGTGAAGATCTCTGAATGCAAATTACCCAATGTGATGTTCAGAAGTAGCTTTTGACTGGGTCGAATAGATTCAAGGTTGTTACAAGAGGTTTTGGTCAAGGTTGAGTTGTGCCTACTTCCACACATGAGATGCTGCAAAATAGAGTACCCATACTCCCATTTCTTATTATTCTAAGTAAACTGACTCTTCAAAAAGAACCCTGTGAAAAAGGTCATTACATAAATCCATTAAAGAACTCTTGTTTGTGCCATTCTCATACTTTTTATTTTGAAATACTCTGGCGGAATCTCCCAGGGATGGATCACTCTAAAAAGTTACTTCGAAACTACTTTGTAAGGGGACACAAGAGACCATAAGGTCGCAATGGAATGTAACACCTTTTGAAACAACTAACTCCGCCTCTATTGAAACTTCAATATCTAATGAGACAGATGGAACTGAATGCTACCTCAAACTCAATCTCTCGAAAATCAATCGACCAGAATCGAACAGAACCAATTCTTGAGTATGGTAACAGATTAGTGCTTGTAGAGCGCGTTTGCCCTGTGTAGTCAGGTACAAACGCCGACTCTGTACACTTCAGAACACGGTTTTGAAAGCACGCGTTTACCTCATCGTGCCTTGGTCCTAACATGGATAAGGCCAAAAGCGGCAGGTTATTAATTTACGTGAAGTCGTAAAACGACGCTGGAAATAAGAATGCCGATCCAAATAGGCTACATTGTAGGAGAAGCAAGAACGGGACGTCTTCGATATTGAGAAATAGATAGTTCACGTACTTCGCATCGGATTTGTTTGAGATCGAACAAGTTCCTAGCTGCATCTTCTGCAACTCATGATAACATCACCGATAGTAACCGATAGAGTCTGTAATAATTCAACCAAATCTTTATTTCTCTTGACGCTTGAGATTCTGAAAATAAGATAGCCGACCGTAGCATAGTTTTAACATTCTTCCATGGGTATATATACACTGCGCAAAAAAAGTAACGCACATTATGAAAATCTCAACTTTATTCTACAACTGATGGTGTTCTGAATGATAATTATTTTTATCAGAATCATGCATGCATATGTTATCCACGCATATGTTCAACGTTTTTCTTCAATACAGATGTTTTTCCCCAGCAGGAATAAAAAAAGATGATATTATCATATTTTGAATGTATTGGCTCGATTCTAAAATTGGTTGTTCTCGATCAATTCCAGTGATCAATAGTTTTTCTTTCGTTTGATTTTCTACACTCGATCGCTATGCAACGCGAAACACGCAATTTGACCCAAGAGGAATGTGCCCAAGCGGTAGTTTTGCGAAAAGAAGGGTGGACATACACAAGAATTGCAGAAAGGTTTGGAGTTTCCTATACAAGTGTGTCAAGAATGTTGCAGCGATTCAGGGAAACAGGTATGAATGTCCGAAGACCAGGACAGGATAGACCACGGGTAACAACTGCCATTCAAGAACTTTACCTGAGAGTTTCTTCGTTGAGACAACGGTTTGCAACCGCCCGCCTCCTGCAAAATCAGCTTGAGCAAACTCATGGGGTGCAAATTAGCACTCAGACAATAAGAAATCGCCTCAGAGAATATGATTTAAGGCTTCGTGTCGCGGCAAGAGGCTCAGCTCTTACCCCAGCCCATCGAAGGACGCGTTCGGATTTTGCGAGAGAGCATATCCATTCGGAAGAGGCCGATTGGGAAAGAGTTCTCTTCACAGATGAGTCTAGATTCTATCGATTGATTGCACCTTTTCCGTTGCTGAATAAATGACAATACTATCAAGCTATTTTTAATATTAATATGAAATTGATACGTATATGTTTAATATATAATATTGTTTAAAATTGCCAATTCTCGGAATTTTGTTGAAATTCCACATATAGATTTGATCGCTGCTGAACATAAGTTCATTTTTGCCACTATCAAGAGAATCACACTCAGATTGCATATTATCATATGGCCTGCATTAGCACTTTTTCACTTTCAACTAGGCTTCTTGAATTGTTGAGACTTCTATATATTCAAAAATATCAGAAGACTCAAAGTAATTCATTTCGATAAGAATTAAAATTAAGGTACAAGAACGATCTGAACAAAAACTTAAAATGTCTTGAACTGCTTTTTTTTGGTAGGTGGCACGACAAGGGCCGTAGACTGATGAAGGACCGTGAAAAAATGAAAGAAAAAAAAATGAATCGAGAGAAAAGATACAAAAGTAAAGAGAATGCTGGAGTACCGACTTCTGCCTACCTGTTGGTCCACAGTAGGGTTGAAATCTTCTTCGTGGCACTCACTCGGGAAAATAATCACTTTCGCGAAATACGATGTTTGAATTAATCGAGAGAAGTTGAGTTTCGAGAAATTTAGCATATAGTTCATCGGACGAGCGCCATATGAATACTGACTGCTAAAGACATCCGTCAAATCCTCCAGCACATGTTGTCGCGAAAATATGAGATTAACATTATATTGGGTGGAACTTATTAAAACGATTAAGCGATTCGGAATAGATGACGTAATTAGTTGCAGTAACAGTAGGGATTATGAAGGTATAGCTTTCTTTTCCAGTAGCAGAAATGTTTTCACAGTGAGAGATTTTCAAATAATTCAAAACATATGAAGCATTGTTTTCAATTGTCATCAGTTTTCCACTCTTGCCTGTTTTCATTCTAGAATCTTCTGGACGGAAATGGTGGGAGCATACTCTAATATGTTTAGATACAGGTTTTTCCATTATCAAAACATGTTTCCAGGATTTACGTCTATTAAATTCCTCTACGATTTCTAGTTTCTTGGTAACGTAAACATTTTGATTTTTACCATGAAAATGGGCTCCAGGATTCCTAGATTTTTTAGAATAACATCCATAAACACCACAGTTAATGAGGGTTTTTTCTTTAGGCATAAATTTTTATCGCAATACTAACTGTCGAAACGAATACTAGTTTCGGGCTTAGTTCCAGTTAACGCCGGCGGTGTCGCATAGAGTCTTGTTCTGCTCTATAGGAGAGCCTAGATGATCTAGCTCAACAAAGATGCATGAGCTGCGGTATCTGCTGCCTTCCGCGGACTCTCATCTGGTTCGCGAAAAGACCATTTGTCCGAGTTTTAATTGGCAGGACAAATTATAGGTGCTCGAGCAGCGCACGCCGGCTAAATCGCAGAGGCACGCTCTGTGGACCATCTCGGGGCGAAAGTGACCGACGATGGCCGGTACCACATGGGCGGAAAATGGAAACGCGACCTGTGGTCTCACGCCGCGAAGCACTCGGCTCTTTTCGATGGTAGGAGAGCGGAGAAAATGATGGAGCGATGTTTGCACTGTAAATTGGAAACTGATGAGAGCGAGGCGAGGTCGTGCATCTCGTCCTGAGGAACCCTCTCGATTACGTTTTTAATTGCGGGACGATTTTGACGAATGGGGTCGTCGATTCGTGGGACGTAACGACCTTATGAATTTTTATCGCTCGCACGAAAAAGGGAAGAGGTCTGTTGATGAATGGCTTCGGGTTAAGATGGATGTATTCAAAACAGGTGCGGTTAAAAGAAAAGTTGAAGAGTTGATCGGCAATTCCGAATAACATATGCAAAAAAAGAAAAAAAAAAGCTTCTTCGCGGCAGGTTTCTTTCTACCAGAAGATCGTCTGATGGTTTTAATGGTTTCGACCATTCACTTGAGCTTGACAATAATCTTTTCCCGGAAAAAGTGATCTCTCGTCATAGCACTATCAACTAACACTTCTTGATTATTTTTCATGGGGATACCTTGCACAGAAAAAGTATGCAAACAAACAACGAACTTTAGAAGAATTTAATTGAATCGTTGGCTAATTTTTGCGTTCTATTTAAAATGTACCAGCAGCGCAAGGATTAACATATGGTCTACATACTCTTTGCCACACAATTTTCCAAAACCTTATCTGAATTTCAATAAAAATGAAATTCTCTTCTGATCTGTTTTTTTTTTGTGGCATCCTATATAACAACAACTTCAACAAATTATCTTTATTTCGAGTCATTGGTAGCAATAGCGAGTAACTGATAACTAATGAAATGTAATAGCGTAAAAAAAAATTAAGTTCGAGTTTGCTTTTTCTCTGTAATACCCCAGGTAGACTGTCGAATTTTTTTTTAAACATAAATGAATTCGAAACAGTAATCATCGAAATAATACCATTTTCAATTCCCAGGCTCAGAGCGATATTGTAAAAATATTGCTACGAAATGTTTATGCTCTCGCATACACAACAACTTTGCTATAAAGCAGGATCTTCAGTCTATGTTCTGAGGGTTATCTGAAAATATGTTTACTCCAGAACTGCATAATATGGGACAATTGAATAACTTTCTTTGGCAGTGGAAATATTTCATCTCCATTTGTTCTGCAGAAAAAGGCAGTTAGAATAATTTTGAGGGTTTATTTCAAACGAGAATGTATTTTGAGGATTAATGGGATTAATATACAAAAATGCCTCCTATTCTTCCATGAAAATCAAGAAGTGTTCGGCAATTATACAAATTTCAAGGAAAGATATAATACCAGAACTTCATGTTGTAATCTTTCTTAATATTTGTTGACAAAAAATCAAAAACAAATTCAATTCAGACACTTCAAATTTTTCAATAGTCTTTTTAGGAAATAGAATAAAACGGTAAACAGAAAATTTTTTGCCTTCATGGAGGCCACACCGAAAACATTTTTGAAACATAGATGAATTCAAATAGTTTTAATCGAAATTAATACAATTTTCAATTCCCAGGATCAGAGATCTCTTATCATTAGGTTGGAGAAACGTTATTAGATTTTGTCACTGAGATGAGAGATATACCGGTTTCGGCCTTGTTTGGCCTCATCAGACTCCTCAGGGACAAAATAAATTACGAAGTAGTGACATCCAATTGCGGCAAAATGAAGTTTCACATCTCCAATGACATGCGAAAAAAGAACTCTGTACATCCTCTTTCACTCAATGAGATTTTGGCAGTGGCCCTAAATCAGGGCCCTCATGCAGGTTTCTCCGAGTGCTGAAATCTCATTGAGTGAAAGAGGATGTACAGAGTTCTTTTTTCGCATGTCATTGGAGATGTTAAACTTTTTGACGCAATTGGATGTCACTACTTTGTAATTTCTGCTCAGTACATCACACCTAATTGCTTCAAATATCGAAGTTTTTTATGAAGATTCTGACCCTGAGGTGTATGGGATACTGATGAGGACAAACAAGGCTGAAACCGGTATATCTCTCATCTCAGTGACAAAATCTAATATTATTTCTCAAACCTCATGATAACAGATCTCTGAGCCTGGGAAAATGGTATTAATTTCGATGATAACTATTTTGAATTCATCTATGTTTTCGGTGTGGCCTCCATAAAAGCAAAGAATTTTCTGTTTACCGTTTTATTCTTTGTCCTAAAAAAGCTATTGAAAAGTTTGAAGTGTCTGAATTGAATTTGATTTTGATTTCTTGTCAACCTAAGGAAGATTACAACATGAAGTTCTGGTATCATATCTTTCCTTGAGATTTGTTTTATTGCTGAACACTTTTGAAACATAGATGAATTCAAAATAGTAATCATCGAAATGAATACCATTTTCAATTCCCAGGCTCAGAGATCTTTTATCATGAGGTTGGAGAAATGATATTAGATTTTGTCACTGAGATGAGAGATATACCGGTTTCAGCCTTGTTTGTCCTCATCAGTATCCCATACACCTCAGGGTCAGAATCTTCATAAAAAACTTCGATGTGCCTTCGTAGAGGCAAAGAATTTTTTTTTTTTGCTGAACACTTCTTGATTCTTATGGAAGAATAGTAGGCATTCCTGTATATTTATCCCATCAATCTCAGAACACCCTTTTGTTTGAAATAAACCCCCAGAATGATTCTAACTGCCTTTTTCTGCGGAACAAATTTTCTTTCATCTCATAATGCTCAATGTGAACTCATGAAAGTTTTAAGATTGTATTGCCAACAGAATGAACTTTCAAGTAGAAATATCAAGAAGCAAATAATGTGTTGACTAAATTCCTTCTGTTAATCTCAAGTGCTGAAATGTTTGTATTGTATTGATTTCCATTAGATCAAGAAATCTTTCATGTTTTGACAGGTCTTCACTTTTTTCTACCAGTACAATCTTGGTGCTCTTCTGAAGAATCCTCAAGTTCGCACCTCTTCAATCTGAATTTTTATCGCTGTCCATCTGTTGTCGGAACCGATCGCGACCAATCTGCTCCATAGTCAATAAAGATTCTCGAAATACACTCCGCTGTCAACTGCCTAATCCGGCAACCTGAACTTTGATCGGTTACAGTTAAGAATGTTGTCATTTCAACATATCCGCTACGGTCTCGTTCGCTTTTTCTACTCGCCGAACTGCTCGATCTGACCTCAACCACCTCGAATGCACCACGGTAGCTTGAAAAATGAGTTGTCGGCAGAAGAAAGTTCAATTTGTTTTCCGCATAACAAGATGACATAATTGGCCCAACCGGGCCCGATTAAAATGCTATAAATTTCGACATAATTGCCGGTTGGATGATTGGATTCTCTCGATAATGATCCGAACCATTGTGCTCCTCTAAAGGTTGGATGACTTGATCGTTGGAACCTCTTCAAGAGCTGTCAAGATGTTTTGGGAGATGCAACGAGGCTTATTGTTCTCGATGTTTGGACACTTGATTTGATTGGATTCTAGAAGCATTCGTATTAAAAGATTATTGGCTTTGTGTAGTAACTATCGCTGTGTACCTGAAGTACAAATATTTTCCAATATAACAATCTCCACGAGATAGGGCATAATTTTATATATACTTAACGTAATGATCCATGAAAAAAGAACATAAAACATAAACAACATATAACAAAAAATAGAGAAATAGTAGGAAATTGAATCTTCAAAAGAATTAATCTACCTCTAATCTAGCTCTAAAAAGAACGCATCCGATGATGGAAATCTTCATTTATCTATTTCTCTTTCGACATTAATCTGATTTTTTCTTCCTTCAATCGTAGAAAAATACTTTACTCCTATTATTATCTGAACTGGATCTTATAGTTTCTCAACATTTCAGTTTCATCAGAAATCAATCTTGTTTGAGGCCTAATTTTTATATAAGCTGGTACAAAAAAACACAGCACATGATGATTGAAAGCTGTTATCCTTGCAGTTTATCGTTTATCTTTTTCCGAGTTTCATATTGTTAGTGTGCTTGACTTGCTCGTTGAGTATTTCGTATTTCTTATGATTCAAAATGAACTGCTTAAATTTCTGTGTAGGCTGCACGTTCAAAAAAACGTGTGGTTCACCCTTATGAAACTAGATGACAATGGAAAGATTCTCGAAATGTTACAGCTTCTAGAATAAAAATTGTTCAGTGTTGTATCCGTCGATAGACTTTCAAAATCGGTTAGTATAACTTGGTTCAATAATTATTCTGATACAGAATCATTTGTGATGTGGTAAATCTTGGAACTCTTGGAGTACGTTGGTGAAACCTCATTCAGAAGTATTGCGACATAGGAAAAGTGCTAGATCTTCGACTATTATGAAACCTTTCTCCACGTATCGAATTAATTTTCGGTTCAACCCAAACAACTACTCATCATATGAAAAAGGCTCTCTGAAACAATCAAAAATATTGGAGCACGTTCTTGAAACAAAACAGCAGGCTGGCAATGTGCAGAATCATTGTAATAGCTATCCATCGGTCGTCTCAGAATACCTACATAAATAAATATGATCAACAACGATACGGGATGAAGACCGGCACTACAAATAACCTGCGTTACTTGCACTTCTGCCCATGGGTGAGGGTTTGCATCAGCGTTGTCGGTATCTGTCGAGAATCTAGACGTGTAATTGATATTCGAGTGATTAGAGCGTTAATTTGATACATGATTGTTCGTGTGCTATTTGGACTGGGAGAAATAATTACGGCAAGGAACAACCCGTATTCTGCTATCCCCCTAATTTGTCGAATATCATTATTTGCTTCAGGCTAGCCATGGGCTGAAATGGTTGGATCAGCTCTGATGAAGGGCAGATAGAAACGTCCCAATCCTGAAGGATGTTATCTAGCATGGTAATGAGAAATATGAACCTGAGTGGATCAGAAGGAAATGCTCCCAAGCAGAAAGGAAGGAGAGAATAGAGGAAAGAAAAGAAAAATACTAGAAAAGAAATTTGAAGCGGAGGAACAAAAGAATAGCTATGCAAAGTTGTAGGTCATCAAGATGAGATTTGATGACAGGTTCTTAATTCGGCATGAGATCAATTTTGTTGGAGTTACCAAATCCATGGTCATTTTGAGATGGAACCCAGACTTTCTTGTGGAAAAAGGATCTAAGATCATAAAAAATGTCTTGATGATGTGACAGAACTGAAATACATTAACCTGAGACGTCAGTTTCGAAAAAACTAGTAGAGTGAATGAAGAATGAGTGATTATTCAGGATGGAAATTGTCCTCTTTATAAAATCATGACGAGAAGAGTGTCTGAGCTATGTTCTGATGACCTTCGTTTTCGTTATGTTAATTTCACTGATGAAAACTGAAATAGATTAGAGAACCGATGATCTCTGATCTAACATTCCCACGAGCGGTTTTTATGGTTTTCACTGCTGAAAGTTCATCGAGCAACCAGTTTGACCCTCGACGAACAGAAAAAATCAATGATAATCTGCTCGGAAGATGTTTATCAAAAGAGTCGAAAAAAAAGCAATAAAAAGTTTATGGCTCGCGGAAGGCTAAATTCACATTAAAACCCGATACGTCTTTGGGTGTTACTAATGGCGCTATTTCACCTGGAGAGCAATTTTTCAGCTTTTTTACGAGCCCCGCCATTCAGATTAGCAACATTCGAGAATGTGTGGCGATGCCGTGAAACCATAGACTTTGATGTGAAAAATAGCCTCACTTTAAACAATTAATTTGATCGACTATCGTTTGTAATACCTACTCATTACCGTCGAGCGCCTAAACTTAATTTGTCTATATCAATCTCGGTAATGTTATCAATTTGAGTAGACCTATTCATTAAATTTTATGTTGCCATCATGAATCGCGTTTTTAAAAGGTAATTTACCGGTTACGTCGGGTATGGACGTGGATAGGTGGACGATTAAAATCGAATTGCGTAATGAAAGGGAATTTGTGGCTGTGCAAAAGAACTATGATTTATGCCATGAGGAAAATTAACGTTGTTTGTGCTTGAGAGGTTGCTCTTTCGATGTGTGGTTTCTGGTCAGGAAAAAACCCGAATGAATAGACCGAGAAACTCTCAGCGTACCTCTTTCTTGCGGTAAGTGGTTCCTGACAACAAAATGAGGGTACTGCAGAGGAATCAAATGGATTATCTGCCTAGTTTAGCTCGAAGAGTTCTGAAGAAGTGTTTTTGGTTTTTGTTGAGAATTCCAAAAACAGTTGAGTCTTCAGAAGGCTTTTTCCTGACAGGAAATGACCTGATTGAATGGCGCCTTCGATTGAATCTTCCTAATAGAGTTGGGCTATGATTCAATTGGGTTTGACCCACCCTATGGCTTTAAATACAGAATCTATGTAACTCAGGTTATACCTAGCACAATTAGATCAAGCATCCCAGATTCTTGATTTCTCTAGGACAAGATAGAAAAGGGTATGTGAGAATAGACGCACAGTGGTTCGTCAGTTCTAAATTTAAAACCACCTGGATAAGATAGTTAAAAATGAAAAGAAGTTGTGGTAATCTCACCCAACCTTACATTTAAAATAATCTTCAACCATGAAAAATCTGCATGTGGGTTTGTTTGAAGTCATTGCTACAACCTGTTCAGAAGTCCTTATCTCCAGTGGAGGCAAAGCCGAATGAAGTCAGTATTGATGGGAGAAGTTGTCCATCTAGCATGTCCCTTGCTTTACATTAAATTCCACCTCTGGGGCTTTTTCGCTAAGTGAAATGTATCTCCTTTCGATGCAGCCCTTTATGTGGCCATTACGCCTGTGCCGAAGAAAGAAGTATCCATGAAAAATATATACTTTATATACACTTTTCCTCCGAAGAACCCGAACCGTTGTTAGTTATTGATATCTATCTTTGGATACTGACGGTTATTCCGGGTGGATCCGGATAGTTTGGTCAGATTTGCGGCCGTAAATATCTGATGGGGTATGGTTACGTGTTGTTGCTTTTGTTGAGGGATGAAATGGAATAGGATTTTCTCGGGGAATCGTTTTATGCGAAATATAAATAGGGGAGGAGAATGCGGCGGAATAATGGAAGATTCTCATATTCGGTTCCGATCGAGAAGGTAGAGGTAGGAGTTGGTAATCGATTCTTTGACACATTTTATGGGAATGAAGTTGCGAGAATAGGAGAATCGACTTGATATATTCGTAGAGTGCTTGTATTGGATGATTGTTAACTGATCTTAAGTATTATTCTATGTATTACAATTAAAATACTCCCCGATTCCAATGACTAAAGTTCCTTTTCACTAGTCTACTGTTGTTCAAGTAAGACCAAATGGCAATCTGTCATATTTGAAGAAGAAATACCAGTCGACGCCAAATCTCGGAATAACTTTAGATCAGCGTCTTAGTAGTTAATAATAGTTAATAGTTGAAAAGGGGTTACAGTCCACTGTGACCTGATGGTCTATTGTGCCCCCTGACAAAGCTTTACAGCTCGCCTTCCAGTCCCAGATATCTTATGAAATCCAATATCTCGGAAGGCTCCACTGAGGCTAATTCCTCAATTTAACAGGTCTCTTGACCAAAGCATTGGTTCCTTTGGCTTACAATGCCAAAGCATTCTGTGACTAGGTGAATAGGAGTTTCTTCCTCCTCCCCACAGAATCTACAGTCGTCAGTGTCCGATACGCCCATTCTCAGCAAGTGCTTTCTGAGGCGACAACGCCCTGTTAGAAAGTCTGTGAGGAGGTGTAGTTAGTTCTTATTGAGATCCAAAAATTTTTTGGATCTTGCAGTTTCAAAATTCCGAAAGAACTTTTTGGAGTGATACAACCCTGGGAGATTCAGCCAGAGTGTTTCTCTTTCAGTTTTCTCCTTCTCCAAAAACTCCTTCTTATATGTACATTTTGTTATACCACATAAAGGTTCTGGGCCAGTGAGTGGTTTCCGAGCACCCTCTCTGGCAAGTTTATTGGCCCTTCGTTACCAGTGATTCCTGAATGACCAGGAACCCAGATGAAAGAGACCTTATGATTCTTGCCTATCTCATTGAGTTTGATCCGGCATTCCCATGTCGACTTTGAGTCGATAACATAGGAGTTCAGTGCTTTAATAGCAGCTTGACTCTCTGAGTGAATAGCTATGTCGCAATTCTGATAGTTTCTCTCTAGATAAATGTCCAGACATCTTTCGATTGCTAATATTTCTGCTTACAGAACACTCACACAGGAGCCCAACGATAGTGCACACTTGGCTTCGGCCCCGTGAACCCCAGCGCCAGCTCCCGTGTTGGTTTTTGAACCATCTGTATACCATTCAACAGTATTTTCTTTGTAATTTTGATCGGAGTATTCTCGCTCCCATTCCTCTTTTTTGCACAGCATCAGCGCTTTAATTTGAGACTACAAATCAAGGCTTTGAAAAAAGAGTAAACAGCCTGATTCCGTTCAGAAGAATACCCTTGCTCAGTCCATCGAGTTCTTCGAGGAAAATTTTCTCAGAGTACAAGGTGAAGATCTTCAACTCGCACCTCAAGGTAAATTGTCCTCCATTAGGGCTGTTACCGTTCTCAAACAGTAATACATATTTCCATCCAGTACTTCAGTACTCCATATTCAGAGTCTCATGCAAACTTTGGGAAGGACAAATATGAAGTTTTTCTCTTCCCAGTAGCTTTTTCATTTGATTTTTCCCATTTGTTCGGGTTTTTATGCGTTTGTGTGGTCATTCCGAGAGAACAGTACTGAAAGAACTGTGATCAGAACTGCAACAGCGACATTTCCGATATCCATTGCAAGTTCGCCGACGCGTAAAACGCGATACTTTACATGCTGCCGCTCCGTCAGTTTCAGTTTCCGCGCCAGCCACCCAATCATCATTTCAATTACCATTTTTCCGACCGTCTTAACCGGCATTAGAAGAACCACAACCGTGACCGAGTTTATTTGTCTCATTTCAATAGTTGAACGTCCTTCGGCCGGCGAGAGTACGCCGTAGATGGTGCGTCCTACCGTTCCGCAGCTCGAGGCCGATTACGTGGATTATTTCCGCACCGGCAAGTACTGCCAGACTTTGACGTACCGTAAAAATCGAACGCCACGTTCGACGCATGCGATCATCAATTAAGCGGACGCGGCCGATGAATATTGCATGAGACTTACGCGGAAACGGCATGGAAGTCCTCCCGGTCGCCAGAAATCCGGTCGCGTAGGACCAAAAGGATCGTATGACGTCCAGCAGATGCATTCTGACGGCCAGGCTACGATTGGAACACTCTGAGACGGTAAGGACAAGTGGAATGGGGTCCTGATAGCCAGAGGATCCATGGAAATGGATTTATATCGAAAGTATTGGATATACGACAGATTTTTGCGAGCAAAATAATAACGAGCGTTCAACAGAAGAAGATACCTCTGGTACTGAAAGAGCACAATTACTCTACAAGAAAAGAAAATGACAAGTAGGAGAAACCAAAAGCAGAAGAGAGATTAGGTCAGAGAAGCTGCACATACCTAGCTTCAAGACTTCACCCACGAATACCTAGTCGAATAAAACAAATGAAAAGTATAAAAAAATAGATCGATGATTCATAGAATTATCAACTCTACATGAGAAGCTGAGGTTACAAATTACTGATTATGACAAAAAATTACCGGAGAGACGAGAAAACACCGAATTGAGACAAAACTTCCCGAATGCGACTGGATTCCCGATCAAGACTAGAAGAAACCGATGGTGACGAAGAATGGAAGAAATGTTTTTTAATTTTGAATATTGTTACTTACTGTCGTTAGAATTTGAATTAATTTTCAACAACTGTAAACAGTTATATAGCATAACTCACAGTTTTTTTTCAGAGTTTACAACTTGTATAATATGTTGAATAAACTCATCTATCTATCTATCTATCTATCTATCATCTATCTATCTATTTATCTATCTATTTATCTATCTATCTATCATGCCTTCTGATGGTTGATTAAGAACTGGAATCACCAGTCTGAGCACTTGGCTTGAAAATCTCCAATAACGCACTTATGAATTCTTCCTCACCTCATCCACTAACGGATTAAACGTTCTCATATAAAACAAAAAAAAAGAACACTTGAACGTGACGACCCAAGGTGTAACGTAATTTTTGTTATTGTGGTTAAATGCATAAAATTAAGAGACACGTGAGCATGCAGAATAGATATTCGAGCATAACTTCCCATTATAATGAACGATCTCGAGATAGGCATGAAATGGGGGAAAGGCCTTCAATGATTCGCACCTTGTCGACGTGTGAAGAAGCCATAGGCCTACGTTAATTGTATTTTATCATTCCCGCTCTTATACCGAGTACTTCAGATGATTTCGTATGGTTTTCTACGTCCTCACGGTGTTAATGAGAAATTCTACTGAGAGATAATTAAAACTAATTCGTCGTTACACTTGACAGAATATTATGGGCGGACATGAGAGTGTTTTATCATTTTTATGTAGAATTTAGTTTACAACTGAAATTTAGTAGAAACGTTTTAATGGACTGAGAAACCATGTCACATCGAAGTTAATTATTCATCTCACAATGTACTTACCGAATTGAAAGAAAGCTTCGAGGGTTCTGAAACAACAAAAAGTAGATTAGATTTAATTGAAGGGCATAACAAACATTGCAAAGATATAATATTCTGAGATGTGCGTTCATAGATTGTAGACGTGCTCTCGAGTCGGCGCTTCGACGTAAACTATCATAATTCAGTGTCCAGTATTTATTAATTCTGAATTGTATTCATAAAATGGTATTCACCAAAGATCAAAGATCAGATATCAAGAAAATAATTTTGGAATGTTTTCAAGATGGGAAATTTATGGAAACGGTGGCTGACAAGTTATCGGAGCTAGTCTCGGAGAAATTATCTGAAAAGATCAGCGAATTGGAAAACAAAGTCCACCTGATGACAATGAATTTGGTACAAATGGCTGATGGAAATCGTGATTTGCAGATAAAATTCGATCAGTTATTTCAAGACAATCAAAAACGCCAGGTTGAAATAGATGACCTCCATCAGGCGAAGAAGTTATCAAATCTGCGTATTTATGGCATCAAAGAGGAAAAAGGTGAAAATTTAAGGAAGATTGTCCAAAACATATTAACACAAAAACTTTCACTACAACTTTCTGATTTCGATATAAAAAATTGTTACCGAATCAATATTACTCGTAATGAAGAAAACAAACATTCTCCAATAATTGTGAATTTTTCATCTGCTGATCATTGTATGAAGATCTTATCTAATAAGAAGAAGTTAAAGGGATCCAATATTACTATCTCTGAAGATTTGACTAAGCTGAGATATGGAATTTTCGTCAAGGCAAGGAAGATGTATGGGAAACAGAATGTGTGGTCTCAGGGAGGAAGAATATGTATTTTGTGTAATGGTAAAAAACATTATTTGAGGAGTGACACTGAATTTAATCAACTTCTTTCAACATGAATTGTCGTATCGTTGATTTATTTTGATCAGTTCAAGTCGTCGTATTCGAGTACAAATTTTGTTTGTTTATTCGTATTTTTAGGATTAATTTAGTTAAATTCTTGCGGTAAAAGAGGAGAAACGGTACATATATAGGTATTGTAAACGTTCTAATCTTGTTATCATTGTTTTTGTGCCTTGGCAGCTGTTTCCAATATTATAATCTTGTTTTTTGCTGGAATCGTGTTTTGAAAATATAATTTGCTGGGGACATATTCAGTTCGAAATATATTATAATTAAATTGTGAATAGTTGTATCACTGTATTCAGTACTTGGTATTTCATTTTGAATAGATTACATCTTGAGGAGGAGATTGTTTCAGTAGTGAAACTATACATTGCTTGATTCGTTTCATTCATAATAGTTTGAAAATAAAGAATTTCTTATGGCGAAAAAACTTAAATTGTGTCATTTAAATGTACGTTCACTTTTAGCACATTTTGATGATTTTAGAGCGTTGGTAAATGAGTATGAGGTGGTGGGTATTTCTGAGACATGGTTGGGGGATATGGTTGATGATGAGGCCGTTTCAATCGATGGTTTCACTTTTTACAGACTAGATCGACAGACCAGAGGCGGAGGAGTCGGAATTTACATATCGGATAGAATCAGATCCGTGTCGTTCATTTCAAGTAGTATTAACGATCATTGCGAACAAATTTGGATTAGAATCAAGTTAAAAAATACCACCTTTGCAATCGGCTGTATATATCGTCCTCCTAGGGGTAATTTACCTTCTTTTATTGAGTCTCTCGACAGTTCATTATCCTTAATTGTTCCCACGGTTGATGAATTGATTTGTTTCGGTGATGTGAACATAAACTTGCTCTCGAGCGATACTTTGGTTAATTCCTTGGAAGCCTATGGTTTCGCGCAGTTGATAAATGAACCGACAAGAATATGCAGAGGCTCCATGACATTATTGGATCCAATTTTCATTACTAGTCCTAAATACGTATTAAATTCTGGTGTCATGGATGCAAGTAACGTGTCTGATCACAGTCTGGTCTTTTGTGAACTCAACTTTGAGTCGTCAGTAACGGCACCAAAAACACACTATTATAGAGATTTCAAATTTTTTGATGTAAATTCATTCCAGCGCGACTTGGCAGAAGAACCGTTTCAGAATATCATTAATATATGCGATATCGACGAGAAAGTTAATTTTTTCTCTAGTTTGGTTTTGTCGGTTTTCGAAAGACATGCTCCTTTAAAAGCGGCTCGTATGACTAGGAAACATGCACCGTGGTTAACTTTTCCCATTAAAATGATGATAAGGGAAAGAGACTCGGCGCTGAAAAAGTTTAAGGAGACCAAGACACTAAATGATTGGAATCGTTACAAGGGGCTACGAAATTTCACTTTGTCGTCTATAAGACGGGAAAAAAAAGCCTACTTTGATGGTGTTTTCCGAGCAGGAGACTCTAAGTTGTTGTGGAAGAATTTAAGGGGGATCAATCCAACGAACGAGAATATGCAATTGCCTGTCAACCTTCAGCAACCAGATCAAGCCAATGATTATTTCAGTTCCGTTTTTGTCGATAAGCCTGTCGGAAATGACCTATTGAACTATTACGATACGGGCAAATTTCCTAATTTGAAAGATCCTGAGGCGAGTTTTGAGTTGCGGTTTCTTTCTGTAAATGAGGTTAGGGAGATTATTTTGAGCATAAAGTCGAATGCTGCTGGGATCGATGGTATAACTATTAATATGCTTAAATGCTGTAGTCCTCTACTTGATCAATATGTAACCCATATAGTAAATTGTTGTATTGAAAAAAATTATTTCCCAGAAACATGGAAGGTTGCAGTGGTTAGGCCGTTAAGAAAAATTAACGATCCCAGGCAGTTTTCGGATCTTAGACCGATCAGTATTTTGCCCGCTATGTCGAAAATCCTTGAGAGGGCAGTTCACCACCAGATTACACTCTATATTGCGGAAAACAATATAGTTCCTAATTGTCAGGCTGGTTTCAGGGCTGGGCATAGTACGTCCTCGGCATTGTTACAGGTGACGGATGATATCATCAAAAATTCAGATAACAAGAACGTTACAGTTTTGGTGTCTCTAGATTTTTCAAAAGCATTTGATACCATCAATCACACATTGCTCTGTTCCAAACTGAGATATTACGGTTTCACTGAAAATGCCGTCGCTTTCATTTTTTCCTATCTGAATAACCGTTCTCAAAAAGTTCTAGTTAACAATGTTTTGTCCTCTTCACGTAACGTTACTTCCGGTGTACCACAGGGATCCGTTCTTGGACCGTTGCTCTTCGTTATATATACGAGTGATATTCTGACCTCCATTAAATATTGTAAGTGTCAAGCATTTGCTGATGACACTCAGGTTTATTGTGACTTGAATGCGGACAACTATCTTCAAGTTCAGGAGAATATCAACTGTGACCTCGAAACTTTGAATAATTTAGCTGAGAGACACAATTTGAGGTTGAACAGTGGTAAATGTCGAGTGATATTGTTCGGGAATAAGAGATTGAGGATGAGTCTCACTGGGATGTTTCAGGTGGGGGTTGGTGGTTCCGTCTTGCCCATCTTTGATACTATGAAGAGTCTGGGGATAACATTTGATTCCGACTTGAAATTCACGTTTCATGTTAATAACCTGCTCAAGAAATCATTTTGTATCTTGAAGATGATATACTGTAACAGACATTGTTTTAACCGTTCTATCCGTAAAATTCTCAGTGATTCTTTAGTTTTGTCCAGATTTAATTATGGAGATGTTGTTTATGGCCCTCATTTGACAAAGTTTGAGCAATGTAGAATTCAGAAGGTACAGAACTTTTGTTGTCGCTTTGTTTTCTCGCTTAGAAAATATGATCATGTTTCTCATAAGATCAGAGAACTGGGTTGGTTTCCAATGCATATTCGAAGAGAATATAATTTTTGTTACTTTCTTTATAAAATTATCAAATACCAAATTCCCGTCGAACTCTATAATAAACTGGTTCCTAGATCGGCTGTTCATTCAGTCATGGTGAGGGGCAGAGGTCACTTGAGCATCCCTCGTCACTCCAGTGCTATGTTTCGGAGATCTTTCACGTATCGGGCCGTCAAAATGTACAACACACTTCTTATTGATTGCATGCATATTACCGAGTTTCGGATCAAGCGTGTTCTGAAGGCTAAGTTTCTGGTTCTTTGAGTCAAATATTTATTTGAAAATAGTTATAATTTTTGCCATTCCTGTTACTTTTTCGCTCTCGTGATATTCATATTGGTGATGTTTCTCCTCTATATTGTATTATATTGGGTATGTAAGTTTTGAATTGTTAAAATGTTTCATTAATTATAGAACGCTGTTGTAATATTAATTATTGTATGTGTGGTACAGGTTAAGTGTAAGAATAGCCTAAGGCTAAACTTCGCCTGTGTCATATTGAAAAGAGAAATAAAGACGTTTATTATTATTAATATTTGAAATTATCGAATGAGGGCCAAACTCTGGTATGCCCAATGTGTTGAGACTCGAACTGCTGTTAGAAAAGATCAAGGTTAACGAAACAATCAAAGATCATCTGAACGCCCAGCAACATACATTAATTTCTATATTTCAGTATTGTAATGAGTTCATTACAGTTCTAAAATTCTAAAAGTAGTGCTGTAATGAAACTCATTACAGTAACGTGATAACCTGTGAAAAAAGCATGAAATACTTCCCAATACGAAAAATAAATAACAAGATCACAAAACAGCAAAAAATTAAATAGTAAATTCACAAACATGAATTCACTCCGCTTTAAAGATGAAGATAGTGGTTGTCTTCCTGAAAACTGTTACCGGGGACAGATGGTCTCATTATGGCTCTCCAGGACCAAGTAATACCAACAGAGAACTATGTATGTACTTGAAATATAGATATCATCAAGGAATCCACAATCCTTTCAATTATGTGGAGCGTTAATTAGAGAAAGATGTAAATTGTACAAAAATCTACAACGGAAAAAAAAACCAAGACACATAAAATAATGAGTTAATTTTCCTTATTTGCACTGATGTGGTGATTTCCGACATCGATGACTAAACACAGAACTTCAGGTTTTCTCGTTCGAATCGCAGTTAACAAGATTTTCATCAATCTCTTTTTTTTTCGACGGCAAGCAACACGACGCGATAATGTTACCTGGACCAACCGACTCCATTAAGAAAACGAGCCGATACATTGCAATCAATGGGCGATCGGACTGTCCCTCAAATAACCACATAAAAGATTCCGGTTAACATTTGCCCAGAGGACCAATTAAAATAGATCGATGGACGGATAACGCGGCAGTCAACAAATAAAATCGCGCTAATCAGGGCAGGATCGTTTCCGCTGATTGGAAACGGCTCAGAAATTATGCTGCTAATTGAAAAGCTTACCCCGGGAACGGCAAAACCGGAGGCGTGCTTCCAAGGAAATGTTGATCTTCAATCGGCGAAAAAACTCGAGATCAGGTATCCTGATTAGCCAAGGTTTGTTGAACCCTCAATTTCGGATAATTCACGATCCGATACGGAGAATCCGAGAGAAAAACTGACGCAGTATCTGCTCCAGTAGTCAAATATTTGATCGAAGAAAATTTTCGATTCGGGAAGAAAAATTCTCCCAACTCAGAAAGCTGATTTGGCAGCAGAATATTGTGAGTGGTTCATCTCTGAGTTGTCTGTGCAGCTCTGAAGCTGTGGTAATCTGTCTATAGTTATGTTATACAGGGTTGAAAAATAATTGGGGTTTGTTTAGTGAAAAACTTTCGTAAAGTCATCCGCATTCAGAGAAAAATGAATATGTTTTGGAAGCTGATACGTCTTATGAATCTGTTTTTATATCTGATTCGTAGCAAGTAGTATTGAAAATAACTTTTTTAACATAAGATCTATTACGCAAAATTCCAAGTGAACTCAAATATCCTCTAATCTTACACTACGAATAGTTAGGACGATGAGATTTCTAACTAAACCACCTTATTGACAGCTTTGTTCAAAATGTGAGCATGCATTTATGTTCTCTCGTGCTACAAGGCAGTAACCATCAACAGGCGAATTCCAAATGTCTAAATAGCCTCCTGGCTGTGCTAAGTTACGACGTAATTGAAAAACGCATTTAGGATGCTTAGCATTGTAGCCATCAACATTTCTAACTCGAAATTTACGCAGATAAACGTAATAATTCGGTTCAACCGTACTTTACCTCGTCGGTCTAGAGGTGCATTTGAAACTACGTATAAATATATCTACATAATATATCCGAAGTAATGTTTTTTTAATGAGCGGTTTCGACGGTCTTCACATCATTAGAAATCTGAATAATTTCAACTAATAACAGTGAGAAATGCGCGGAATAGAATTGCTAGCGTAAAAACGTAGCGCAAGACACGAATAATGCGAAAATAAGGAGACGAAACAATTAAGATCTAACGTTTCGCCATCTCCCGTACCCATCCCTCAACAGATGAAACAACTGGGTTGTTCGGGAAGAAAATATCGTGTGCTCTTTGATATTATCCGACTCTGATTTGCTTAAGTATGGTGTGACCCGAGGGGCATAGTTGGTAGCTTGAAGACGACCACATCTTCGCATTAAGGTTAACACTTTTGCATCGAGAATATCTGTGAGGATCAGTTCTTCTCATGTTGAATGAAAGAAAAGCGTATTATATCACCGACGTG
This sequence comes from Hippodamia convergens, assembly GCA_038502775.1. Classification (NCBI taxonomy): domain Eukaryota; kingdom Metazoa; phylum Arthropoda; class Insecta; order Coleoptera; family Coccinellidae; genus Hippodamia; species Hippodamia convergens. Next base: position 16,250,211 of record CM076607.1, on the reverse strand, counting down.
TAGCATTAATAACCCAATATTTTGTCATCAACTGAATTTTCTTCGACAAACCCTTTCTGGTAAACCTTCAGGGTGAAGCTGTCGGTCTAAACCAACCCTTTCACTCGAGATCATAGCGGCCGTTCTCTTCATCAAGTCTTATAAATGAACTTCTCTGACAGAGCCGAAGAAATAGGAACAGTCGATACAAATAAATCGGCGGACTAAGAAAAGATGGTTTCACTCGATAAGCACTGCTCACTCGAATTGTATGGCGTAATTGAAACGTCTTCGAGTTAACCTCGAACGACGCTGTTGATTTTTGCTGTTTTTGTTCCGTTCTATTCGTTTTTCCAGTAACAGAACCTGCGTATCTGATATCTCTGGAACGGTTTTTCTGTTCATTTTTGTTCTGGTTTTCTTGGACGTTTTAATTCTCGCGAATCCGTTAACCAGCCAGAGAGGCCTCGATTGAAGCTTTTCCTGGGAGAGGAGACCTTATCTGAATGAAATGCTTCGGGGAAATCAGGAATTTCTACAGGAGAGAGAGAAAATAAAATAAATTTGCTTTGATTACTGAAAATGAAGAGAAAGTATGACAAATAAAGAACCCAGGCGTTGTTTCAGACAATCATCAATTTATAGAACCCCTTCAATCTTCAACAAAAATCAAATTGAGGAATCTGGGTGTTCCATTTGGAGAGGTAATATAGAGAAGAAAGTTTACTAAGAGATTCACGGGATAACAGAAGACTTCAGAAACAGCGACTAACCAGGATCAAGAAGAGAAGAATTGAAGGAACAGTACCAGAATTAAAATGGAGGAACAACTTTAAGCACTGAACCGTCATGAGAATGAGACTGAAAAAAAAAAAGGAAGATGAAGCCATCGAAAAACGAAATGAACATTAAGAAGCAATAGGCAGGAGAAATAAAGAGGAGAAGGAACTTCAAATACTGAACCAACGAGCCTCATGCCCAATCTGAGCTTGCCTTAAGTCCAACTTAGATTCAAAGTTAGGTTTTAGACGCCATTTCTCTTGTACCACAGTTTTATTCGTAACACTTACGTAAAAGGCAAAAATTAAAAAAATAGAAATCATACCTAATTCGAAGAAGTGTCCATAATATGTTACATTACTTAGCACGTGCTCAACTAAGCCGTTTCTTTTATATACGCTGTGCAAGGTCTAATCGATTAAGGCGAGCTAAATCCGCCCTGAAAATTTAAGTCTGTCTTAAATAGAAAACGGTGCAAGTGGGCATTAGAGCCTGAAAAAAAGGCGATTTTTTATTGCTTCCAGCCCGCCTCATCTGCTCATCTTCATACTGGCATGCCCTGCCAGTTATTCACAGTCGTAAACTCGAAGGACCATATTTCTAACTCGTAAACTCGCAGGTAACTGGTGCAGCGTTTCCGCCAACATTAGCCTCTTGATTGGCTGCAGACTTTACCGAGGCGAGAATCGTGATTTTGAATAGGCCACGTCCCATCTTGGACAGCCATAAAATAAAACTACTTATTTCTTAGAGTCCAAATACAGCTCATACACCACCGGAATTACGTCTGCAGGCAGAGCTCGTTCAGATTTATTATTTGCAATAATAAACATTCGGAATTGCACGTGAGAGAAAAATATGAACCATTCTCGCCTTGTTAACATTACATACGAGTTTTAAATTCAATGGGCATGACTCCTATACTTGAATAACTTGAGACTTCAAGTATAGGATGGGCCCAAGCAGCATAAACAAATTGTCGTCATGTCAGAAAATTCCTGGCAGTCTTTTCTGTTTCGAGATTTCTCTGAGCTACACTCAGATGGTCGCTTTGTGCAATTAAGAAGATTAATGGATCACACTCAAGCAGGAATCGTTCAATCTATCCACCCCCTCATCTGCCCCATCGTATTTCTGTTTGATCAAAGACGGAAAAGGAAAATAGCAGAAGTTGGAACCGGGAACAACGTAGCAAATCAATTACAGACATCCGATGTAACGCATGATTGCTGTTGGAAGGAGCACTATGCCTCCTAAGGCAAGGGAGTTCCGCTGATAATTTATCTAGAGATGTGAGGAAGTTATCTTGTCTGGTTTCAACCATATCGCAGTTGAATGAGGACAAAATGGTGCTTATTTTACTTGTTGCGTGTTCATATTGAAACGGCGAGATTGCTTTCATTTTCATTCGTTTTCTCCTCATTTTCAGCTTCAGTAGAACTTGATTCTAAATTACAATGAAACTCTTTTTTATATTTGTTTGGTTTCACCATTATTTGCTACATCTTGAGATGACATTCTGATATTCAATCCAACGCACCAACGTCTTAATCAGAAATAAGATAGAGATGAGAACAGAGGGATGAACAGATCAAAAATATATTTACGTTAAGAAGCTTGAATATAGACTTGACTAAGGCAAAACCACACAACTTTGATTCAGGAAGATTTTCCTTATGGTGTTCATGTTTTCAACTTGGTTTCTTTTTGAAATTCCCCCAATTCAAATATAAAATTTGCTGCTCCTTGACTGGGAGAAGTTTTTTTATCTAGGTCCGGTCATTTGAGTGAAGATTTTTACAAACTTGATATGTCTGAAGACTGTTTCAGGGCCGTAATACGTTAATCATCTCCATAAAAGAATTTTGAGAGATTTAAAGACATTTTCTGCTCATCCTGTTTTAGATGTCAATGGGGATTTGAATGATTCTGAAATGATCTATTGTTAGTTTCGCCAAATTAGAAGAAGGCTGAAACTCATGTCACATTAATATCCAAACTACCAGAGACTTCGTTATTTCTGAGTTATCAAATAAAAAAAGTTCGAATTTCAATTTCGTGTTGAGATTGTTGGACGTCGTGTTAATACTGGTATGTCAATTTCCATCTCATCGACGACATTACGATGGACACATAGCACCTACTATCGATTGATCGACTCTACGATTACCATAATATGCACCTTGCATTCGCTTCCTGGGAACAACATAAACATGAATTTAATAATTGCCAGAGGTCGTTCGCGTATTAAATTAAACAGCCCATGGTGCGATGAGTATAGGGAATTACTTGAACAGGACCGGCCCTAGAATATTTGAAGAATATTTCGTTAGGAGGTGAATTAAATCTGGACCCTGCAAAATAACTGAATGAGAGAATTATGACGTAGAAGAATTATACACAGAGCTTTCAGAAAGAATGAGGATTACCTAGATTTTTCCATAGATAGTCAAACGAACGCTGTGGCATCTCATTTGAAGAAGAGTCATCAAGAATTACTTCTTGTCTGACGAATCAAGACCATTCAAGTCAAAATACAGACAATCTATTCTATCTATTACTGTTTACGTGATATTTTAGTTCTGATGCCAGTACACACCTGTTCGATTAGTTCATTATCAAAATGTTTAGGAAAACAAGCTGCTCCATAATATATCAATTACTCTTTCTGTGGTATTGAAACGTGTACACTTGCTACCGGTTTAACAAGTATGCAAGCAGATAATATCGACACGGCAAAATAATCATTATAACGTGAATTATCTAAGTTGTTTGAATATGTGGGAACATTAAATTTATTCTCCTTGCACTTACTGTAATGAACTTATCTTTTCGAACGACTCGGTATGTTGTCGGGATCTGTGGGAACCGATTGCGTGTCCGAATAGGTAGTCGATTACTCGAGGATATTTATTTTCCGAAAGTTTCAATATTATTTCGGCACAAATTGAATGATTAGCAAAACGTAAAGACCCTTTAAAAAAATTGCCCTAACAAAGGCAAACAGCGATACGAGTCATATTGTATATTTTGACTATTGGTGCTTTATAAAATGTTAGGTCCAGTTCAATTTGGAATATTTGAACTTCATAACCTCACCATGATAACAAATAAGAGACAGTTTTTTTTTGAGTTTCTTAATTAGGGTTTTCTGCCATATTACGAATTACATGAAACTCTGTTATATCAACCTCAGTTGATTCTTTCTACAGCTGTTGTTTTGTTTGGAGGTTGCATTGTTGCATTTCAACAAATTATTATAGAGCAATGTGTGAACGATCGGGATAGGAACTTGGCAGGACTCGTTCGGTTTATCAAATCAGTCGGATTATAGAAATCGTAGTGAATTATTTCTATAATCCGACCATTTTCGGATTATAGATATCATTTCTTCAGTGTGCAAATACATTCTCATTAGAAAAAATGCTGCTTGGATTACAAAGTTCGGATTAAAGATATGATTTTTTAAATTATGGTCGTTCGGATTATAGGGGGTTCGGATTACCCATCAATATTGTATTTATCAGTATAAGAAGAGAAGATTAGGGGAAAAAGATGGATGAATAAAAGAAACTGAATATACTTTCCAGGATGATTGACAAATGAGATATTGCAAAAGATAAAATTGAGAAGGAGAGCAGCTTTCAGATGAAGTTCGATCCCCGGTTAATAGAGGCGCTGTTGTGTTCCAGAGGAGGAAAAATTTAAGAGTCCTATATCTATTGGTGAATGGATGAACTCATTGTGCTATTTCATGAACTGGTAACGTACACAGAACTGCCTTATGGAAAAGGAGAACGTTGAGTTTTATTGGAGATTTCATTTCATTTGAATTATAAAGAGGGTATCTGACAATTTCTTCAGATTGTAGTTACACTTTTAACCGTCACTATATGGCTTATAATTTCTGTGACGAAATATTGAACTACATTGAACTTCTATTAGATTTATATTCAACGAAAAATAGTCAGCTTCTCAGGGCTCGAATACAGAAAGCAGTCACGATGAGACGGGATGCGTATTGAAATAATTTCTCGTCTTCAAATGAAAACAAATGATCAATGACATTGCGATCTCATGCGACACAAAGTGTGCCAGAGGGAATGCCGTAGCACATGTCAAGTGCAAAAACAAGGCCGTTCAGGGGCAAGGCCGATGATAATGCAAATTTTGCATAATATGGCTCATGTCGCATGACTTCATTGACTGCCACTTGCGGTGGACTGGATTCTGGGTCATCGATACTCTCGCACCACAGAACGCGAAACCAACCGTAAGAACGTCGCAATTATACGGTTTTATTTATCGATTCCACGATTCCGAGTTAACGGAATCGGCAGCTCGTCCGGGTATTTGGTGAAAAACGTCCTTGTTTTCCGATAATTCGACTTTCGCCTAACGGTTCTTTTCGAGGATGCTCCGGATGCATTCGATTAATTGAGCATTCTTCGCAGGTTGTATCGGAGATGGCTTTGGTTGACCTATCGTGTCGATCACGAATTCGTATGGGAATTTTTGCTTTATTTGCAAACGTAAGTGGGTTCCGAATGGTTGATTGATCGTTATTGCGATAAATGTCAGGTTTTGTCTCATTTAACTTTGAAATTTAGTTGGGTCATGGGAACTCGAGTTTTTACCGTTCAACTTTCATCCAGTTCATAGTTGAACAGGTGGATGAATATTCAGGAATTTCAGAAAAATCTCTGAATTAATTGGTTTCGTTTTTCGTCATATGCTCCTTTTAAAACAGTTAGAAAAAAAGTAATATACATATCACGTTCTCTTTTTGTGAGAATCATAAATTGTTGAACAGTCGCTACGGTGTCTAGATTCCATGCTACAGGGTGATTGTGGAATTTCGCCGATTATTATAATTCGCTTTTACTCGAAATAAAGGGCAGTGTTTTCATTTTGAAAAGGTAGTCACAATATTGGAGAAGTTATTGCAAATTATAAAATTTGACCAAATTCCAAAATATCACGGAAACTAGACACCGTAGCGACTTACTTTTTGTAATTTTGAAAGTTATAGTATATATCCTTAATTTGTAAGCTATGTCACTCGGGTTTTTTTTTGTTAATTTGTGTCAAACGTACATAAATACTAATTTCTCTCTTCTTTATAATATGAGTTAAAATTGGTATATCTCATGATTCGCTCGGTAGCTGTTCACATAAGAGATGTTCTTGTTATGGGCACAACCTCTGTTTGAAATTTTCAGATGCAAATCAGTTTGTTCTGCTTTGATTTTTCTATTCACGATTTCTTGGTACCTTTTTCAAACTCTAAATTCAAGCTTTAGGATGACATGTAAATCATTGCAACTATCAAGAGTAAGATCAATATAACTTGTGAAAATGATTTTTTTTCTTCCTGGAGTAAATATCAAAATATGATAATAGTTATATTAGAAAATGTTTTTTTTATCAGATACTATATGATGCTTCAATTGCTGCAAATTTTTATTGAAATATTGTCTGGGAGGTCTTTGCATATTCCTGAAAACTTAATTTGGGTTTTCTCTCCCAGTCTCTGAAACAAGAATCAAATAGAAAAATTTTTGAAATAATAGGAGAAAGGCCCCTGCATAAAAATTTGAGCACTAATTTGTCAGGGGCCAAAACTTCACAATTTTTTCTTGTAAAGTTTTGGCCCCTGACAAATAAGTTCTCAAATTTTTACGCAGGGACCTTTCTCCTATCATTTCAAGAATTTTTCCAATTGTTCCTTGTTTCAGAGACTGGGAGAGAAAATCCAAATTAAAATTTCAGGAATATTCAAAGACCTCCCAGACAATATTTCGATAAAAATTTGCGGCAATGGAAGCATCATATAGTACCTGATGAAAAAAAAAAACATTCCCTGATATACCTATCATCATATTTCGATATATATTCCAGGAAGATAAGATATATTTTCAGGAATGTTGCAAATTTTCACAACTAGAAAAAATTGGCAAATTATACCTCCTGTGAAAAAAGTCGATTGAACTAAAATCTACCGAGAAAGACGTCAAAATTAAATTAAAATGACTTGTTTAAGAGGTGGAACAAAAAAAAACCTTGAATTCTTATATCTAACGATGACTTTCTTTTCTTTTCAGGTGAGTTACTTCAGAATACCTAGTCATGAAGCAATTTTCATATTGGTGAGTCCGATATTTCCAAATACATACAATATTATCACCGAACACATATTTTTAATTTAGTTGCAAAAAGGTGTATGCGCCAGTTTTAAGATGCTCTCCTAACGGTTCTTTATCGGAATTTTCATATAAACCGTAGGTTTTGAACTTAATGGTCTGGGAACTGGCTCGGAATTGCATTCCGAAAGATAATTTCATCGAATATTAAATTAAAAGGGAATTCTCCGGCTATCAAACCGTGTTATACTATGTTGCAATCAATTAGTGTAATCTTACCAGTTTTCAAAGCTGAAGGTATATGGTGATGGTATTGTGCACAGCGGAATTTCTGATCCTGGAAAAGAAACGTTATCAATATTGATAAACTTTTATTATATTTGAAGTCTTAAATTTTTCATAAAGAAGCCAAGTGTTCAAGTATTAACAATACTATTTTTTTATTGTGAATCATATTTGCTATGCAAGTGCCAATGTTTTTCTCCATGTGATTCAATATATTCCAAAGAAATTATATTTGATTTGAGAAATATTTCGCTGAAACAATTTTTTTACGTCCTCTAATATATTATTCAAAAATAACTCCAAACTTTTTCGAATTAAGTTGAATTTCTTTACTGCTCAGAAGGTATATAAATTGAATTGCTGTTTCATACTTCTTGAGGTGCAATTGTCTCACCCACAGGAGCTAATATTGTTCCTGAAATCATTTCTTCGATACGAATATTCTGCAATATATTCCTTTTCATGAATAAAATAGCCTGAAGTAATGAGGCCTCTTGAGAATTTAAAAGAAAATTTATGAATTTCGATAAGCAACAGATTTCCAACATTAATTCCTTCAACTCGATAAGCAATATATTTCTAGATTGAAAATTACGAAACAGGATAATTTGAGAATTTATAAAATAAATTAACGAACAGAATATTTTGAATTGAGTGGAAAAATATTCACCCTTCATGAATAGTTTCTTCCAATTTAAATCTACAAAAATAGTGCTCTGAGAAAAAATTTCAGGAAATAGACTATTTTTGAAAATTGCCGTCAATATCGCAATAATTCTCAACTCACCAAGAAAATTCGAAAACTCCTGAAGAACTCGAAACGATCAACACAAATTTCGCGTAGGCTAAAGGCGAACAACAAAAATCGTTGAAAAGCCTCTTTTCGCGCGTTCGACCACTAGGAACAACCTCTCCTAAACCGGACAAAAACTACCGCCCAAGAACTCCTCGGTTCTTGGTGCTACTACTAACTGAATACTACTGAATGGAAGAACCACTGGCTCTCTTCGCGACCACGGCCGTCTTTGATGGCCGTACCGTTAGATCGACACGATGATTGAAAGAGAAGAAGTCGTACGTTAGTCGATGCCTCTTCGTCGAGTGCCAAACGAAGACGTAAGACTACGTTTTCGGATTCATCTCTATCGGCATCAGATTTCGCGTTTTTCGAAAAGGGGGGGGGATCGAGCAGAGCCTTTGAGCAGTACCTTGCGTCGAGATAATGGTGTCATCCGAACTGGCGGAATACTTTACTTCTCTTTCCGGGATTAATATTATCATCAATAGTACCGCAGATGGACTTCAGATTCATCAGCGAAGTTGTATTGCTCCTGTAAAAATTTTTCTTGTCACTCCGGAATTGGTTCATTGAATTACCAAAAGGTACCATTGGTAATTCAGGAGATGAGTGGAGTGGAGAACAGTACTTCTTCATTACACTTTCATCCCTATCTTGTTGTGCCTTTACCATTGGCACTTTCATACCAGTGTAGCTATAATTAGGTAGAGGTTTATCTGGTGGTACCTGAGTAGATGAAGAAATATATGGCGTACTACCTTATTCCAGCAGACAAAACTATCGAAGAAATTTCTCATTGCTCATATTTTTCTTGTGGCAATGTTTTACAATGGAAGGTCCTAGTTATTTTCCAACAAAATGCATTCAGTCCCAGACCGACCTTGCACAAAATCTGTTGAAGGTGAGAACAGTACCCGAATGAAATTAGAAACAACATTGCGTACGTGTGAATTGAGAAATCCAGTGGTTCTTACAGACTACAGTAGTTAAAAGGGACATGAGACTGAACCAACAAAGTACGACCGTTTTCAAAATGACATTTCAATCACCATATTTAACAGGTTGTGATCTACGTTTTTTTATGAATGCTGAAATTGTGATTGCTGACAGGTTCTACAAATTCATGATTGTGAAGGTACGCGGCTCCATCTTTGGCTATTGTTTCACAATATTCGATTTTAGTGATCTATTTCTGAGAAGATGTAAATGTTGACGTTTTTATTTCATTTTATCATAATTGAATCCGCCTTCAATCCTGTTATTATGAATTGCTTCAGTACTGCCCTTCTCTAGGTGCCATCCATAACTTTCCACCCCGAAGTCCGAGCTTTGGGATGGATAAACGAAAAAACGATCGGACAGGTCCAATTTTGTTGAAAGGGAGACAAATAAGGGTGTTCAAATCAGTTTGATATCACTACCCTTCTAGCTGCAACCTTAACAGCTCTCATTTTTGAATAGGGAAATGGGGTCGAGTAGCACCTTGTTGGAAAGGCAATTCAATTTCCTGCATGGGTGTATTTATTTTTCATCGCTTTATTATTCTACAGAGTGACTCAGTATCCCATCAATAACTCTCACACGCCGAATTTGGATCTTTGAGATGGAAAAAAACGCTCAGACGGATCAAAAAATGAATTCGATATCACTACCCCTGTTTACTGTTTCATCCTCTTTAATAGTTGAGCGATCGAAGAAAAAATACGCTCATGCAGGTAATTGAATTACCTTTTCAACAAAGCTACTCGACCTATTATCTCTATTCAAAAATAAGTGCTTTAAAAGGTAGCGGCTAGAGGGATAGTGATATCGAATTCATTTTTTGACCGTCCGAGCGCTTTTTCCATCTCAAAGATATAAATTCGGTGTGTGAAAGTTATTGATGGAATATTGAGTCACTCAGTATGATAATAAAGCGATGAAAAAAAATACACCCATGCAGGAAATTGAATTGTCTATCCAACAAGGTGCTTCTCGACCAGTTTTACCTATTCAAAAATGAGAGCTGTTAGGGATTGCAGCTAGAAGGGTAGTGATATCAAACTCATTTGAACACCCTTATTTGTCCTTCTTTCCTCAAAATTCCATCCCAAAGCTCAAAATTCGGGGTGGAAAGTTATGGAACCCTGGATTTATATTTTTGTCATGAGATTCGAAGTAAGAATAGAAGCTTCATCAAACCTACCAACTTTTGTGCTTTTTTAATGGGCAAAGATTTGAATGATTATTATTCAACAAAAAGAGCAACTGAAAGGGAGAGAATTAAGTATAAATTCTGGCCGCGTCTCAGAACAAAAAGAAAAAACGAATGAACAATCGAAAGAAAAATAAACACACAATTTGAAACAGAAAAATGAACGAAAAGAGTCATTCGCGTGATTGACATCTATCTACATTCTCTGATTGCGAGGGAGGATTCCCTCTAGAATGCGAGAAATTGGTAATTTTAATGGATTCATTAGGATTGCATCCTGTCTTTCTGTGATACGCATCGATAGAGGAGTCGACAATTATCCGACGTTGTATATCTTTACAGTAATTCAATAATTGCGACTTAATGGATGGTTTGCCGGACTCGGAATGAGATCGCTAACGAAAACGGATCGAACTAGGATAGTTTAATAATCGGGAAATGGTACTAAGTACCCGTGGTACTCGGTTATTAGTACTCGGCGGCGGATCGAGATGTGAGAGCGCATCTGAATAATACATATATCTTGTGTTGATCTCTAATGGTACCGCAATTTCATCCGGATTTTTCCGGAATCCGACGTGTCGTATTCGTGCGAGCGAAGGCGCGTGCCGGGGGGTAGATTGGATAATGAAAAAGTGGAAGGCCGGCACCATTCCACTCGCAGAGCTCTCATTCCCTCTGGCGCATTCGAAATTTGATACTGTTGTTGAAACCGTATGGGAATAATCTTGAGGAAAAGTAGTACCTTATTACCATACATTTAAGTACTACCTTCCGTTTTCTTAATTCACGCTTGTATTTGTCCCTGAAAAAATTTGGTTTTTCTTCCTTTGAACTGATTTCAAAGGATGACTTAGTGGTATGATACATATTCATTTTTTCATGATACAACAGCAGAGGGCACTAATATTCTTCCACGAGTACAAAATTCGAAAAGAAGCCACGAAGTGGCGAGATTTCGAATGAACTCATGTTAGAATAAGCCTTCTGCACTAGTATTATTATTATTTTTTTTTTTTTCGTTACCTCAGCTTAGGTTCTTTTTGTTTCAACATTTATTGTATTATTTTAGCTCTCTTATTTAAAAGAATATATATATATATATATATTATACAGTATTTTCTCTATTTCAGTATCGTAATGAATTCATTACAGTACTGAAAGTAGTGCTGTAATGAAACTCATTACAGCATTGTTTTCAGTTATATTTTTCGTTTTCTGATTGTCACTACTGACCTCCGATCGAATCAAGTTTCGAATCAAATCAATTCAAAATCCGTGATCTGTCAAATTTCGTATGTCACACCAACTGCCAAGATACAAAACAAAAGTCACTAATCTGAATTTTCATTTGAATTTTGGGAGTATTTCACGAAAATTGACTGAAATAGAGAAAATACCGTCTAATACTCGTTGCAGAAGGCAATTCCAACACTCATGCTATCCAAAACTCACTCCTTCGTCGCTCGTTTTCGAACTTCGCATTCGTGTTGGAATAGGAGCTCATTCTGCAACTTGTTTTAGAATATACTATTCTCTATTTCAGTATCGTAATAAGTTCATTACAGTACTAAAAATAGTGCTGTTATGAAACTCACTACAGCATTGTTTTCAGTTATATTTTCCATTTTATGGTTGTCAGTACTGACCTCCGACTCAAGTTTCGAATCAAATCAATTCAAATTCCGTGATCTTTCAAATTTCGATGTCACACCAACTGCCAAGATACAAAACAAAAGTCACTAATCTGAATTTTTATTTAAATTTCGAGAGTATTTCACAAAAATTGACTGAAATGAAGAAAATATCGTCTAATACTCGTTGCTGAAGGCAATTCCACCACTCAAGCTATCGAAAACTCGCTCCTTCGTCGCTCGTTTTCGAACTTCGCATTCGTGTTGGAATAGAAGCACATTCTGCAACTTGTTCCCGAATATTGTATTGTCTAATTGTCTCAATTTCCATAGAAATTGATGAAATAATTCGATAAATAGCGTCGAGTGATCTCTTCATTGAAAAATGTTGGCAGATTTGTTTTCTGTATCATAAATTTGGCAGAAACTGAGATATTCGCATACTTCTTAGTTCTACAAGATGTGGAGTATTGTTAGAAACTAAGAGAATAAGATAAAATTGTAATTTTGAACCCAAAAATATTTTCGGCTTTGAATTTTATTATATTGGAGAAAAATATCTGTTTCCCATAGACAGACATAAGTTCAATACTACTTTCTTGCGATAAAATTTAAATTTCGGAGACTTTGAAACAGCCTCACTGCATTTTATTCCAGTTGGAGCAAAATGTTTATACACATGCGTAAGTTTTTAATATCGTATTGTATCATATTTTATTTTTTCCTCGTTTCGAGTGAATCTTTTGGAGATGCGTAAGCTTGTCATTTTTTTATTCTCGTCTGATTCGATATCTCCCGAAATCTCAACAGTTCCATGGAACTGTGCATCGGCGTAATTCTTTTGTGGCGTTTCTTCAAGATGTCTCATTTTCTCATCGGTCTACTGAATTAAGCCCTGTAATCATCTAAAGATTAGGATTGAATCAAGAAGCCATTTACCTACCTTAATTTTGATATGGTTCGGTTGGGAGGTCTTTTTAATGTAGGTACAGCGAACTTGAAGTGTTTCATCTCAGATGACAGTTTCGATATTGGACCCGAGTTTAAGGTGGTTTCATTCATAGTATTGCAATTAATTTCATCATAACTACAACCTTCAACACGAAGGAAGTTTGAAAATCTTCCAGTGAGATGAGTATTTGAAAACTTTCAGAGCAGCTATTGAAACGTCAAGTATATTAACTGGATTATGTTCGTCCTTATACTCGGGTGAACTTCTAGCTTGTCCAAGAATAAATTTTCTGGTCTACTACTTTCACCTTCAACCGTATCAAATTCTCATGTCATTCTTGACGCGAAAAACCAACAATTAACTTAATTGGATTCTTCTGGATGTTAATCATATTGACAACAATAGACCCTAAATAATCCGAAATGCGGATGACTCGAGTCGTTATAGTATTTCCAGTCGATAAATTATGTTTACATGTTCACACGCAGCAGTTCCAAGCCAATAGTCGCCTGGTTTTTCGGAAAAACTAAAACAACACCGAACAGTCGATTCACTGAAGACGAATCATCCTTCACCATGACTATGCGAGCTCTGACAGATTTTGTTATAGGAAAGACCCATCTTAATTTCACGTCCTGAATCTTCTCGCATGAATTTAAGAACAAGAAAAAGAAAATTCTTTGCCTTTACGAAGGCACATCGAGAACATTTTTGAAACATAGATGAATTCAAAATAGTAATCATCGAAATGAATACCATTTTCAATTCCCAGGCTCAGAGATCTTTTATCATGAGGTTGGAGAAATGATATTAGATTTTGTCACTGAGATGAGAGATATACCGGTTTCGGCCTTGTTGGGCCTCATCAGTATCTCGCACATCTCAGGACAAAATCTTCATAAAAAACTTCAGAATTTATAGCAATTGGTTGTGAAGTAATGAGTAAAATATTACAAAGTACTAAGGTGGTGACATCCAATTGCGTCAAAATGAAGTTTCACATCTCCAATCAAATGCAAAAAAAGAAATCTGTACTTCCTCTTTCACTGAATGAGATTTAAGCAGTGGCTCTATTCAGGGCCCGCTTGCTAGTTTCTTCACAGTCACAAAAAGAATTGGGCGTTTCCATCACTTTGAGAAACTAGCAAGCGGGCCCTGAATAGAGCCACTGCTAAAATCTCATTCAGTGAAAGAGGAAGTACAGATTTCTTTTTTTGCATTTGATTGGAAATGTGAAACTTCATTTTGACGCAATTGGATGTCACCACCTTAGTACTTCGTAATATTTTACTCATTACTTCACAACCAATTGCTGTAAATTCTGAAGTTTTTTATGAAGATTTTGTCCTGAGATGTGCGGGTTACTGATGAGGCCCAACAAGGCCGAAACCGGTATATCTCTCATCTCAGTGACAAAATCTAATATCATTTCTCCAACCTCATGATAAAAGATCTCTGAGCCTGGGAATTGAAAATGGTATTCATTTCCATGATTACTATTTTGAATTCATCTATGTTTCAAAAATTTAAGAACAACCTGTACGGTGTAAATTATCGAAGACAAAGAGGAGAAAAAGAATTCTTGTAAGAGAAGCAAGCAAAAGGCAGAAACACGAAAACCTATAACAAATTAGACTTCGACAGGCAAGACTAACAGCACCTAGAAGTGCAGTAGTGCACATTTCAAGATGAATGACTCCGACGCGATGAAAAAACTGTTTTTCAAGGTTAACCATAGAAGAAGTCCATTATCCCGTCACACCGCGAGGCGCAGCCAAACTAATAGAACACGAAATCGAAATCGATGATTTCGCCTCGAGCCGCAAGGGAGTGTTTTTCTCACACGCCTTCAATTACATCTGATACGTCGATAAATCTGCGGATATGCAGACCGCAGGCAGGGAGGTCATGATAATCTCGCGCATAATTCAGCGATGACCTTACGCATCCGCACATACGACGGTTTCGATTCCACCCGCGGCGCTGAGGCCAGAAGAAGAAGAAGAAAACGGACGGAGAAGAAGAAGAAAGGGTCCAAGGGTCGCGTCCGACGAGTTAATTATTTCCTTGTACCAATATGGCTGTTGACCTCCTGTGGCGTAATCACTGCCCAGCACCAGGACTCCTCAATTCCGACTGCAATAATTAACAATGGCCGTTGGTTTCGTTTGTTTTCGTTTCGTGGTACAACTTAATCATCTTCGTCGCGTCGGGAAATGTCCCGGGCGATGACAACGTTGCCAAATCGCTCATTTCCACCGTGATTTGATAGTATGCAATTATAGTGATCCATGATACTTTTCTACGAGTGTAAAAATGAACAAGTTTCAGAATGAGCCTTTTGTACGATTATTTTCTTCAGTTCATTGGATTTTTATTGAAATTTATGGAATATTGCCATGAATATCGCCTAGTGATTTGTGCTTCGAACATTATTGGTTTTCACTATCCTTAATTTGACAAATAATATATAAATTCGACGCAGGATCTAACCATACATTGAAAGCCAGCCTAATACTGGCTGGACTCTAACAAGACAGTGGTGATACGCTAAAATCTCCTCTATTTCATGTAGTGCATTCCGTCATTATTTGGCGCCACATTTCAACGTGTGAACCTTGTTTGTAAATCTCTAGTTATTCAACGAGGTCTAATTGGGGGAGATGGCTGATAGAGGGCGCTTTATTCAACTCCTCTATTATTAAATTTGTCGTAATGAAATCTCATATTTGTCTACTCTAATCTACAACATATGTAACATTGGATTTTGAAGAGTCGCATTAAGAGACCAATTTGAATTGAATTCATTAAATAAGCATCTCAAACTATAGCGCCCTCTATCATCTAACTCCCCCAACTACTGTCCATTGAATAACTAGAGTAACATAAACAATGGTGGAACAATTAAATATCGGTATTCGAAAATAGTCAATAGATAACACTTGAGAAATAATAGCAGAAATCTGTTTATTTTACCAACCAGGCACATTTGAAGAGCAAGACAAAGTCTCCATTACGATACGATATCCTAATGGACAACTTAAACACTCTCGAGTAGTTGTCAACTTCTGTCCTCAGATTGAAACATTCCAATCTTCATCAGCTTGTTGTGATATTGTGTCTTTTTTTTAATTTATGCTCAAATTTCTATTTTGTATGCGTATCTCCATTGTTTCGGTGTAGCTTTATTTACAGAATTGAGTCTGCAAGTGATCAAAGTGGTTCTCTTTCTCAGAGGTGTTCCATTTACTCCCATAAAAAATTTTATGTTTTCCTTTTGAGTTACTTTTCAGATGCATTAAAGAATGTTGAATGGGCCCAGTTCTGTGTTCATTGGTTTTTTTCAGATATTATTATAGGAGCTCTCTTTCGTATAGTTGACTTATGAAAATGTCATGAATTCATTTTCTCACCTGAACTTATTTTTTCTCCTGATAAAGTTTTCTTGTCATTATGCTTGAGTCCTTTAATTCTGCAAAATCTGTTGTGGGTAAACGACGGTGCTTTTGTAGCATGAATCAAGATGATAGTGCGAAACCCCGATGACACATACGATTGCATGCACAAAAACTTGCATTCTGAAAGGAGGCCATAGGAATGGTTCATGCTGAAGCGATATATAGTTCGAAGTGCGATTTAAAGCTTGTTGCATATAATCAAGATATACCCAGTGCGATGTGAGATACCTATATAAGAATCACTCTGAACCACAACTGAGAAAATCTTTGGGAGAAATAATAAAGGTTGACTGGAAGAATTTCAACAGGAAGAAAGATGCCGAAACGAAATGAAATTATCATAGATCGGCTTATTTAGTAGAGAACACTTTTGCTGAACCATTAGAGCAAGAAGGCAAAGAAGCCATGAGTAATAACTAATTACAGTTATCTTCCGTAATAAACCTTTTCCGAAAGAAACATAATTAACGTTTTAAAGATCTGATGCTTCATAAAATCCTTAATGATTCCGAAAACGAAAATTGTGGAAGAAACGATGGGACCACCCCTGCAAGCCTCATATAATATGATTGTTTAGTTCTAAAAAGCAGCCAGCACATAGAGGTAGGCCGAAATCCCTCAGGGCGCTGTGGCCACCTACCGAATGGCAACAGCGCGATCTCCGTTAGTACTGTACAAGCAATTACTGCCTAAACATATGCGCTTCGAGTGGGAACAGAGCAACAATGTTGATTGTTCCGAGTTGCCCGGGGTACATAATAAATGCAACAAACGCGAGGAATCCTGAGTTATGGCGATACACAGCACGGGCCACGGCTGAAAAACTGGCCAATTAACGTTCTGAAGAGCATCGGTCCGATTTACGACCGTGGCGCGGGAATTCCGGACCGGCTGTATATCAGGACTACGGCAATCCGCCATTGCATAATTCGTTTTCAGAAAGTGACCGCCCAGTTTTGCCGATTTGAAGCAAAAAGATATTGAGTGGAGTCTTGAGAACCAAACGTTCCAAGAAGAGAAGAGTTGTCCCTAAGGGAGTCAGGATATAACCTGAAAACTGACAGCCTAACCATTGAGTGTTTCCCTCTTGAACAAAATCCTAATGTTTAATCTTAGTGAAGCATAATATGTTTTATAAAAACATACTCCATTAACTTCAGCTCTTGCTCTTACTATGACGAAATAGTATATGAGTGTAGTAAATCACATTCTCAGGAACTCGTCTATGTTGCACTCTCTCAGGTGATTTATATTGAAAAATTGTATATTACGACAATTCTGCATTTAAGTTTTATCGTAATCGAAGGTAAGCTGCGTCGACTGCATCTTTGTTGCAAGAATTCAAAAGAATGTTTTTAAATAGTGTTCAGACGATAGCTCAAAGAGTCTTAGATTTCATTAGTAATAGAAATGGCATTTCAATAATGACATTCAATTGCCAAAGTTCACATCCTCACAAATACGATTTACAAGATTCAGTTACGAGACAAACCGAAACCTGCATGACGCTCGATAATCCGATTGAAATACCTAATTTCAATTGTATTGTTCAATTCAAACGAGATACTGTTCCAAAAGGTGGGGTAGCTATTTACCAAAATAGTAATAAGGTTACTGATATATTATGACTCCGAATATTGAAATAAAGATTGAAGACGTTAGCGATGTTAATGTTAGACGCTCATTTGTTGGAGATATTTGTGCATGCTTAGGCATACTTAGAAATGGCCTACACATAGTCATGGTAGCAATTTGCATTTCTCCGAAACCAAAATTGGACGAGGTTGAACATTTTATTCACCGCACTTTACTGGAGTACACTGAAGAAGGGTCCAAAATACTTGGTACAAATGGTAATAAATTTCCACTTATCTTGGCTTGCGCTTTTAACATTAACTTCGCTGATTGAAAATTTTCGTTCGGAAAAATTGAATTTAAAAATGAATAATGATCCACAAGAATCCACAAAGAAATATGGGACCACTATTGACGCGGTATTTTCTAGATATTTAAAAGACATTAAGTCTCAAACTTATGTTTCTTACTTCTGTTACCATAAACCTATAGTTTCAATGATAAACATTACTGAATAACCTACATATATCGTAAAAAAATCAATATTATAAATCAACAATATTATCTTCTTATTTTTGAATAGATGCTATGCAATAGCTTTACCGCGGCAGTCCTCAAGTGCCACAAGTATATTTTTTTATATAATGAAATTATATCGCACCTTTGATTCAGAAGTGTTACAAATCAAAATGCTATGGATTAGATTAGTACAGAAGCCTACCTACAATTATCATCAATCATGTAGGTCCTACAAATATGTTATACATACCTAGATATCTCTTTCATTTTTCAAATGGATTAAAAAATTAGCATTGGACTATTTTTGATTCGTTATTACTTTTGCAGATAGGGTGCGATATATTATTGATAAATATAATGAATTGTTAGGGCCCTTGCGCGGATCCCTGCGTAACACCAGTACAGAAATGCTCGGTGATATCATGTTGATCGACTGTTAGATAAACGCATTCACCAATTAGAAGAGTATGGATCCAACATAGAAAAACTCCACTGACTCCAATACCTCCAACTTATCAATGACGAAACCGAAATCGACTGAGACAAGCACGATAGAGTCGATATAAACATAATTTACCGCAATAATTCAACCTTCTGTTTTGATCCGGTTCGCCATTTCGAACCGAACAGAAGTTCAATAACTCTGCACGTTTTTTTTTCTCGCGAGGAATGGACGCCGGCAAAGCACCACCTCGAAAGACGTGTAATCTGGTGCACAGCACGTCCACATTTCCCAAGAATTACGCGAGAACGCGTCAACCAAGACAATGCTCGTACCCGCAGTTATTTAGGATCCTTCATTTCTCTTCGACGATATTGAATTTTATCACGTGTCCGACGAATCGGATTTTCGGTCCTGATGTTTTTCGTCGTGTTGTCGATTTGGAATGAAAATTTAATTAATTAGTTTTTTTGCACCATAGAACGAATTTTGTTAATAACTGCGTTTGATTCTAGATCGGTAGATCATTTTTACTGGTTTACGGTAAGTGAAAATGACTGAGTATTCTCTGAAATGATGAAATAACACAAACAATTTGAATTCAGGTCATTCAATATTGAAAGTGACAGTAAAATTTTCACAATTGCTGATGAAAATACCACTGGATTGAGTAGTAGACGAATTCACAGAAAACTCTGCTGGATTCAACATTTCATGTTGCAACTCGCTACGTTCCGTAGTATGCAGAATTTTTTTAGCAAAGTCTAGTTTATTTTCCAGGGAATCCTCAACGTAACTTTCAGCCACAGTCGAAGACCGCCATCCACCGTGTCGTTTTAGTCCTAATACATCTACTTCCTTATTAGCTAAAAATGTGGCCGAAGTGCGTCTAAAAGAGTGGCCAGTATAGGCATTTGGATTTTCTAAATTCAAAAAGGTTGCAATTTTTGACGGCCAATTTCCAATTGTCCTTTTGCCTATTAATTGATTACTGCATTTTCCGTTTTGATATCTCAAGAATAAATGCTCGCTCTTCGCATTTTGTGGACGCAAACGGAAATATTATCTATATATTTTCAGGTAATTGATATCATTATCTCAATCGATGGCTGTGAATGTTCTCTGAATGTTGGTTTTTGTGTTGGGAATTTTCACGATTAAAAATGATGATTCCCCATCTTCTATGTCCCAAACGCTCATGTTGTACAACCCTTCTCTTCTACACGCCCCTGATAGACATAATATCATTCATGATTAGTTTATGAAGCACTATTATATTGATAAAAGCAGACCTTAATAATTAAAAACATATCATCTGGTGCTTCTTTCAAGAATTTCTTAATTTTTTCTTTTGTAAAAACAGCAGATTTTTTGGGTTTGCAACCAATAGATTTTCTTTCGAGGAATGCTATAAGCGTTGCAAACTTATATATGTCAATACCGTCGTTCAAAAATATTGTGCTCGTCAGCATTAAATATTCCTCCCAAAGACTTCCAGGCAATCTCAGCTTTTCTATTCTTCGAACAAAATAGGCCAGTAACACTTTTTCATTGATTTGGCTGCCTTTAGTCTAAATCCATTCCTTGAAATTATTGTATGTACTCTCGTAGCGGATTTCAGATTTCTCAGGAATAACTGAAGATCAGCCGATTTCCCAGGCTGTATGAATTCGAATGCTCAAGGCGAACAGTTTCGAATAGTTCACTTCTTGATTGACAATACATTCTCAATTAGATCAGAATTTCCCAGAAGAAGAGTTATTGAAAACATTCCGTCTCTTTGGTAAAAACGCGAATCGTGGAGCAAATGTATTACCATTTCTATTCCTAGTCCACTTGCCGTCCATTCTAAGCGGAACGAACTGTAATACTATTCCATCAGAAACCGGGCACTTTTTCCCATACGCATTTTACACCGATCACGAAACCGTCCGTGACATAACGACCGAACGTACCTCTACGAAAAATCGAAGAACGCGCATTCCGATAGGAACGGACCAAGAACCGACCGCTGGGTGACGCCGGAATAATAACGATTTTCACACGTGCATTTGCAATGCAAATCGAACGGCCGCCGATCTTGTAACTTCGACCTCTAGGCGGGCTAGGCCTCTTCCTTGGCAGCAATTTGGTCATTGTTCGGTGTATCGCAAGTCAGTCTTGCGGAATTAATAACCCGAGTCGGAACAATGAGAACGGGGGCTCATGAAATTAATGATGTCCCCGAAATTGAAGTCGTCGACTTCGGGAGATGGATGATCGGGAGATGGTTCTTTGACTGTTATGATGGAAGATGATTTCGGGGAGGTTTCTGGATCCACGTAACGAAATTCCATCGAGAGGAGTAGTTGAGTTTAGTTCAGTTCAAAAGGGGTTACAGTTCACTGCGACCTTATGGTGCTGACAAAGCTATTTTCACCACACTCTTTACAGTTCTCCCTTCAAGTTCCAGAAATATAATGAAATCCAGTATCTGGGAAGGCTTCAGCGAGGTCATTCTGACAACTCTCGGAATATGTCATAATTTTTTGGTCCCGAAAAATATTCAGTTTTCTTGTGTTATAAGATGTTTGGTTTATCTATGGGAGATGATTTCCCTTCATTACGGTCCTGTAGCGGTCTTCAAACATCTGAAACTCCGAAAAATCATCACTAAGAAGAACCCTCTCGATCAGAGAGCAAGGCTGTGAGAATTTAAATTTGAATATTGGGGGAATTCGAAGGACAAGAGTGATAACGTTCTGAAATTAGCCACTGAACATGGTGTTGAGATCTCTAAGAAACCCACATGGCAACAGAGGAACCTCTTCATGAAGGAGGACAATTGAAAGTTATGTACTCATTGATTTTTCACTTAGTCCAAATTGCGGTTTAGCTTGTTGTGTTGTAAGTTTTCTCATGTTTAGCAATTCAAAAAGGGGAAATTTGTTGGGTTTTTTCATTTCTTTTAAACATTGTGACATTTCTGTCATAACTAATTCAAAAAGAAAGAATTTCTGCAATGGGTGGTTAATTCAAAAACCATTTGATTGATAATAAAAAGCTAGTTTTTTCTGCTTTTGTTTTTTTTTATTTCAGATCTAGAATTTCGGGTAGATTGGTGAAGAGTCTGTTTTTCTCCTGCTCATAGAAGAAGTATATGAAGATGTTCTTCTGATCACGTAGATGTCCCCCATAATCCTCTGATATTATATTTTTAGTAATCTTTTTTTCTAACACGGGTGAGGTCAGCGTTTTTTTCCCTGAGGTTTTTTCTCTTTCCTCATTTTATCATACTACAGACCTGTATGGTTTTCTTGTGCTGCACTAACCCCAGCTAGGTACTTTTTTGTTTCAATATGTATTGTATTATTTTAGCTCTCTAAATCAAATGAATATATATACAAGATTCGTGACCAAGGCATTGTTTCCTTTGGCTTACAATGCCAAAGCATTCCGTGGCTAGGTTATAGGAGATTCTTTCGTCTCCCCACAGAATATACACTCGTCAGTGACTGATAAGCCTATTCTCAACAAATTCTTTCTAGGGCGACAATACTACGTGAGAAAGCCTGTAAGGACATGTAGACCTTTTGGACTTTGTAGTTTTAATTCCCGAAAGGACTTTTTAGAGTAATCTATCCCTAGGAGGTTCAAAGAATGGATTGAACTTGTGGAGAGGAATACCAATACTAATGTGTTCTCTCGAACAGTTGGGAGAATAATTTCGACAAATTCACGTATACGTGATAATATCTATCCATCTAACCTAATCTCGACGAAATAGAAAAAAGGGACCCGAAGTCACTGACTCGAAGGACCAGCGGCAGATCCTCTTTCGGATGAGTGCGAGAGTGAAAATGGCGGTTGCGGACGCCGAAAAAAAGTTGCCGCGAGAACATCGGGAAAAACTATGCTCTGACTTATTAGAGCAAAGAATCTGTCCAGACCACAGAGGGTGAAAAAATGATAATCCTACATTATGCCCGTTCGTGCGTAACGGGACATAGACGTTTTTCAGTGAGAGGACGATCATTAGGCGCTGCATTTGTTCGAGATGGCTAGGTGAGTACTTCATCATTGTGTGAAAGAGTGGTCGTACATTGTGCGCGATTTGTTTTGATTCGGAGAGGTCCGCGACGTTGACGCGTTGTCGAGAATTTCGGGAAATGAAGAAAATTGTTCGAAATTGAAATTTTTTTTTTCAATTTATGGCAAATGGCCTTAGAATATAAAAGTTTTTTGTCATTCTGCCATGGATTAAAATTAAAAATTCAATTAAAAATTCAATAAACTGGAGAAAATAATATATAATAGCTCATTCTAACCCTCGTCCATTCAGAAACTGAAGTGATAAAGTGAAGAGCGTCCATGACTTAAGCTGAAAACTTAATATGGGTTTTCTCGCCCAGCCTCTGAAACAAGAAACAATTCGAATTTTTTTTTAATAATATGAGAAAGGCCCTTGCCTAAAAATTTGAGCATCAAGACCATTAGAAATCAGAAAACGTGAACATATGAATAACATAAAAAATAGAGATATTGGTAGATCACAGATAGCAGATCATGTGTGTTCCAATACCGGCAATCACATGATGGATTGGAATGAAACAAAGATTCTAATGACGGAACCTGATGGTTATAAAAGAAAAATCAAGGAGTCAGCTTGTATTTTGTTGGATGAGGCTAATGATCTCGCCAATTGTTCAGTAGGAATAGAACGAATTTGGATGGATTTATTGAAAAAAGAACTGGTTTCAGGGAATTTTGAAATAAAATAACGATATCATCATCTAGTAATCAATATTGCTCTATGTTCATCATTTATTGACAAATGTCAATTCAAAGATAAAAACAAAAATTGTCACGATCCTACAAAGTTAAATGAAAATCACTTGTCTGACGAAGGAGTCTGATTTAGACTCCGAAACGTTACACTTAAGATTTCAAAGTGTTTTCATTTTCTTTCTGTTCATTGTAAGGCAAAAATTTCTCCTGGTAAAATTTTGGCCCCTGACAAATTAGTGCTCAAATTTTTACGCAGGGGCCTTTTTTATATTATTAAAATTTTTTTTCTAATTGTTTCTTGTTTCAGAGACTGGGAGAGAACACCCATATTAAGTTTTCAGGAAAATGCAGAGCCTCCCAGAAAATATTTCAATACATATATGAATTAAGCTATTTCTGCTGTCATTTTGCCATCACAGAAGTCAGGCAGAACAGAACCAACTATACGAAGAAACACCACGAGCAATTCTGCAATTCCTATCCAAATCTAAATGTGACTGAACTACGACGCTATTCAAGTTTCTTCATATAGTCGGGGGTTTAATCTTCTACTTTTACTTATTATTCATGAGAATTGTACTATTCATTACAAAAATCAAGGAAGACACCTAGATAAAACCAACTTTCCATTTATAATCCCTCGACGTTTTACATTTCCAATCTACATGAAACGCAGATGTGGGTTTTTGCGTTTCCTCCAGACACCAGAGATGTTAGACAGTGGTGAAGAATACATTTCACGCTCATTAGATCTTCAATTATATGAAGAAATTATCCGCCAGACGTTAAACGCATTTCGCATTCTCAATAAGTCGGGCTTCCGATGTTAATATCGGTTTGCTAATCTAATTTTATTCCTTCTCTTATTCGCTAAATATGATTTGATATTAAAATGGCGATTAAGGTGCTGATGAGTATACACCTTTTATGGTTGGTGCATCGGCGTCTATACGATGAAAGTGTTTTAATGTTTCACTTTCATTTGTGTCTGCAGTTCGCTCTGTCCTTTCCATAGGAAGGTGTGTAGCTTTTATGGAGATTGAAAATTTTCATGATCTGATGTGCTCATTGTTTATGCTACGCCTGACTATTGAGTCAATTTTATGATCGATCTCGAAAATGACAGTTGTGGGATAATGCCGGGATTTCAAATTGATTTATGCTCGTACAACCACGGTCAATGTCCTCACTTCCTTTATTTGATCAGCGCGAAATTACATTCTGTTAAAAATGACTTTCTGGAGACTGCTGGCTTCAGCATGTTTGCTGGTGGTTCATTTTTGTACTTTCTCATTCTGCATCGACCTCTACAAGAAAAAAAGGGAACCCTGAATGGAAGTATTTCCTCCATAGGTGCAGAAAAACAGCAATTTCTCTTCTGACATTTTCTGAATTTATTTCACAACTGAGAAACAGGAGTCTGTTGTGATTCTATGAACCGTACGTAGGGTTTCATCACTCTCGAAGGGATAAATTAATTAATGTTCCAACAAGTTGAAACAAACAAAACCGAACAATTACATTCGAGAGACCGAGTTTTCCTACAAATTCCATAATAACAACGAGTGTAAGTTCATATTATTATTCTATAGCGCTGACCTTAGCTACACGTGGCGCTAGCAATTATCTCTTGCACTTGGGGTTATATCAACCATTACAATGTTCCGCTACGACAGACATGCTGAAAATGAGAGTTAAACCTTCGGCTCGAATAACGATAATCATTTCTTAGTTTAATACGAGCCCGTCGATCCCAAATTACACGGTTCTTGGACAAGTGCATGATGGAGGTATTTAAATCTGTTTACAATCAGATTAGTATTCATAAATTCACATTTCGAGTGGAAAACTGTAGGCACTTCTTATGTGCAAATAGAAAAGATGATATATCTGTCGAGACTGCTTGTTTAATTAATTTTTTGTCCCCATTTATACGGTTCAGAAATTACCATGATGGCACGGATCGAATTTCTAAAAGGTTGGATATTAAAGAACGATTTATCATCTCTCCAGACCGTTGCAATTGAAATTCATTATAATCTTTTCGAAAATTATGCTTTGATAGGTAAATACACGTCTTATCGCCATCGTAGATCTCATCATTAGTATATTTAATACAGGGTGACGTCAAAAGAAACACTTTCATCCTCACCATTTTTTCGAATCGTCTTGGTTGAAAAAATACAGACAATCCTCAAAAAAGTTTTTTCTGATATATCTCGTAAACAATTTCATCGAATGAAATAATTTCTGGAATACATGTTTTCATTAATGTGGTGAATTGGATACTTTGGCTGAATGAAACCATGTCCTTAGATTCAGAGAATTAAATATCTAATACATTTTTTCGAAAGTTGAGGAGGTAGACCTAACGCTCAGAAAAAATTTTTTCTAGGCCGAATCCTAAAAAATGGTATACGATAAAAGTTTATGTACACGACAAAGATCCTCTGAATGTAGTTTTGGTAAGTTGAAGACAATCTGTGTCCGTCATCCGCACTCATCCAAAGACTTGAGGCCGTTGAATCACCAACTCA
Organism: Hippodamia convergens; assembly: GCA_038502775.1. Lineage (NCBI taxonomy): Eukaryota > Metazoa > Arthropoda > Insecta > Coleoptera > Coccinellidae > Hippodamia > Hippodamia convergens. The sequence continues at coordinate 16,224,147 of CM076607.1, read as the reverse complement.
TCGTCATAAACTCCTTTACTGCATGTTTTAATGCCAGAAGATATGCAGAACACAGATTTATTCTCTTGAATGACGAATTCGGGATGTGTCATAATGAGTTTCATTACACTTCACGGTATGCGAATCTGATGCTGAATAACTCGTTTGAACGAACCATCAGTATAATTTTTAATGTCATATGGTGAGTTGAAACACCTCATAATGGTTTATTATCATTATTAAATCTTCACACAACATTTAATGTTTCTATGTTTTTTATCTCTCTTTTATTGCTCACACTTTTGTTCTTTAGAATAAGATGGATTAGGCATTTGCTATGGTGATAATTTGAATTCTTTCGTGATAAGAATCTTGCAAGATTGATCTGATTCTTGATGATGTTGAGTTTGATATTTTAATGAGAATGGCGTGTTGAATTAAATGTCAATAACCATACATTTCCAAGGAGAAATGCGATAAGATATTCATTTTCGGACTTTAGATGAAGAGAAATTATCATAAAATACGGTACAGAAGCGACATCTAGGCCTAAGACTTGGGGCATCACCTTAATTTACTGAACAAACATGCAGCTTGTTAAGGCCGAAAGAAGACAATCATGAAATTATAATATCAAGATACTGTTACTGAACATATGGAGAGCCTTCGTATCCTTCATCGTGCAGAAAAAAAAACCGGAGGAATCATCTAGCCTGATTGTTGTCTGTCGGATCAAATGCTGAAAGCCCCAGGAGGTCCGAGATTAAATCTAAATATTTCGAATTACAATTTGATTCGATTATATTCAGCGCTCACTTGAATCTTGTGGCGGTACAGCATCACTTCGTGGTTTCACTTTCTACATAATTCATGGTGTGATAATTGGGACGACGATCGTAGTGGTTGCAGGTTTCGAATGGTAAACTAGTTTGCGCGACGTATTCTTTGTTATGGATGATATAATCTTGTGTTTCGTTCAATGGACTTTCGCGCTGTTTTTCATCGATTATTTTTCGTTTTTTGACGAAGCAACTCACTCATTTCAGAGGAAATGTTCTTTGGAATTTCATGCAATCGCTTCTTCCTCATGAAATACTTCAAAATATCTTAATTATTGAGGGAAATTGAGGAATAATCTCCGTTCAGTTCAAATTGTAAAATGTTTCGACACCAAAGTGGGATTCAAAGTAACGTACTTACATGAACACACTTATGGCTTGAGTTTTTCGGATTGACCCTGAGCAGATAATTACCTGAAAATAAAAATATTTCAATTTGCAAAATTTCAATTCAATTGGACATAGTTATTTTTGATATGAGTGTTAAAAGTGACGTTTTATTTTGTGAATGAAAAAGTTTCAGGATCGAAATAAAATCACTTTTAACAAAAATACCATACAATGTTTTTTGTACAACTGTCCTATTTTGATAATGAAATGGGCGAATTTGCAATGACAATAAACTTCAAAATACGTTTCAATATTCAACTAATCAAGTCAGTCGTTCCATGAATTATTGGGAAGTATGACTATTTTCATTAGTACTTTGCACTGCGCCCTTCTGTCATCAAACATAGTCATTTCTTCGTGAAATACATGAAAAATAAATGCACCGCCAATCCAGTTGGTATTAATACATGTGGGAAAATTCCATCTATTGTTGCTGAATTCCACAAACTGCCATAACCAAAGCAATATACAGGACACTGTTTTCGAAGATCCTCCGCTTCATTGCTAGCAGAATCAGGAGCAAATATTACGGATATTAAAAAACATGGTGGATGGAAGTCTACGACGGTAGCCGAGGGCTATGTTGATCATTCCTTGCATATAAAAATGTCATTGCTGAAAAAATTCTCCGAACCTCAACAGATTTTGGATCATCATCATCCAATATTGTACTTCCGGTTTCTACAAGTATGATGGTGCTGAGGATTCTAATAATGTGTTGCGAAGCTCCCTAACGTCATAGGGCATTAATGTTAGTAATTGATCTAGTTTTACGGTTAATATTAATGTTCATAAGTAAAGATTGTTAAATATTGATAATAAAAATTTTCAGTTGCTCAATTTTTCTCATCTGATATCATCTTAAGAAAATGGAGTGGTAAAAATATTTTTAACACAAATGTTAAGAATATTTTTAACACGCTTCCACGTGAACAGTCAATTTTAACATTGTTTGCTGTCATTGAAAGTATCACTTTCAATGACAGTTGTACAAAAAAGTCTTATAATTATTGAAATTGTGGAGGAACGAGAGAGCATTGAATTTCAAATACATGAAAACAATTTTTTCATTCCTTCATAGATACAAGTATTGAGTCGCCGTATTTTCTGGACACGCCCCATACATACCAGCATGCGGACATCACATTCTCACCATTATCCAATCAACAATCATAAAATATTCCACTAATCAAACATTCTTATCTCGCATTGATCCTATGCTTTGCTCCAGGAATTTCCCATTATATGTCCTGCGATATTGCACAAAACAGTTAAATTCCTCCAGATTCGATCAGCAGCTCGTAGATATAGAATCATCAAGTACCGAATTACCTGATTTCGTGACAGTTAACACGAGCAAATCAGTTCTTCTTCAGCAAGAACTACAGCATTGCCGTTTCAGATAATAATGCGCTCATTATCGTTATGTAGGTAAATCACCATTTATTCTTCCTGAGAACTGGACTCCTGACCTTGCGGGAAACGTCCAATGATAATTGATCAAAACTAACAAACGACTATGTTCCGTCTGCTCACGAATAGGAATAATCAACGTTATGAAAAAACTCGACCTAGCCTAATTCGATCCGATTTCACACAACCTCAAATTTCATCATCGCCATTCCAGAAGGAAGCCAGGATCCCGGCAATCTCCTTATCGACCCATAATATTCCAAAATCCTCCTTCGCACGTCTCGCCAAATTCAATCTGACGCTTACGATCGGAACTTTCTTCAACTTTTTCATCAACCAAATCGTTCCTGAACTGCCGTTCCATTGTTGCAATTGATTACTTTGTAATTTTCCCGTGGGATTCTGTCTTTATCGGACGCGGAGTTTCCATCGAATTATCGAGTTTCAAAGGGTTCGCTAATTCAAAAACGCCATCTATCGGTGATTGTCCCCCCCGGTTTCGGATAACCGGATTTCGAGGGGTTCGGCGGGTCGTTGAATGGCGAATGGAACTCGAGGAAGGGTCATTTGGTAGAAATGCTGGATTTTGCCGATCTCGGGTATCTGAATCAACAATTGGAAGTGGCCAAGTTATCGAAACTCATCAAAGCATAGCAAGAATGAATTTGAATTCTGGTTCGATGCACGTCTCCTTTCAGGCAGGTGATCCAGTAGTGGCTAGGATTGATTTCAGTAGGCTTGTTCGAGGACTTTGAGGCAGCCCCAGCTGCAAGCGGAAGGACATAGAAAAAAAGTTTCTGCAGAAGAAGAGATGGAAGAGACAATTCCAGAAACTCAACACTCTGGATCTCAGGAAGATCATCACTCCATTTCATGCAGGGCACTGCTGCCTGAGGAAGCTCTTCATGAGAAGAAGTCCATAGGTTCTGTAGGAAATAGGAGAAACCTCTGCATCACCTGGTTACAGCCGATGCCATCTGATTACTTCATAAAACAGCTCTTGAGTAAAAAGCTAAAGCAAAAATGTTGCCTCTAGGTTCTTCCAATGGAAGCGGATATAGAGCAAAACACAACTCTATGCGACACCGCCGGCGTTAGCTGGAACTAAGGCCGAAACGAGTATCGTTTCGACAGTTAGAACGTGGAAGCTGGGTTTATTTGTTTATTGCGATAAAAAGATATACCTAAGGAAAAAACCGTGAAAAACACTGATTGTTGTGTTTATGGATGTAATTCTGAAAAAATCTAGTAATCTTGGAGCCCATTTTCGTGGTGAAAATCAAAATGTTTACTTTACCAATAAACTAGAAATCGTAGAGGAAATTAATAGACGTAAATCCTGGGAGTATGTTTTGATAATGGAGAAACCTGTTTCTAAACATATTACAGTATGCTTACAGCATTTCCGACCAGAAGATTGTAGAATGAAAACAGGCAAGAGTGGAAACTGATGTCAATTGAAAACAATGCTCCATATGTTTCGAATTATTTCAGGAACGCCCACTATGAAAACATTTCTGTCACTGGAGAAGAAAGCTGTACCTTCACTAAACCTACCAAAAAAGCAGTTCAAGTCAAGTCATTTAGAATTTTTGTTCAGATCATTCTTGAACAATAAATTTCATTCTTATCGAAATAAATTACTTTGAGTCTACTTGATATTTTTGAATATATAGAAGTCTCAACAATTCAAGGAGCCTAGTTGAAAGTGCTGATTGCAATCCATATGATAATGTGATTGAACTTATGTTCAGCAGGGATCAAATCTACATGTGGAATTTCAAATCAATTCCGAGAATTGGCAATTTTAAACAATATATTTAACATATATATATATCAATTCAATATTAACATTAAAAATAGCTTGATAGTATTGACGTTCATTTAGCAACAGGAAAAGTGCAATCAATCGATAGTAATTTTATTTTATTATATCTACAGCCTGAGATACAAGTGAGATACAATAAATGAATAATACATTAAAATATAGCGTAATGAATTCTTCAACATGATTAATCGAGGATCACGTCATGTTCTGCATACATACAGTTCTCTGAAGAATGCCCAGTTTTATTTAAAATTTATCACCCATTTTCTTTCCATAGATTTTTTACCCTTCCTAAACAGAAAAAAATTAGTAGCTTCATGCTGATGTTCAATTACATTACAATAATGCATGTTTTCATGTTCTGTTAGGTTTCAAACTAATTTCATCCTTCTCTTAGTTTTCATCAAATATGGATAATCCGGATGTTTCCTGTTTTGTACATTTCATTGTTATGGCAGCAGAGACAAAACTAAACAATAAAGTTTACCTTCACAATCAATAGAATTGTCAAGATATCTTGAAGTACGTACAATCTTATAGAGTATCATTGCTAAAATATGATTGCAAATTCCAGACAAACTTGCTTGGTACCTGTATATAATCTTGTCAAAATTCACACCATCATTTTTATAAGACATCATTTCCTCAATATGATGGGGTTGTCCTTGTAGAATTCCAATGTTTTGAAATAATTTTTCCCACATAGAATCAAATGATTGCATTGCAACACTTGCTCACCCTCTACACAGCATCTGTGAGCATGTAAATATTGGAAAATTTCCTATAATTAGAGGAACCTTTGGTAAACATCTGGCCAGATGATCTGAAAAGCATTCGAAATTGAATAGTGCTCACCTCGATATTTTACATGAAATATAACGAAAAGCACAATGTTACCTACACTTGCACACACAATATATCCCACAGGATCCACAATTAAGGAAACAACTTCGATTATTGATAGCCGATGAAGGTTTGAACTAAAAAATCCCATAAATACAAATAGAAATCTAATGTGAACACGAAACAATACTCGTTTCGGTAACCAGCTGATCGGCGAATGCAGCGACACCTTCGGTAATTATTTTGTCCAATGGCTGCAACTTAAAAAGTATTCAGTTCTGGAAGAAATCCTTATCCCGCATGCACCCAAACGGACATATCATGCCTCCAACGGTTGCACCTTCACAGGAACGTTCACAACGGAATCTCATCCTAAACAGCGGGTCATTATCGTTCCTGGCGCGCCGACATGATTTCCTCCACTTTCCAATTTTCCTACGCCACGGTAACCTCACTGCTCGTCTTCCACGATTTTCATCTTCGACGTCGTGGTCCGAAATTGGAGGGGATGGGGGGTGGCAAGAGCAATATTGAATTCGAAACGAGGTTATTCAAACACCTGAATTCATATCTTGGAGAGACGGCGACGGAACTTTATATGAGGAAAGTGGAAAGGAACTGGGTCGTGAAAACATCCCCCGAATTAACGAAGGTTCTTATCAAGTCGTATGACCCCATAACCATGAAAGTTTGCTCGTCGAGAGGTTCGAATAGTACGACAAAAACGGGGGAACTTGTCGAATATATTGGAGAAACAACAGGGCTTCTTTTTTCAATTTCCACCCTCTTATTCGATAGTACTTTGTCGTTACTTCATTTTCCAGACCCGAACAATAATTTCTTTAAGGTTCAGTCGAACTCAAAACAACCGTTATTGAAAGAATTTCATGAAATACTGAGGTACTACCAGCCAGTTTTTGTTCTGGTGCTCTTGAAAGTCAGGAATCTCTAATATTTCAGTTTGAATAAATATAAATATATATATTCTTATGAAAAAGAGAGCTTAAATAATACAATAAATGTTGAAACAAAAAGTACCTAAGCTGAGGTAAAAAAAGAACGGGGTTCCATAACATTCTTCGTATGATACTACAGAATCATACGATACAATCATCACTAGTATCATACGATACTATACAGCCAGGGGAAAAAACCTCAGCCAAAAATCCCCGTAAGAAAAATAACAGAAAATATTAAATATCAGGAAAATCTTGAAAGACATCAGTGTGATCATCTTCATGTTATCGGTCGATGGGCTCGGATAAACAGATTCTTCCCAAAACGACTCGCAATTCTTAATCTGAAATGAAAAAAGACAGAAGCGGAAAAGAAACCGATTATTCAGAATGAATCAAATGCATTTTAGAAATGCATTATTTGCTACTTTAAATAACATCAACATTAAGATTTCTTGGCCAAATAATGTTCGAACGTTTATAAATATTTATGACGGAAATGTCACAAAATTTGAAAAAAATGAAATAAACTCCATCAATTTCCCCTTTTCGCATCTGTTAAAAGTTACGAACTGAAAATTTTTTAACATAACAAGCTTAACTTGTAAAAAATCAATTAATACATAACCTTTCAACTGTCCTCTTTCACGAGGATTTTTTCTGTTGTCGTGTGGGTTTCTTGGAGAAGAATTACTGCGATACTATGTTCATCAGCTAATTTGGAGACGTAATCACACTTGTCTTACGAAATTCCTTTGATATTCAAATTCAAAATCCACGAATTCTTGCTTTCTGGTCGTGAGGGTTTTTCAAACCGGATACGACCTTCCAGGTGATGATTTTTCGGCACTTCAGATGTTAGAAGACCGCTACGGGACCCCAATGAAAGGCAATCATCTCCCATAGATGAACCAAACATGTTATAACACTATTGTTTTATATGATGATGACCAAAAACTAGGACATATTCCGAGAATTGTCATTCTGACAATAAATATACGTATCACTGATCGGAATGCATTCATAATAGTACCTTGCTGATGGTACCCTAGTTAATGAAATATTCTAAGAACTCAGCTTCTCTTCCAAATGCCAGGAGAAGAGAAAATGAAGTTCTACATTAACAGTCTCTCATTGGAGAACGCAATGCGAAATTCGTCATACCTCCATTAACGACAATTTCGTCATCTACTCCGGTACCACCAGGTCGCGCTATCAAATGCTAATATTTTCTCCTCGTCCTCCTGAATAAAACATGGACGGAAAAGACGCAGAACAAATTACGATTATTGGTCGCGTCTTATTAAAGGTAATTGAATTCCTACAGTTGTCCAAGACTGGCATCGTCGATGGGTATAACTGTCTCAGTTAAGTAGGCCGTTGGTACTGTTAACGTCGATTCGGCCTATCTATTAGTGGACGGAGGACATTATGGATGCACGTCGCGGTAGCCAAAGACACACATGGTGTTACATACTGACACATCTAGGAGACCCCGATCTTATCGAATCATTTCGTGATCTTTACGACTGCGACTGGCTAATGGTACCGTTTTCGAATGAGGAGATCTATATCTCGGAGAACTCGTTGATATAGATATTCTCTACTTTCTGATTGTAAAATGCACAGGCTCACTTTCGCAGAGAAAAGGTTCAAGGCTTCTAGCATGTTTTCTGCAGGAGCCAATCTTCGCAAACTATCATTAGTTTATATATGAAATATGCCAAGAGCAATAAGTTATCCTTCCATACATTGACAGCGGAGTTTTATCCCAACATAACCAAATATTACGCAGTTGGAAGTGTAATTATACACAAGAAGAGACAGTATTGAAACCACTTGGGTATCCATAGAATGAGTTCCAAAAATCTCTACCTTCAAGGTATTAGAACAATTCACAAAATGCGTCATTATTGTACTTTTCAATTAAAACCATTTTGTACAACTGCCATTAGAGTGACACTTTTAATGACAGCCAACAATGTTAAAATTGATTGTTCACGTGGAAGCATGTTGAAAATATTTTAAACATTACATGTTTAAACATGTTAAAAATATTTTTAGCACTCCATTTCCTTATGATGAAATCAGATGAGAAAAATTCAGCAATTGCAAATTTTTATTATCAATATTTAACAATCATTACTTATGAACATTAATATTAATCGTTAAACTAGAACAGTTACTAACATTAATGCCCTGTGATGTTAGGGAGCTTCGCAACACATTATTAGAATCCTCAGCACCATCATACTTGTAGAAGTCGGAAGTACAATATTGGATGATGATGATCCAAAATCTGTTGCGGTTGGGAGAATTTTTTCAGCAATGACATTTCTATATGCATGGAATGATCAACATAGTCCTCGGCTACCGTCGTAGACTTCCATCTACCATGTTTTTTATATCCGTAATATTTGCTCCTGATTCTGCTAGCAATGAAGCGGAGGATCTTCGAAAACAGTGTCATGTATATTGCTTTGGTTCTGGCAGTTTGAGGAATTCGTCAACAACAGATGGAATTTTCCCAAATGTATTAATACCAACTGGATTGGCAGTGCATTTATTATTCATGTATTTCAGGAAAAAACGCCGATGTTTGATGACAGAAGGGCGAAGTTCAAAGTACTTATGAAAATTGTCTACATTCTTCCCAATAATACTGAAAGAACGACTGACTTTCGTTTTTGTATTTGGAAGTTGTATAACCAATGATTTATTCGTTATTTCGATGTCTTCCACTGATAAATTATACAATTCTTCACGCCGACAGGCACCAAATAATGCGAAAATAGTTGTAACTTTAACCATCAAGTATTTCTCATCTGGTGTCTCCTTTATAAACTTTTCAACTCGTTCACGAGTGAGAATTTTCGATTTTTCGAGACGATATCTTTCACTTTTCCGTTTTGAATATGCTTTTACTTTAAAATATACACTAACATATAAACTATTTTTAACAAGGGCGCTTGACTTTATCATTGAAAGTTGATGAACTCCATATTTTCGATTTTTCTTCCAAGTATGCCAGGAAAACAGTTTCACTGGAGTTCCCTTCTACATTTTTCAATTAACACCAGACCAGGAAATTGTTATATGCAATATCGTACTGCTGAACAGATTTTTTAGGTAGGAATTCCATATATGCTCTTCTTGCAGACTCTTCAATATCCAGAGGAACAACCAAATCGTCACTTTCATTGATAATTGGACTCTCGACAAACATATCAAGCAGTTAAAAACCCAAGACGAAAATTGGACAGGAACGAAATTCAAATGACAGCGTTTTCTCTCATTTGTTAGTTATCATAACGTTAGCAACGTTAGCCATTCACAACAACCTTTTGATTAGTTGAATATTAAAATGCATTTTGAAATTTATTGTCATTGCAAATTCGCCCATTTCATTATCAGAAGGGCAGTTGTACAAAAAACATTGTATGGTATTTGTGTTAAAAGTGATTTCATTTTATTCATGAAAATGTTACGGGCAGGTGTTGACGCCATGTGATTTCTGCCCAGTGCTCTGAATATATCAGAGAAATCCTAAAAATCTTTCCTTTTTTCTTTGGTTGAACGAAACCCTGTTTTTCATTCGAATCCGAAGACAGCTCAATCTAACCCTGTAGGAGTTGCCGAAAGCGGCACTCCCGAATCCAATCGTCCCGATTCCCACAAAATCCCGAAATTTAATCTGGAAGATCTCCATAATGGAGAATTTTCGAAAAAACAAATTGAAGGATTAAAGCCACCCTTCGCAGAGCACGTCGACGTAGAAAATCCGAGCTTCGAAAACCCGCGAAAAAACCGCCCCCTCTTGATGCAATTGCAACCTCGGGCAAAGGGGGTAAGACTGGAGGCTCCCTCGACCTCCTGCAGATAATCGCGGTAAGGGAAAACACTTCGGCAAATTGAAAATGGTAATGAGACGGGATCGGTCCCGATAGGTCCCGACGGATCCTTTTTGGGGGTGGGAAAATATTGGATATCGTTTTCGGGGTTTAGTCATTATCCGTAAGATGGATTGGCGGGCTGGGGCTGTGATAAAGTTCTCGTTTCAAATTGATCAGGGGGATGATGTGTTGTATCCATCGAACGGGACGGGCAGACATCTATCAAATTAGATGAACAACTCGAGTTTCAGGAGATGTGGGAGGTCATCTGTCTCGGTTCTACCGCCTCCAAGGCCTTGTTTTGTGACAGAACGCTGATAATCGTCGATATACAGTGTAGTCCAACGAAAATTCAACGCCTCGATTAAAAAAATTTCGAAAATCGATTGAAGGGAGAAAAAATTTTCTTCTCCTTACATCACCGTAACTGTAACCTACTGAAAACCACAAATTTCATTGCCTGAGCAAGTCTAGGGGTTGACCAACAGAGCATTTTTCTATTTTCTGCTCTCCATTGTTGATCCGCTGTCTTATATTGATCTTTTCCCAGCTCCCGAAAAGGTTTAGATCAGCCTGCTAGTCACTTTATTGCCTGGATCTGGTTGCTTTATGCCTTATGGTATTGCATCATTCCAAAGACTTCAGCGTGTCTTGGTTGTCCTTTGTGATATAGACATGAGTCTCTTTGAGGTTTCTTCGAAGGCACTCTTAAGCGCAAGTAAAGACAGCTAGTGCCTCTGCCTGAAGTGTAGATTGTTCACTGCCAAGAGGCTTGCTGCTTCTTAACTTTTTCAGTCGAGTCTGTAGTTTGTCCACTCCTGATGCTTGCGAAAGAGTCATACGATGAACTCGAATTGTCTATTAAGTTCAGTACACAGGGATGAAATAATTCAACCAAAAAAAAATTCAATCAACTCTCTCCAACTCGGAGAGAGTAGGGGTAAGGCTTGTTGCACGAAGAACAAGTCTTAGTGTATTTTTCTTCAGAGAGTTTAGTTTTTGGGAAAATTCAAACCATAGAAATATCTTACTGAAGAAACTCTATTTAGAAAAATATAACGAAGAACAGAAATTTACTATATAGCAACTGGTTCAGCCGTCTGTATCTCAGACTGACTAACGCAATTTCATATACAGATACAAGTTAACTCAAAAATTTGATTAACGAATTAATCACAAACCAAAATAAAATGAAAATTAAGATTGAGAGGCGATGAGATGAAAGATTTCAAGACTCCAACTCTCTGATACATTTAAAAATTGAAAAAGCTGTGAAGTTGGCTTTCCCTCGAAGAGATGAAGTACTCTCAAAATAACACTTCCGTTTCACTCAACTATCCGATGACTTCCGATCTAGCTTTCTGACTAGAAAATACTAAATAATAATGAAACTTTCCTTTAAAAACAAACAACTACCTCGCTTCTGCTTTCACTCTTCGAAAAACCCCCGTATAGGTCTCAAACTGACTAAAAAAATTCTATTTTCCTGACCCGTTTCACGACCTTTTTATCCTTCTATATCGCGAGTACCCCTAAGTATTCCCGTTTCGCCTTCCTCAGATCTGCTCACTACTTTTCTGAGCAATCTTCAGGGTTTTTCCCTCTCGCGTCCCGAAAATGAACTCGTCACCCACTTGTGGGTGTTTTTCTCCCCCTTCAAAAGTTGGCATTACCAATAAGATTCCTTTTTCAAAGGTTCCTCTTCTTTGTAGGAGTATCCGAAAAAGATGCCAGTTGGCCTTTTCAAGTCCCACGGTTCTAGATACCCTCTTTGACCTATAATAATAAATAAAACCGTCGTATGTTTTTCTTGAGTGTCAAAGTGTTAATTTTCATGAGCTTGAAGATCCCGAACTCAAATAAATCCCCCATTTTTATTTATAATAAACCATTCGAAAACGACCGTTTCTGACTGCAACTTGCATTCGAACGTTGATGCCGACGGGGTCATAGTTTTATTTGGGTCACAGTTGGGTTTCTATGCGTCTCGTAGTTAAATAAATAACTCGGCTGTGGCCTGATTTGTTTTTATGCGTGATGATTGAAGGGTGGCTCTGGTATACTATAACCTAGCTGTAGGTCCGATATGCATTTCTAGGATATAGAAGCGTATTCATAGGTTTCAGTCTTGAATTGTTAAATAAGGAAATGACCAATTTGAAAGAATGTTCCGAGACAAACTGAGCAGATTTGATAATCGATCGAACTGAGTTATTAGTCCAATTTCTTCATCTCCGCATGATCAATTGCCACCTCCAGGCTCATAGTCCTTCCGACAGCTGGAATCTCTACCGTCTAGAATTATGCGTATTGCACCAATTACTCAGCTGTTTTAATTGTGCGTTCCCGCGTAATGACCAATTAGACCCCGGGTTCCGTCATGCGGACCGCTCTATTTGCGTTTCCACGTCATCGACTCGCAATATTTACTACACCGCTGTCGCGATTAAGGCGTCCAGGCCGTTAAGAGGTGTGTGCGGTTGAATAAAGCAAAACGAGGCAAAACACTTCCCTGTCGCTTATGCCATGATTTAGAGATTTCGTCTGCGGCTTCGGACGTTTCCCGGAAACCGGGAATGAAGCCGTTTGACTTTTTCTGCGATCCGGTGCACGGCCAGCAGTTCGCGCGTTGATGAGGTGAAAATTGGCCGTAAATTCCGTCCGGTCATGACGTTTCCTATATTGTTGGGTGATGGGCTCTTGCATTCTCACGATTGTGCATATTGAAGACCGCATTATGGATATTGGATGGCTAAGAGCGGCTGGTTCGGTTATACCGGTCATAATCATAACTGGGTCTATGCCCACGAAACTCGCTAGATGCTGATTGCGAGGCGCACTATAAAACTAAACGAATGGCGTGTTAACTTCTGGGGCAATTCGAGTAGCTCCAGGCTGAATTGGGATGCGGTGAAGGAACAGACTCTGGAAGTCTGCAGTAATCATTTCAAAGTTTATGGATACGTGGGAATTAACTCGTGAAGCAACAAGCAGTTTCCCAAGTTTTCTTCGAAACGCATTCAATTTGAATCTCCTGAATATCTTTATGTGCGCTTGAGTTTTTTTAACAGGAATGGAAGGAATAATGAACTAGGATTTTTCGAGGAAGTCGTCTAAATGAAGCTCAGACAGTTTAGGATTTGATTACAGTTGAAAGCCGCTAGAAATGCTGAATATAACTTCTGCTACTTCAATGCCATCTGCAGCGACTATTAGACGAAATTTTCTCAATTTTAGACAAGTTTTGTGAAATACTCCCGACATTCAAATAAAAATTCAGATTATTGACTTTTGTACTGTATCTTGGCAGTCGGTGTGACTCATGAAATTTGACAGATTACAGAATTTGAGTTGATTCGATTTGAAAATTGATAGGATCGGAGGTCAGTACTGACAACCACAAAACGAAAAATATAACTGAAAACAATGCTGTAGTGAGTTTCATTACTGCACTACTTGTGATGTACCCAGCTAGGGTTGGTTCGGTCTATCGTAATACAGCAGAGGGATGGTAAATTATACACTGGAGACTCATCAAGGGTGTTCATTTCTTAGACTATGTTACACAGATATACAATAAATGAATCATTCAATCAATTACTTCAGTTCAACTCTGCTTGTTGTTTTGATGGAATAATATCATATATATTTACATTATTGACTTCTTGTTAAAACAACATCATGAATTGATAAATATACTGACCATGGATATAAATCTTCATCACGTTTTTAAGATGGACCGTTGAGACTTTGTTGTCTCAAGTATGAAAAATATACAGGATGATCCTATTGATACATACTAAATACTTTAGGAACTGTAATAGATAGATAATACGATGCTGAAATAGAGAAACGTAGAATACAGTTGTGAAACGAAAGATCTTAAAGGTTGACACGAAATCACGTGAAGATCTCTAAATAAAAAAATATTTCTCAAAACGTTAATTATCTCGGAAATATCGTGTGCGAATGTCCCTAATCGCTGGAATAGCCGCGAAGTAATCTCCAATCAGGCTCAATTCACAATCCGAAAGCCATAAACGTAATATCGTTGATTTCACAGGCACTAACAATCCATTACAAAGATTATTATTCTGGTTTATGTCGTGTACTTGGAATCAATTAGGATTGGGTAGCGGCAGCGATCAGGTTGGCTGTTTGCATCGAAACAATGATTTACCACCTTTTCCACAACACGATCGTACTTTACTTTCAGCATGTAGACACCTATATACCAGATTTGTATCGAATAAACTGGTAGTTAAACAATATCAGCTTACAACGTCGTTAACATTGAGTGCACTCACAGAGTGGGTTGATTCTAATTGATCCCATAGAAGCTGATAATTCGATTCCGAATCAATATTGTTCGAAGCCTGCGTTGGTATAATACATTATACGTTGGTATAATACATTATAGAAACTTATGAATACTTTTTATTGGCAGGGAAATTTTTCTCACACAATTACTTTTTGCAGATTCACTCATAGTACCTCATTATGGCCAAGATGAAAATTTGATGCAATTTATTCCGAAGAATTAGTTTTACAGCGAAATTTTTTTACTAAAAGCTCTAGAAATGGCTAACAGAGAGATCACAACCATGTAAAAGTCAACAGAGACAATAAACATTATGTGTTTGTCTGTTTATTAGTTATTCCACTATGATGTATTGTATTCATTCTGTTCTTTCCTCTTTTATGTTTTGTAGTTTTTCATTTTCTTGATGTTCGTCATTATCATTTCCGTTACATGCTTCTTTTTCTTATGTGACAATCCAATTTGGATGAATTTTTTTTCAGATGTAAAGTTTTTTTGGTCAGAGAAAATTTTCAGATCTAGTTTATATCAAATTCCCAATTATTTGACTTGGTGGTTTCCGAAAAAAATCAATATCCTCAAGGTGGATTCCATTGATACCTTGATATAATTTGGGAGAAGTAGACCTAGAATAAACCCTCTAGTGATCATTCGGAGTCACATTCTGACATAAAAGTTATTTATGGTGTGAGTGCTAAAAGTGACGTTTTATTTTGTGAGTGGAATGAGCGGAGCGAATTGAATATAAAATACAATATAAAATCGCTTTTAACACAAATGCGGTACGATGGTTTTTGTACAACTGCCCTATTTTGATAATGAAATGGGCGAATTTGCAATGACAATAACCTACAAAATGCATTTTAATATTCAAATAATCAAAGGGTTGTTGTGAATGGCAAACGTTGCTAACGTTCTGATTACTACCAAATGGAAAAAGACGCTGTCATTTGAATTTCGTTCCTATCTAATTTTCGTCTTGGGTTTTTAACTTTTTATTATGTTTGTCGAGAGTCCAATAATTAATAAAGGTTACGATTTGGTTGTTCCTTTGGATATTGAAGAGCTGCAAGATGAGAAGATCTGGAACTCCTACCTGAAAAATCTGTTCAGCATTACGATATTGCATATAACAATTTCCTGGCCTGATGTTAATTGAAAAATGTAGAAGGGAACTTCAGTTAAACTGTTTTCCTGGCATACTCAGAAGAAAAATAACAAATATCGAGTTCATCAACTTTGTGGAGCAAATTTTCAATGATAAATTCAGTGAATATTTCAATGTAAAAGCTCCCCAACGTCACAGGGCATTAATGTTATTAATTGTTCTAGTTTTACGATTGATATTAATGTTCATAAGTAATGATTGTTAAATACTGATAATAAAAATTTGCAATTGCTGAATTTTTTTCATTTGATTTCATCATAAGAAAATGGAGTGCTAAAAGTATTTTTAACACTTATGTTAAAAATATTTCTAACACGCTTCCACGTAAACAATCAATTTCAACATAGTTTGCTGTCATCAAAAGTGTCACTTTTAATGGCAGTCGTACAAAAAAAAGTTTATCGTCCTGAATGGCAGCCCGATGAAAAAAATTCATCCGAAACGTGGGTCAACGACGTCAGCGATCCTTCACGTTGTCTGTCGGACAATCGAATGTCCATCAATCCGAGATTGAGCGTGCTTTTTTCCGAGAACAGACCGCTGTAATCAACCCTTCATCATCACGCCCGTTGCAAGTTTCAGGGCATCGAAATTTAATTACCGCCCACCGTATTTCGCTATTAAATCATCCCGGATCCCGTCGGATGGATCAAATTCGATCCGAAACGTTGACGTTGCTCTCGCGTTGACAACGTTTCGGTCGGTACCGTTGTCTCCTCCGCATACTAATGATCCTCTGCTGAAAATTGCGGTGAGCGAATGCACCTTGGGAAGGTCTCGGGTTCAAAACCCAAAAGTGTTAATTTTTTTTCAAACAATTTGAACTTTCTTATCATAGCGTATGGTTATTGCCTCATGGAAACAGAGAGTACCTAATGAGAATAAAATTTTAGTTAATTTGAGATGCCTATCATTGATCTACGCAAGATTCTAATCATCTTTTTCATATGTATGAGATTGGAGGTTTTATTGCACTGCAACCTTAATAGTATATTCTACAACAAGTTGCAGAATGAGTTCCTATTTCAACAAGAATGAGAAATACATAACTTCTAGACGAGACTTATGCCTTGGTGAGTGCAAAAATACCTAGTGGAATTGAGATTATCAACTATGAACTCATATAGAAGGAGAAACCAACAAGAACTACCATCGAGAATGAATAAAAAAAACAAGTCCAGAACATTCTCGGAACTGTTAACTGAGCGATCAACATTTGAAGCAGTCTTGAAAAAAAGCAGAAATATAGTTAGGAAGTATACTCATTAGAAACAAATGTGAATTATTAAAGACTATAAAATCCATTTGAATATCTACAAAATTCTTCAGCCTGTTATCGACTAGTAATTCCTAACTATCTATCTTTTGTGAACCTAAAATAACCAACATTATAGTATCACAGATAACAATTCGCGAAAGCAGTGGTTTTAAATGCATCACTGATACCTTTCTGCCGTTCCTACATTCAATTTACTGTTTTTATGACTACAAATTGGTAACACTGCATGGTCGTTATAAAGCGTGTATCAGAAGCTATTCCACACTTTACTCACATCGTAGAAATTCCACCCATGATTCTCATGATCAAGATGTACGTCCTCGAGATGAAGCTTCCGTTTAATGGCGCAACGAGTGTTAATAGAACGGTATTACTACCGTCCAAATTACATGATCAATATATCAGATAACGTTGAAGTCAAAATGTTGCGACAATAACGATCAGGTAAGACTAGATCGAAGACGAATAAATTATCGATATTACGAAGATAAGAGTGTGGGACTATGGCGAAATACATCCTTGAGCATCAAGGAGGAACCTGGTCGGAAAGATGTAATTTACAGCCGATGATTAATTGGGCTCGAAATATGTAATCATAACATCCAATGCGATTAGTTCTCGATAAAGAATTCGATAGTGGTCTCTTGATTAAGTTATCAATAGAAATTGGTTTCGATTATTCCAATTGGTGAACTTGTATTGTGAAGAGTCTAGTATCATCCGTTATTTTTGAGATTCTTAAGCAGCAGGTCCTCAACATTGCATTAATTAGAGTAACATAGGATTAACGAGAGGATGCATTAAGACGTCATGATTGACATCTTGAGGAAAGAAGGCTAGATGTACGTGTTAAGAGCAACCATTAGGATGAAGGTGGGGAATCATACTGCTCTTATCAAAGACACATTTCATGGTGCTTTGTTGGGCCACCATGGTTGATGCATACCTGTAGGAGATTCATCTACACCGGAAGCTGCTAATCCAACTTTCACAGGATACAATATGCATCAATCTGTCAGAGTAACTCTTTATGAATTCTGAAGAGACTTGTTTCAGATAATTCACAAAATACAATGATTCATGAAGGGTCTTCAAGAAGAACTCTACGCTTGGATGAGTCACCATAAATAACCAAATTAATACTACCGAGATGTTCGGCGAAATCATTGTTATTCGATTCGGTAATGGTGGGTTGTAAACTCATGAAATTCAATATTTGCCCGCATATATCCACACAATATTTATCGTGGGGTCATTTCGCGTGTTTGCATTTGGAGCAGAGCTGCAAAGAATAAATTGTTTGCTCGACGTATGTGTGCTTAATGTAGGTGTGTATGAATAAAACATGGTTACGTGGTTGTTTTCGCAGGTTGTTCAAAGAAAAGCATCTCGGGCAATAATATCACTATACTCAAATGGAAACATTCACACATGCCGGCTGTTGAAAAAAAATACGAACCACAGAGTGAGTGCGTTGGACAGGTTAGTCGAGAGAAAAAGATGATGTAGGTCAATATTGGATAATAAGACTAGTAGTATCCAGCAAGACGCTTCTTTAAACTGTTCTTAAACTGTTTTTTAACCAGTGGGTAGTGAAAAACATTTTCGACATCATTAGGATCTTTTCGTGAGTTATCATTCACCCTCAAAGTGTTATTTGTTCCTTCTCTTTTCTTTCAGAAAGGTGTACATGGCAAGAAATGAGATTAGTATCAATATTTCTAGTACCTAAGTGCCGTGTCGCTGGATTCACAGTAGTACCATCGAAGCCTTCATTCTCTTTCACAATATCTCTGTTGAAAATGAAAAGGAAACATACAAAATTGTACACCAACTAAAAGACGGACGACGATTTGATAATGTGCCAAGACTGTTGACTTGAGTTTCAGACAGCTTGCAAGACTTGGTGGAATGATGCTGATATGTTTTCGTACTATGGATGTAGGTATGGAGGGACAATGGAGAAGTCACGTAGAAAATAGGAATCATTCATAGCTTTTTTCAGAAGTTATAAGCCAATTAATAACAGTTGTACCTTTTCATTCAACTTTCTCTCGAATACAGAGGTGATCACAGCCTTTTGATCCTGTTGAGAAGGTTCATGCATACATGCGCTGGCAAGTTGCATGTTCTCCTCAGCAAATGGCTGATATTCAATCTCATTTGGAGGAGTTATTCCTAAAATACGATAGCATTATCGAATTATATGCCTCAAATTCAAGTCTCTTCACCCCAATGTCGATTGCTCTTCAGGTCTCAGGAACTTAACGAGTGAACTTGCTGAAACCGCATCATCTGCGCAATGTGGACGATCCATAGTGATTGAGTTGTATAGTTGTTTCATTCTGTTCCCATCTAACTGAAGACGCACACAGGCTCTAACGAAGTGAAAGTAAGAAATTCGAAATATTTTCAATTACACGAAAGAGTTCCGCTACCACATTTCAATCACACTACTAGCTGTTTTTCCTCACACATTCTCTCTCGACTCGAAATTATATGAATTATCATAATTCAAAACCCGCAAGTACGGCAAAAAAGAAAAAAAGCAGGAATCGATTATGTTTATTAAGCTCGGGATTCATCAGCAGAAAAAAATTAGATACACTCTGTTACGTAGCGTTAGATTTGTATTAAGTTAACAATTCCATCACGGCCTGTATGGAAGATCCGTGCGAAGGCAAAAACCACAATCAATTAGCGGTACAGTTGGATAAAACTGTATGCTGAGGGGGGAGATCGTCTATGTTTATTTCGATTGAAGCAGTTAATGAAACAAAACATGGCGAATTCCATTCAGGCGGATCAGCTGCGGTGGAATTCTTTAGGTGACCTCAACGGTCTAATTCCGAACCTTCGTGCAGAAATCCGTTGATTCACAATCAGAAAAAAATTATTTCTATAACAATGGTTACATTTTTGTAATTTGAATTCACATTCTGCGAAATACGTAATTTCTAACAATTTTATGTAGAATGGACAACGTAACGTTGATTTGCAACACAAAAATATTTTGACTAGCGTCTTAACTTTCCATTTTCTTCGGATACATGGTGAAATGTATCAAAATTCCAAAGTATAGTTATTTCTCTATTTCAGTATCGTGATGAGTTCATTACAGCACTGAAAGTAGTGCTGTAATGGAACCCATTACAGCATTGTTTTCAGTTATATTTTTCGTTTTGTGATTGTCAGTTGCAGAATGAGTTCCTATTTCAACACGAATGAGAAATACATAACCTCTAGACGAGACTTATGCCTTGGTGAGTGCAAAAATACCTACTGGAATTGAGATTATCAACTATGAACTCATATAAAAGGAGAAACCAACAAGAACTACCATTGAGAATAAATAAAAAAACAAGTCCAGAGCACTCTCGAAACTGTTAACTGAACCATCAACATTTGAAACAGTCTTAACAAAAGGCAGAAATATAGTTGGGAAGTATCCTCATTAGAAACAAATGTGAATTATTAAAGAGTATAAAATCCATTTGAGCATCTACAAAATTCTTCAGCCTGTTATCAACTAGTAATTTGTACCTATCTATCTTTTGTGGACCTAGAATAACCAACATTACAGTATCACAAATAACAATTCCGAATTCTCGAAAGGTTATGTATTAATTGATTTTTTACAAGTTTGGCTTGTTATGTTGAAAAATTATCATTTTCGTAACTTTCAACAGATTCGGAAAAGAGAAATTTATGGAGTTTTTTTTTTTCATTTCTTTCAAATTGTGTGACATTTCTGTCATAAATATTTATAAATCTCCGAACATTATTTGGCCAAGAAATCTTAATGTTGATGTTTTTTGAAGTAGCAAATGCATTTCCAAAATGCATTTGATTTATTCTGAATAATCGGTTTCTTTTCTGCTTTTTTCTTTTTTCATTTCAGATTAAGAATTACGAGTCCTTTGGGAAGAATCTGTTTATTCGGGCCCATCGACGGATAACATGAAGATGATCACACTGATGTCTTTCAAGATTTTCCTGATATTTGATATTTTATGTTATTTTGTTAACGGGGAGGCAGGTTTTTTCGGCTGAGGTTTTTTCCCCTGGCTGTATAGTATCGTATGATAATAGTGTTGATAGTATCGTATGATTCTATAGTATCATACAAAGAATGTTATGATACCCCGTTCTTTTTTTACCCCAGCTTAGGTACTTTTTGTTTCAACATTCATTGTATTATTTTAGCTCTCTTTTTCATAAGAATATATATACATATATATACCGCCATATGCGCCGAAAATCGAATCGTCCCAATCTAG
This sequence comes from Hippodamia convergens, assembly GCA_038502775.1. Taxonomy (NCBI): domain Eukaryota; kingdom Metazoa; phylum Arthropoda; class Insecta; order Coleoptera; family Coccinellidae; genus Hippodamia; species Hippodamia convergens. The sequence continues at coordinate 16,202,958 of CM076607.1, read as the reverse complement.
ACAGCCATTAATATCCAAACCGATATCCAGAAGACCGTACGGGGCAAGCTAAGGTCCCCGCGGATCTCGTTAAAATATTGATTAAACCACTCGACGTTTTATCCCTCATTAATTCATGAAGTCTGGTTTCGGATTATGAGCCTGGTTCGGACCGGCTAAAAACCAATTCCCTTCCGAAGTTTGGTTTACTGCCCATCAGGCGTGCGAATTTACTGCCACGGACCGATTTGCCCGTAGGATGACATAAAATCGAACTGCTCGGATGTGCATCGGAGAAAATTAATTTTCGAAATGGAGCCGAGATGCCGAGGCTAAAACGGAGGATCAGCAAGCAGATTCCATTAGACTCTTGAGGATTTCCGACGTTGAAATATTCAGCTTGTTCGAACTACTCAGCAAAATTTGGTGATCTACATGTAGTACATTCTAGACGGCTCTTTATAAAAGACATATCATCATTAAGGAATTCGATATTTTGTCAAAGATCACTTCAAATTCAATTGATATACGGCGTGCCGAAAAAGTAACTTAACTCGCCAATAATACATATAGGTTGTGATACACACTTATTCGACAAAAGCCAGTAAAAGACAGTAATTTCTCGAATCATTCTTGATTGAGATACTATATGAGAAAAAGTCTGGATTATTTCATTCAGAAATCTGACCAAGTCCTCTCACTTCTCTTGAATCTTACGATGACAAAAGTACCTGCCTACAATAAGGGCGCAGCGATCTAGGAGAATATTTTTGGGTTAGATCATTCCAAAAAACTTTGATTCGTCGCTATCTACGAAGTATCTGAATCTTGACAAAAATACCTCATAGGATTCCTAACACAATGGACCTTTTCTATTTCAATATCGTATTGAGTTCATTACAGTACTAAAAGTAGTGCGGTAATGAAACTCATTCAGCATTGTTTCCAGTTATATTTTTCGTTTTGTGGTTGTCAGTATTGACTTCAGATCCTCTCAATTTACAATTTGAATCGCATTCGTGTTGGAATACGTCCTCATTCTGCAACTTGTTTTAGAATATACTATGCAGGTTGCAGAGCAATATACATATGAAAAAGATGATAAGAATCGGGCGTAGTACATTCAATACGACTCTTTATTGAAGACATATAACTATTAAGGGATTCAATATTTTGTCAAAGATCACTTCAAAATAAATTTGATATACAGCGTGATAAAAAGTAACGTAACTCGTCAATATTATAGATTTTGATACGTCAAATGAAAGGTAATTTGATTACCTATGCAGCGATACAGTTCAAAGTTGAAAGGACAAACATTAAATAATAAATCATTACGTCGCATAATTCCTCATAAAAATTGATTGAGGAAAATTCGAATTACCCACATAGATATCCAATCGAACAGTACCTCGAGCCAAAAATTCGACAAACATATCCTCCAACGCAACCAAGACTAATTAGTATTACGACGATTGGTCACGCACAAGATATTTTGACGCCTCCAACCATAAAGATATTGATTTATTGGGGAAGTTAGCATCATTTTGTCAATGCGGTACAGTTACAATCTACCTGTAACATACCTTAAGGCTTTCCCACGTGGTTCGAGAATGAATCACTGCCGTCTGCTGTGATCAAAGGTGGATTCCAATGGATTTCAGCGATACTTAATTGATATGCAGCAGTAATAACGGTTACATTTTTGATTCGGGTAACATCGTGACGATTTTGGCAGTTCGAGGGGGTTCATGATTTGGTCAATACCACTTATTAGAAACAGTTGTATGGGTTTGGTTATAACTGTATGTGATGACTATTCATTTCATTCGTTTAACTCTATAAATATATATAATTGAGGCTGTCATCATTCTGGATTCGAGGATTCGGATCATAAATGAATAATAACTTGCAGATCCCGGACAATTGGTACTATTAATTGTCACTGAAACCCTCATACCTTGTTACTGTAACTGCAGATCTGAAATTTTTCCAGATGTGCAAGTTTTTGTTGAGTCAATCATTTTTCACGCTAGAAAAGACTTGAAACACTGTATTCTTCAAAAGTGAAGGACTGCTCTTTTCCTGATAGAAAGAAGGTTAGAATCGTCTGAGTGAATGATAAACAATTGTGGAGACTCCCGAAATGACTACAGAAAATTATGTGCATTGAGCATGAGTTCCAACACTCAATAAACACATAAAATAATGAAAAATATTATATTGAAGTTCTTCCTTCTTTCCGTTTAATATAACCGTGAGTTGGAAATATGCCGGTAATATTTAATGGTATGCAATTGTTAACATTTAATGAGTTTCATAGCATCCAGCAAATTTCTCATTAGGAAGACTAATTGCATTTCTTTGCGATATACCTTAAAAGGGGAATTTATTGCGACATTATCGTCACATCATGTTGTGTAAAATTTAATACAGGTGAAGGTTTTTCGGTCGTTTTAACTAAACTCCACACTTATTAGACAAAAGCCAGTAAAATAGAGTAATTTCTCGAATCATTCTAGAGTGATATACTATATGAGAAAGAGTCTGGATTATTTCATTCAGAAATCTCACGATTTCCTCTCACTTTTCATGAATCCTACTATACTTCTACTAAGTCTGTGTCTGGGAGAATATTTCTGGGTTAGATCATTCCAAGAAACTTTGATTCGTCGATATCTAGGAAGTATCTGAATCTTGGCAAAAATACCTCATCGGATTCCTAACAGGGCACAATGGACTTTATCTCTTTCAATATCGTAGTTCATTACAGTACTAAAAGTAGTGCTGTAATGAAACTCATTCAGCATTGTTTCCAGTTATATTTTTCGTTTTGTGGTTGTCAGTACTGACCTCAGATCCTCTCAATTTTCAAATTTAATCAATTCAAATTCCGTAATCTGTCAAATTTCGTAAGGCACACCAACTGCCAAGATACAATACAAAGGTCACTGATCTGAATTTTCATTTGAATATCGAGATTATTTCACAAAACTTGACTGCAAGAGAGAAAATATCGTTTAATACTCGTTGCAGAAGGCAATTCCAACACTCACTTAGAATAGTATAGACTAAAACAAGCTGCAGAATGAGCTCCTATTCCAACACGAATGCAAATGACTGTTGGAATTGCCTTCTGCAACGAGTATTAGACGATATTTTCTTTATATCAGTCAAGTTTTGTGAAATACTCTCGAAATTCAAATGAAAATGCATATTAGTGACTTGTGTATTGTATCTTGGCAGTTGGTGTGACCTACGATATTTGACAGATTACGGAATTTCAATTGATTTGATTTGAAAATTGAGAGCAATTGAGGTCATTACTGACAACCACAAAACGAAAAATATAACTAAAAACGATGCTGTAATGAGTTTCATCACATCACTACTTTAAGCACTGTGATGAATTCATTCCCAGAGTGAGAACATTAGCATCGTGAGCAGAAGATGCGAGTTCTACGTAAAATCTCCCAAATGAATATAATAAGGCAGCAGGTACTTTTGAAAGATCATTTATGTGAATAAGAGTAGTGGTCCAAGCATACAACCAGAGTTGCCTAACTCTTGTGAGGACTGATGTTGTTCCACTAGTTCTCAATGAGTTTCAATAAATCGAAAAAATGTCCCGAATGAAAATTCATTTATTTCTAGGGATATATTCATAGAATCTTATAATTCAATTATAGCTTGATCACTTGAAGAATGTGCGTCTTCTAGCTGCGTTTTTCGTAACGTGAAACAATTTAATGTCAAACTTTCTTGGCTGTGAAACGAACGTAATTATTAATCAATACTAACGAACCAACAGAGCGAGACGAACATATCATGTAGAGATTTCTTGTTCTAGTGCACATATATCATTCCCCTGATGGCCAATCTGGCAACTACACCTCGTATTTGCCTCCGTTCCACCACTCTGTTATGCCCTGTCGAAGCAGACGAAACTAATTATGTCCGAACAAACATCTAATGATAGAAAAATAACACCGGCTAAGATGAACTGCAGCCCTGCAACTACCGTGGATTTCAACTCGTGGGAACTACGCCGATGGACGTTAGGAAGCAACTCTGGTTAATTGCCGGTATAATTAATTGCCGGTCCGGAACTGTATGTTGACGTTGTGTTGGCGGTTTCGGAGATGCTGTAGACAGTGAAAAATTCAGCGAAAAATTCGGGAAAGTGATATCCCCGCTGTTTTCGTTGGCGGAGTTAATTAAAGCGATGTTTATTCTGTGGCGATATTGCTGCCGAAATGCTTTCTGCTATCGAATCTGCTTTTGGTGTGGGAGGCTCGAATTTTTTAATTCTTTTATTACTGAGCTATTCTCTGGTCAGTTTTCACCAATATTTTTTTCAAGTATCTCCTGGAGATGTCTGCAATCTCCCTCATTCTAGATTAAAGGTTCAGGAGACAATCTCTAACGCCCACTTGCACCGTCAAATGTAAGTCTGACTTACGTCCAACTCAAATTTTAAGTTAGGTTTGAGACACTGATTCCCTTGCACCGCAGCTCAAGTGCCTCTTAAGTTATGACTATTTTGAGCCGCGAATATTCATGGCTTAAGCAAGACTTTAGCCCGTCTCAAATATACATAACGTCAAAAACGAAATTCAGTTTTGACTTGTTGTTTTTGATTGCGTGAATTTGATAATTATTATGGATAGAACTTTATTGAATGCAATCTATATGAGGGTGATTTCGACATATTAGATATCATTGATTATGGCTTTCCTAGAAGTCTAGAATTCAATAGGGCTGATCACTACCACGATATGTAAGTAGATATCTTCATCTTATGTATGATGATGTCAAACCTCAAATAAGGGAGTTTAAGCCTTGATGATTGTAGGAATCAGAGTGTATCACCGATGAGTCAACTCCTTACGTCCTGCGATTCTACAAATCTGCAGGACATTTATTGGCTGTGGCCGATTTTTATGAAAATCCACGAATCTACAGTATCAAGAATAGTTGTTCGAGTTTCAGTATTCACAAGAGTGCCTCAGACAGAAGCAAAATTACGTTCCACCCAAACCCAATTTTACCAGCTTGATGGATTTCCTCGTGTTATTGAAGCAATTGATTGTACCCATGTAATTATTAATTCTGCAGGTACTATTTACTATTGTGAATGTGAAAAGTACTACATCGATGACATTCCACAGGTGGAGAATTATGTCATTCAAGTCACAAATAAGAATTGTTGAAATCAAATCAAATCATTTGCTCCAAAAAAACAGGTTGTACTGTGCCTCCTGGCCAGCGGCCCAAAGTATATGTCGTTCTGCGAATCAGACTACTGAAAAGGAAAATGCATAGACAAAATATCGCATTTCTATGTCATAAGAAACAAATTCACTGATTTATACAGAGTTGCCAGATTTGGCATTGCTTAGCGCGTGCTTATCAAAGTTGTTTCTATTACATATGCGGTGCAAGATATGATCCGTTAAGGCGGGGAAAGCCTGACTCAAAATTTAAGGGCGCCTTAGATAAGTCTGTCATAACCAGAAAACAGTGCAAGTGGGCAATAAGAGCATTATAATATCTTGATGAAAAGTAGGTGAAAGATAGTATACCTCTGAGGAACAATCTTGTGTCAACTTCATTTGACCTAACTAAGATTTTGCATGATCACATAAAGTAGAGGAAGAAATAGAAAAGTTGCTAGAAATATTATCAATCGAAAGATCAACCCAGAGAATTATCTGAAATGCGACATAGCTATTCACTCAGATAGTGAAGCTACTATTGAAGCTATGTCATTGACTCAAAGTTGACTTGCGAGTTCCGGAGCAAACTCAATGAGGTAGGCAGGAAAAATACAGTTTCTCTCATTGGAGTTCCCGGTCATTCAGGATAATATGGGGCAGATGAAGAAACTCCTATTCACAATTGACAATATGGTCGCAGTGGTCTACAACCCATTTGAACTGAACTAAACTGAACTGCCAGAAATTTGAAACGCCAAAAGAAGAGCCACTCTATATTTCGAATTGAATTTTAAGAATTGAATATCGTACTTTGTAGCAGAAAGAATGGGAAGTTCTGGTAGAAATTAATCTCAACGTGGAGTAGTTTCAAGTAGTCGGTATTAATTGAAATGAAGATATATCAGAAGCAAGAACTGAACGCAATTCACTGGAAGTAATACATAAAGACACTACAAAGTAGTAGGATCATAAGAGAGAACAATAAAGATCTGGGGAGAGGATAATGAAGAGAATACAATGGGAGAAGCATTAACGCTTCTTTCATCTTCACATTCATGGTTTAGATTCGCTCTCAAACAAACGTGGCTAGAGAAAATGCACTCGAGTTTAGATACCGAATTGAAGAAGCAGATTGTTTTTCTCTCATATTGATGCTAAAATTCTCCTCAAGATTGTGGTGGTTTCACAAGACCTAGTTCGCGACGAGCGTTAGAGAAATAAAAACTGACCACTCGCCTAAGCTATACAGGATGTGCCATGCTAATTCCCCTGTAAGTCCTCAGGCGACCCAATAACAAAAGACCAAACGGATATCACGATCTGAGATCAACTGAGGCTCTTCCATACATGTCCTTCTAGATTGGACGTCCAACGGTGGTAGACTGCCGAGATGAATGGACCTGAACAATTTTATCGAGGGAATGGTCAGATGCGATGCGATTTACGATATTCTCACGTTCGCTTATAATCTGCAGGCGAGAACGCGTTCTACGCGCTATCGCTCCCGTATGCGCACGTCTCTAAATCAAGTAGGCCCTGCGCTGCGTTCCCATGACCTTCCATGAGACGGAAATCTGAATAATTTTTGTGTCGCAGATCTTGGCAGGTATTGCGTCAACATCTGGTGAGAATGGACGTTTTGTGGATGGGCTAGAGGTGTGCAAATGGTGATAGGAGTAGGTTGGGATTCAGTTGAATCTATGACAACCCTAGAAAAACATGCTCAAGCAGCGGTTAACATGCATCAGATCGCGAGAAATAATACTTCCTTTTCTGAGCTCTTTCAACACAGCAGTTATATTGGGATGGGTCTTGAGTTCTTTGTGAAAATGGTGTGAAAGTGCTATCAGAAGAAGGGTGTAGAAGCTACTGCTTTATAATTTCCGCAGCATTTCCCCTGATTCTAGAAGCCCGTGGCCTTTTTGGTCCTCTTCGAATCTCTATGAAATGATGGGGACAATAGTAAAAAATAAAAACAGTTCATTTTGCCAAATCTTGTGCTATCTGATGCAGAGAGTTCAATGATTCTAACTGCCTGGATTACCTTGGAATTTAAGCAAGAAACGCTGGAGAGGTGTTCGTCAAGGGTGCGTCCTTGGGTCATTGCCCTTCCACGCCGATAATGAAGATTAGTTTTGTTATCGCTAAACGACGATTAGAATCTTGACCACGATGTGGAATTTCTGGGAGAGACTGGAGGTGAGAGGTTTGGAGGTCTAGGTTCCGCAAGTTACACAAGATGATTTAAATTAATTAATTTCAATATTAATCGATGGGAGGGTAGAGAATTATGGTCCTATGCGATTCAGCGCAAATTTAAGATGAGTAAAGTTAAGGAACCTTGCCTTATCTGAATCTGATAAGTACCCAACTAGCTGACAGCGTAATTTTCCTCATTAATTCTCCGATATAAATATTTGCCGACTTTCGAAGACGTAATTATGGTCAGACCAAGGTATTCGGTGGCCAGATGACCGATCAAGGAATCTCTGCAACGTATTCTGATTAAGAGGCATTTCGAACGGATGTGTTATAATTGCTGCCACTCAGATAATAATAATCCATTATAAAGTAGTGCTAAATAAAGTGAGAAAAGGCGATCAGCCGAGTTATTATTAGGCCTATCAGCATGCCATTTTTTCGCGCGTAACACGCGATATGTGGAATCTGAAATTATGATCACAGGACCGTAATGAATTAATTGATAACATTCCAGGTATTTGGCAGATTATGTCATTTGGTTTTTCATGCAAACCTTTTGATTCAATAAGCGTTATATCTTCGTCATATCTCGGTTTGAAAATTCTTTCTTCTTTGTCAAGGCTAAAAGCATGAATTATATGAGAATTTCAAAATATTGAAGCCATGAAGATCTAATAACACCGTTGTATTTCAACAACGTTGGATAAAATTGTAAATTTTTCGAGCAGTAATTTGAATTGAATGTGACTCCAAAGGATGAGGATATTAAGTTTGTGGATGACAGTTGATTTCATGTTTTTCATCATCATATCATTTCATAAGTTTGTTGTTGTTTTTGTATTTCTTTCGGCATTAGAGCCAAGATGTGCCCACCACGAGATTTGAATTCCAGGTATCTTGAAGAAGCCTCTCTATATCTTCTGAATTGAAGTGTTTGAGCTGAAGAGAGGTCGCTTAATAGCTTATATTCTGGATGATTTCTGAAATAACTCCATGACTATTTATGAATTTTACTTGAAGGTAAATTCCAGACTCGATAATATCAAAATGAAGCCCCGATCTGAGGAGAAACTGTAACGAATTTTTTTCTCCGAGATAACGTAAGATTAGCCTGATTTCAATTTCGAATTTATTCTGCAGTTTGAGGTGTAACGGGACACTGTTGATCGACATTCAAATGAGGAAGAACGTTCTAACCCTTCAGCGCTCTTAACGATTCATTAAAAAACGGCCGAGCACGGTTCTGAACGACACGATGATTTTTGCATAACGTCGGACGCGTTGTCATTAAAATAACTTTTTGCATTTCGTCGCGAGGTTAAATTATTCAAATAGCACGTTGAAATCGACGCGAAAATAGCCTGAATATAAACTGCAGTATTACAGGTGGACGCGTTTAGGCCGTCACTAGGAATCGGGGAACAATGTCACCCATATAGGGTGGGTCTTGTACATATCTATTCAACAGTAGTTACTGGTGATCGAAATGAACACTTTTCGAGTATACGAATATTACCGATTCAGCTCAGATTAATAGATGTGGGATCAGTTTCATTTAAGAATTCATTAAAATTTATATTATATAGAGCAGGTTAGTTTTCTGACAGCTACCATGTATAATGGTTTAAATAGGGAAAATGAAAATAGTGCCGAATTTACGTTTGACAGATACTCTAGGAAATATATTGTCTATTCACGTAATCATATAACATATTTGTAGGATCCCTAACATCAAATAGTCTAACTATAACATTTTTTTACCATATATAGTTTTCCGAAGCGTTCTTTTTATCCGAACACTGCAAAACTCGTGAAATCCACGTTTTAAAATCTTACAGATCAGAAAAAATGCAAGAATGATGAAACCGCGTTCATAATACCGTTTTGACACTGATAGAAGAATATATATAGATCGCCCAGTTTTACCTGATGAGTTCGTAGTAGTGAGGAAGTACAGGCATCACTAAGCGTTTCTCTCGAGATCATTAGCGCGATAATTAGGATCATAAATTTGACAGCAAATTGCTAGGTGAAAAATTCGTTTCTTCATGTCTTGGGTCGACAGCGGGACGCTAAGTAGGTGCTCGGGAATCGAGAAAAACTGTGATTTATTCTCTGCTCGGGCTACGTGAGCTGTTGGTGATCCTCTCGAGATCATGGAGGAACTATTGGAGCGGTATTGAAGCATTAAAAGATATACAGGGTTGGGATTCAAAATTACACTGCGCAAAAAAAATTAACGTACATTCTGAAAATCTCAATTTTAATGAAAGTTAACTCTACATTGACTTTATAACTTATTTTTCAAGTTCTCTCGGCAATGTTTTGAACGAAACAAGACACATGAAATGGAAGAAAAATTCAAGATTTCACCGAATCTTATGTGGGGGAAGAGAAATGAACAATTTTCAAAATACTGAAATGCTGATAAGTGATTTAATACTTGGTATTTCTACCCCTTGCGTTAATTACAGCTCGGCAACGACGGTTCATACTCAAAATGAGTGATCTTAAAATGTTCTGATCTAATCCTTCCCAGATTTCTTCGAGTTGGATTCCTAAGTCACTAAGAGTAGCTGGATGATTTTCTGAACTTCTCAGCCTTCTATTGACTTCTTGCTGACCATTCCATTCGAGAGACTTCAACCTCTTCAAGGTACTCCTGAACGATGCGCGCACGATGGGGTCTGGCATTTTCGTCCATAAAAATGAAATTTTCACCAATGTATGAGGCAAATGGCCCTACATGCTCTTCAAGAATGTTCCTTATATACTTATCAGCATTCATAGCTTCATTATCAACGACCACTAGGTCTGTGCGAGCAGTCAAAGATATTCCACCCCATACCATAATCGATCCTCCCCCGAAACCAGTAGTATTCAGGAAATTGCACTGAGCATATCTTTCATGTGGACGTCTATATACAAGAGAACGTCGATCACAATGGTCGAGGCAGAATCTAGACTCATCTGTGAAGAGAACTCGTTCCCAATCGGCCTCTTTCCAATGGATATGCTCTCTCGCAAAATCCAAAAGCACCCTTCGATATGCTGGGGTAAGAGCTGGGCCTCTTGCCGCGACACGCGGCCTCAAATCATATTCTCTGAGGCGATTTCTTATTGTCTGAGTGCTAATTTGCACCCCATGAGTTTGCTCAAGCTGATTTTGATGAATACGAGCGGTTGCAAACCGTTGTCTCAACGAAGAAACTCTCAAGTAACGTTCTTGAATGGCAGTTGATACCCGTGGTCTACCTTGTATTGGTTTTCGGACATTCATACCTGTCTCCCTGAATCGCTGCAACATTCTGGACACACTTTTATGGAAAATTTCAAACCTTTCTGCAATTCTACTGCTTGGGCACATTTCACTTTGGTCAAATTGCGTGTTTCCTGTTGCATAGCGATCGAGTATAGAAAATTATACGAAAGAAAAACTATTGATCACTAGAATTGATCGAGAACAACTGATTTTAGAATGGATCCAATACATTCAAAATCTGATAATATCATCTTTTTTTCATTCCTGCTGGGAAAAAACATCTGTATTGTAGAAAAACTTCGAAAGTGGATAACATATGCATGCATAATTCTGATAAAAATAATTATCATTGAACACACCATCAGTTGTAGAATAAATTTGAGATTTCCATAATGTGCGTTAATTTTTCTGCGCAGTGTATTTTCAGAATTTAGGGAGCTCCATGTGTAATAGACGATAAGGCCTAGGAGGAATCTTTGGGACACTCCTGCTCTGAAATATCGTGTAAAAAACATTCTTCCTCATCATTTCATTCAGTTATGACTCCAAATCTACATTCATGTCTAAAATCAAAGTCTTGAGATAGAATGCTGCGTCAAATTCTCTTTTCCCTGGGGTGGAAAGCAACCTTCCCATTTCAATGAAGACACAGATAAGAGACCTGCAATCACCGTGGAACCTTCTCTGCCAGTTTCCCAACCTCTGGGTCGTAATTTCCTGAAACGCGTACAAGAAACTAGCGCCTACCAGTCCCGCTGAACGTATACTTTGGACGGGTTGTACACCTCGCATATCGAATTACCATTATCGACCGGCGATTGTAACGCAATTTACCCAAACGTTGTACAAGTCCCCGTTCTCGCGAGATAACCGCGGAATTCCTCGATGTGTGCGTATTGGTGGTCCCCCAGGGTACAAGGGGTACAAGTCCCACCCACGTTCTCCCTTGTCACAATTATTATTATCGGTAGTACGTCGGCATAATTGTCGGTTCGAGAGGTTTTTTCTCGCGTCGGTCTGACGATACGATCACTGCTGTGTAGGTAGATGATAGGCCAGTGAAAGTGAAGCAATAAGGCACGACCTTGATGGTACTGGTAATCAGTGGAGATGAAGAGGGTCCAATCGTTTTCTCATAGGAAAATTATCGAGGTCTGCGCGGGGCGTGCTGAGATTTAATCTTCTCTGCCTTGAGAGATCGGGCTCTACTAGCTACGTCGTTTACACTCTATTGTTACGCTTTTGAGACTGCTGCATAAACCCACCTAGACACTGATGGATATCATCCTCAATATAGGCATATCCAGTCTTCTCGATAACTTACGATTTGTTCAATCTGAATTATACTGAAACTTGCCGGGCAATATCGAAGTATTTAGATATCGAATCTCAGTCAGCAAAGATATCCCAGAGGAGTTGTATCGGATAGTTTTGTTCCTTCCTATCTCAAATGTTTGACCATAAAATAGAAATGCTTGTTGAGCATACAGATCTGTGCTGACCACTGAATATTAGTGCTTCGAACACTAAGCATTGAGAAAAAACCAAGTCTCATAATGTGAGTGTTACGAGACTTGTCAACCACAGAAGGTTGAGAATAGCTAACCTAGGTTGTAGGGAACAAGAGATCTCCCGAACGTGCTCCCAGGACCTTCGCTAGAAGCCCTAACTTGGCGCTTTCATTAAAAGCAAAGTGTTGGTGTCTCTGGCTCCAGTATTCGAATCTTAACATGCACTTGACACACGCGGGACTGGGTTGTATCGCCCTATCCTATATCCATCTCCTGTTTAAATTCCTATCGAGTCATTCTATACCAACTCTAGAATCTGAAACTGTGATAAGAAGCTTCATCTTGCTGTGGCCTCATATTTTGCACAACATTAAGTGGCACGTCCTCCAATACGTTGTCACCCTTTCATCTTCATGGTCATATCAGGTGATGGTTCACCATGCCTGCCCACATATTTACTACGAATCGGTGTTGTCTGTTAGCAAAAAGCATTTTTACGTATCTACCATTTCATGGTTAGAATACATTCTGAAGATTCACACTAATACAGTCGAATAAACGAAATAACGTTTTAATTGAAAACTACTATAGCAATAATTCTCAACATAGAACAGTCGCGAAAAATCTGCGTTGTCAAAATTTAAATTGTTTCATTTTAATTCCATCATAAAGAATAAGAGTATCTTTCGAAATCCTGCAGTATCCTACTCTTGTTCCACCACCCCAATAATCTCTCATACACAATATGTCGCATACGTCCATCAACCAGCTCTTGTCCCATCATGTCGTACTCCCTGTCGACCACATCTCTATCTTGCAGGACACTGCAGACCCGGACGATCCCGCCTATTTCGTGTTCAACATTTACTTATCTCTCGGACGGAGCAGGGCTAGGATCGGCTTAATTACCGGCATTATGCGACCGTCGTCTGACCGTCCCCCAGAGGGCAGCACGGCGACGAGTGCTCGTCCCGATTCTGTGATCCGAGCGGGGATGTGTTCCGTTGATGCGTTGAGGTGATGGGAGATTGCTCGACCTGATTCTGATCGGTTCTTATGGGAGATTTACACGATTAAGTAATTAATACTTCGATTTGAGTATCAGTTGGATAGGGATCATTATAATAATATCGTTAAATAATAATGGATGGATGCTGGCAGACATTAAAACAATGTGTGAAGAAACAGTAGAAAAACGGCATATACAGAAGAAGAATTACGTAAATAAACAGAGAGGTTTATCGATTAACAAAGCTTACTTGCCATGTTTGAAATATCTGAGGCTAGAGATTCTTTGATCCGGATTTATAGCTCAAGTTTAGCACCAATAAAAGAGTGCGTTTTTTGAATCATATTATAAAATAGAATGTACGGTTTAACTTTTCCAAGTTATGGGAACTATTTGGTTCTGATCAACGTGTGGCCCAAGGAATCTAACAAGTTCAGATGAGAGAAGAATCGCCTCTCAGATGGTACGGTTGTGGACTTTGAGTTTTGGAGATTTTTTTTACAAGTAAGACAGCAATAGCTGATGGATCTTGCAACGATTCGTAAAAAGCCTTGGACTCTCGAAGACTATTAGCCTTGACTGAAATCCTAGAATCCAGGTCAAAAGAAAATTTGAAAGATCATTTACAAATATCATGAACGACATAGGCCCCTGGGGAACTCCAGGGTTCGTGGTGTATTCCAGAGCATTTTTGAATATGATGGGATCAGAACGTCAATCTCTGAGAAATTTTTTCTGAAGCCGGTTGGTTTGACTTTTGTGGTATGCTGAAGGGTTTTTTAAGCTCAGAAAAGGTCGAAGAATATAAAAGTTGATTGTTGACGTTTTAAATTTTCACAAAATCACTTCAACACAACGCTATAAGAACTCTGATTTGTCATAAACAGTGGAAATTGACAAAATAGAGTTGTTATTGGGTTGTTTCGAAGAATATACCTTTCACAGAACTGCTCTGATCTTATCATGTATACCTACAAGATTTCAAGGAATTCACAGTAGTCTGGGTGGACCGTCCAAATTTTGAGCAATGGGCTTATCTCGTGATGTCGTAAATGGAAATAGATATTTATGATACAAGTGCAGAAGGTATTGATATTCCAACACGTGTTCAAAATTAAAAACGTGCTACGAAGTGGCGAGTTTTTAAATGAACGGGTGTTAGAATAACCCTTCTGTACGAGAATCATACATTATTTCCTCTATTTCAGTATCGTCATGAGTTTATTACTGTACTAAAAGTAGTGCTGAAATGAAACTCATTACAGCATTGTTTCCCCTCAATTTTCAAATCAAATCAATTCAAATTGCGTAATCTGTCAAATTTCTTGAGTTACACCAACTGCCAAGATACAATACAAAAATCACTTATATGAGTTTTTATTCAAATTTCGAGAATTTTTCACAAAACATGACTGAAATAGAGAAAATATCGTCTAATACTCGTTGCAGAAGGCAATTCCAATACTCATGCTCCTTCGTCGCACGTTTTCGAATTTCGCATTCGATTTGGAATATGATCTCATTCTGCAACTTAATTCGGAATATACTATTTTGAAATATATCCTTAAGTGATTTTTGCATTGAAAAATATTGATTGCCAGAACTGTTTCTCTCTCATAAATTTGACAGATAATAAAGGAATCCTTGGCGGGATGCCGATCAACAAATATAACTGTGCTTGAATGAAATATTCTCACATAATCTTGTTCTTCAGGATGTGGCAGAAAAAAAGGATCTGATACAGAATTAGAGAAAAAATTTTATATGGGCCCACACAAAAGTCAGAAACAGCATGTGGTAGCTTTCTACCAATTAAAAGTTTTTTTTTAATAAAATGTTGTTTTCTCCAAACATCTAATGGCCACGAGTTCAATGGAGAAATTTTGGTCCACCACGTCACAAACCTTTCGTTGGAGATGATTGTTATGTGGAAAAACTGTAGAATTGTGGGTTTTCATATGGATTTATTGCAAACACAATTTAAATGCCTACTAGAACTAATTCTCATCCCTCACTTGACGCTTGTATCTCCAATTGAAGTCTGTATCATTCTTGATGGGACATATTATGATTTTTGCGAGGTAATCATTCTCAACCCAGATTTCTACACGATTCGTGATATCGTGATCTGAACGAAAAAATCTCATGTAATTTTCATATTTGCAACGCTGTTATCCGTTACATTTTTTCTAGCCCATAACCCGATCATTTGCAGAGGTCAGGTGTCATGCCACGACATCGGGGCACATCTTCTCGAGACGCATACCCTCGGGCGCCAGTGGCGTGCATCCATGGGAAACGAGTCCAGAAATTCGCGCCGCGAATCGGAAACGAATGAATCAGATCTTCGAGATCCCGTATCCCCAATTAGGCCGTTCGTAAATTGTCCCGGCCATCGAATAAATTGTTTGCCTCATAAACAATAGGACAAGTTTTCATTGTTGGGGAACGGTCCGGCCATAGAATTTCAGTCACGACCGACCAATCGAAATAAGTCACACAACACGTTCTCGATCTGCCATTGTTGTCAAAACTAGTATGTTCGAGTAATTGCGACTGCATTGTTTATTCTAACAATAACTGCGGGAGTGGAGGGGGATTTTAACGCGGGAACAAACTACATGCTCCTTCTGGGTGGCGTTGTTAAATATTAATTTTAGCATCTTTCATCAGACAACCATCTGACGAACCGAATTTTCCTGAAAAGTAGAGATAATGAATCTCTTTTTTTGAAACATAGATGAATTCAAAATAGTAATCATCGAAATGAAAACCATTTTCAATTCCCAGGCTCAGAGATCTTTTATCATGAGGTTGGAGAAATGATATTAGATTTTGTCACTGAGATGAGAGATATACCGGTTTCGGCCTTGTTGGGCGTCATCAATATCCCGCACATCTCAGGACAAAATCTTCATAAAAAACTTCGAAATTTGAAGCAATTGGTTGTGAAGTAATGAGTAAAATATCACAAGGTACTAAGGTGGTGACATCAAATTGCGTCGAAATGAAGTTTCACATCTCCAAGCAAATGCAAAAAAAAAACGAATCTCCTTACAAATACTTTCGAGGTCTGCAAGATTTTGGTCGAATAATGGTTGTCCTGAATCCCCTATATACTATTATGTTTCATTTTCCCCACAGAATAGCTGATTTACCCCCTTGAGGGTGATTACCTAGGACATTGAAGATCCAGCAAGAATAGTTGAGTTGAGGATTTTTGAGAATGATGGAAGATCATTAAGCTTCTAAAAGACGTGGAAAAATTCAGTTGGGCCAAAAGTAGATAGTTGGAAGAAAAACGGTTTCACCTTCATGCAAGCCTTCCTTGACCGATTGACTTTTCATCTGTCAGGAATAACAGCAAATTTTCTGTTGTCAGAACTAAGAATGAAGTTTTCATTTTTATCAAAAGTCATCTGTCATGAATATTCAGTGGCGCAATAATCCTACAACTTTAGATTTCCAATGAAAACTTTGTATTCGCAAATAGTTGATAACCGTCGAGAAAAACGTTGAAAAACGTTTGCTACAAGTAACTCGTGATTACATGGAGAGCCGCAGCTTCCGAGTTATTCGTCAAAGTTCCTGAAATCGCGATCCGTTCAGTCATTCCTTCAATTTTCCGGAAGAGAAACAGCTTAACAACATCCCCGCATCACAAAGGAATTTTTGCGGTTTCCTTGTTCGAAGGTAGATGAAAGTATTATGAACAGTTTTGTGAATGCACCGACGAGAGCGATAGATTTCGAAGAAAATTAATATTCCACATACAAAGGACCCGTGCGAATTCTATTTGCAGAAGAAGGCACAAAGAATGGGTGCTTTCTGCTACTACCGGAGGTTCGGAGCCCGACCAGGGCCGGACTCAGGTCGAATTTTGTACTCGATATCGCTGTTTGCGCAAAAACATCATTAGAATCATGAAAAACGAGGAATATTCACAATAGTTCTGTGTTATGGGTGATTTTTTCAGGATTTATGTTGGTCATGATGTTATTACATATGAAAATCTAGTTCTTAAACCGCCTTAAAACATCTTATCTCTTACCAATATCAGGAAGGGTTCAGTCTTGGAGTATCTCTTACCTGTAAAAAAGAAAAACAATTAATTATAATGAAACTGAGAACGATGCTAATAAAGGCTCTCGAACTAGTAATTAATAATGTCGTTATATCGGTTTGTGATTCCCAGTAACGACCTTGTCCACCTGCAAGTTTATTCGGTGCAAGGCTAAACTATTATGTCTACAAATTTGCTTCCGCTGTTTTTGCAAAAGGTGGTTGAAATAAATTGATCTCAGATGTCATACAATAAACTTATTGTATTGTCATTTGGGAATTCTCGGAATATGTCTTAATTTTTGGCCCTGAATTATATTGTGTTTTATTGTGTTATAAGATGTTCGGTTTATCTATGGGAGATGATTTCCTTTCATTAGGGTTCTGTAGCGGTCTTCAAACATCTGAAGTTCCGAAAAATCATCACTTGGATGGTGGTACCTGGTTCGAGGGAACCCTCACGATCAGAGAGCAAGGCTGAGAATTTAAATTTTAATATTGGAGGAATTCGGAGGATGAGAATGATTGCGTTCCGAAATTAGCCACTGAACATGGTGTTGAGATCGTCTAAGAAACCCACATGGCAACAGAGGAACTTCTTCGTGAAGGAGGACAATTGAAAATTATGTACTCATTGATTTTTCACTTAGTCCAAATTACGGTTTAGCTTGTTGTGTTATAAGTTTTCCTATGTTCAACAATTCGAAAAGGGAAAATTGATTGGGTTTTTTTCATTTCTTTCGAACGTTGTGACATTTCTGTCATAACTAATTTATGAAGAAAGAATTTCTGAAATGGTTGGTTGATTCAAAAACCATTTAATGGATTATAAATAACTAGTTTTTTCTGCTTTTGTCTCTTTTAATTTCAGATCTAGAATTTCGGGTAGATTGGTGAAGAGTCTGTTTTTCTTCTGCTACCCATAGAAGAACAACATAAAGATGTTCTTCTGATCACGTAGATGTCCTCCAAAATCCTCTGATATGATAGTTTTAGTAAATTTTTTCCTAACATGGGTGAGGTCAGGGTTTTTTTCTCTGGGGTTCTTCCCCTTTCCTAATTTTAACATACTACAGACCTGTATGGTTTTCCTGTGTTACACCAACCCCAGCTAGTTACTTTTTCGTTTCATGTATTGTATTATTTTAGCTCCCTCAATCAAAAGAATATATATTGTATATTCTTAAACCTATTGTTATTCGCCATCGAAATATTAGTTGGTTTGTGCCTACATCATAAAGTTTTAATTTTCTGCTTCAATATGAGGATATATTCGGGTGAGGCTTATCGAATGCTCTCAAATATCTGCAGTGAGGCTTCTTTTACTAAACAACGTGCTGAAAGTGGTTTCGACTCAAAAATGTCAGACATTCGCTAGAACTGAGTATACGAAAAGTCAAGACACTGTCGCCAAGATTTTTTAAAAAAATTTAAATTTCTATTGAGAAATTGGTCGGCAGTTCACAAGATTTCTACATCAAAAACGAAGGAAGGTGACCCTGAAAACAGGGTCCTGATACGGCCCTGAGCAATCCGCCTCCGTTCGTTCCACGGCAGAGACGATTTAACGCAGGAATTATCAAAGTAATCGAAATTAAAGAAGCTGCATAATTTCTCGGGATGCTCTCGCTATGCCAACTCCTGTGGGGTAATCCTCCTGCCACCCTCTCGCGATTCCCGCCCCCTCGCACCCCCGCCCCCCTCCAATCCTGGGCGCCCTCTAATCCGACAGAAGCGGGGCGCAATTTTCATTAAGTCAATAAGGGTTATATTAGTCCGAACCGCGGCTACAGCCACCTGAAATGCTCTGCAATTATCCGACGGTAATTTCGTTGGTAATGCGGTTATTTTGATCGATATAGATTCTCGCGAAGTGGGTAAACTGACTTTATCTCGCTTTGGGTTCCGATATTAACGCTTTTTTTCTGTGGGCGGTGACGAGACTTGACACCACAAGGATCGGTGAAATTGTTGCCTGCAGAAATGGAATCAGATTTTGTCATTGAGAGTAGAGATAGTCCGGTTTCGGCTTCATCAGTATTCATCCTCGCGCCGAAATTGTCTCTTTCAATCCACGATATATCATTTTGCTCTCTTGATACACAAAAATCTATTCAGAGTGTGAGTGTTTAAATCTCAGAGGGGATTTAACTATCATATACCTTATACCGGGTGGTTCAAAAGTCTTGGAACGGTAAATTTATTTCTCTATTTCAGTATCGTAATGTGTTCATTACAGTACTAAAAGTAGTGCTGTAATGAAACTCATCACAGCATTGTTTTCAGTTATATTTTTTGTTTCATGATCGTCAGTACTGACCTCCGATCGAATCAAGTTTCGAGTCAAATCAATTCAAATTCCGTGATCTGTCAAATTTCGTATGTCACGCCAACTGCCAAGATACAAAACAAAAGTCACTAATCTGAATTTTCATTTGAATTTCGAGAGTATTTCACAAAAATTGACTGAAATAGAGAAAATACCGTCTAATACTCGTTGCAGAAGGCAATTCCAACACTCATGCTATCGAAAACTCGCTCCTTCGTCGCTCGTTTTCGAACTTCGCATTCGTGTTGGAATAGGAGCTCATTCTGCAACTTGTTTTAGAATATACTATTCGCGCACAGGTGGAAAATCGGAATTCTGATACTGGGGTCTTCAGTAATTTTTCTCATTGAATGGATTGAGCCCTTCAGATTTTGGTTTTGAAGGCCTTTATACGAGAAAAAAGGTTCAACTTTGAAATTCCAAATGCAAACCTTTTTTTTATTTCTCTATTAGAGTACTTTATGCATTGCCGTAATGAACTGGATAAATCATTGTTTTCAGTTATATTTCTTGTTTTGTGGTTGTCAACTTTGACTCCCTATCGCATCAATTTTCAACACACGTCAATTCAAATTCGGTTACCTTGCAATTTTACTCACGGTAACACCAACTGCCAAGATACAATACAAAAGTCACTGGAAGGCATAATTTCAAAAGTATTTCACAAAACTTGACTGAAATAGAGTAAATATCGTCTAATACTCGTCGCAGAAGGCAAATCCAATAGCAGCCCATTCTTGTTTTAGGATATACTTCTCTCTATTTCAGTTTCGTAGTAAGTTCATTATAGTACTAAAAGAAGAGCAGTAATGAAACTCATTACAGCATTGTTTCAGTTTTAATTTTCGTTTTGTAGTTGTCAGTATTGACTTCCAATCGAATCAAGTTACGAATCAAATCAATTCAAATTCCGTAATCTGTCAAATTTTGTAAGTCACACCAACTGCCAAGATGAAATATAAATGTCAGTAACCTGAACTTTTATTTGAATTTCGAGAGTATTTCACAAAACTTGACTGAAATAGAGAAAATATCGTCCAATACTCGTTGCAGAAGGCAATTACAACGCTCATGCTATCGAAAACTCTCTCCTTCGTCGCTCGTTTTCGAACTTCGCATTCGTGTTGGAATAGGAGCTCATTCTGCAACTTGTTTCAGAATATACTATTCTAATGTATTTTGTTCGATAAACTATGGAATAATTACTTCAAATAAAGCCCTTAACAAAATTACCCGATCAAAGGATTTAAATTTCAACTAGTAGAAACTGCTATCACCTTTATCCCACCTAACCTTAAAAGTCGAAGAAATATCAGCTAGATCCAAGTTGTACCACGAAAAAAGACTCGGAATGTTCCAATCGGAGCAGTTCAGAAAACTAATCTTCTGTGTTACGGCGAGAGATACTCTTGTCTGAGATATCAGCGACAGCACACAAAGGTGTTCCCAAGTCATGCGCTTCTCAAGTATTTCAATATACCGAGAAACTTCCAGAAGACGTCGCTTTTCCGAATGAGTCTATTGAAACCATAATTCGGCATTATACGGTGGAAATCCTGTCGACAAACCGGGAAAATTGAAACTCATAACTCCAGGCAACCGGCGGAAATTTGCATGATAAACTATTTCAATTAATATTTCATTTCGTGCTCGGTCGAGACACATTTTCTGCATACCCGTGAAAATTGGACGGATTCTACAGCACCGACGCCGCTTTTCGAAAGGAGATCTTCAGGATATTGTCATCGGTTTACCTATGACGAATGAATGAGACGCAGAGAGCTGATTTGTAAAGAATGTTGAAAGGAGCAGTTGCTGCTGAATGCAAATTAAAATTTCTTGGGATTAATCATTGAGTTTAGTTGAGAATTATAGTGTTAAATAGTACGATGTCCTATCGGAATCCTTCAAATCGAATCGATAAATACAACAAAATTTTTAAATGTCAAGATGAAAGATAATATTTCACAGAAAGGAGAATGTTAGAAGTTCCTTAAAAAGATAGATTTCCTTCAATCCCAAACAACTCAGTTTATTTCGACCAAATATCTACAACTCCACAATAATTTTCTTGAAATTATATTTAATAATGATTTTTTTTTGTTTCAGGTGAGTCCCCCGCATTATTTCAACTTATAATTATCAGAAATTCGTGGTGAGTAAATGATTATGAAATGATATTTGAAATAGAGGGACTCACGTCAAGCCAAGAGCCATCTCAAGTTTCGCAGCACGCGGTATTTGGTTCGCTTCAACGTTCTAACGAGAACTGGCATTGTCAGCGTGGTTGGGCAGTGAATAGCTTTTATTCGAGAGCTCATGACGTATTTATGCGCCATTATACTGGTAGAAAATGAAAATTAAGTAATTGAGGCTTCTTCTAGAACTACTAGTAACATTTTGCTCTGATTAATATTCTTCAAATCTAACAGCAGTAGCAAATATAAGTTTCAAGGAAAAGAATCTAGATGAGGCGAAGGGGCAATGAACACAAGTTTGGAGATTTATCACTCCATCTACAAAGCAACCATTCATCAAAATACAAATTAGTACGACTTAAACAGATGCATGATCTCCTATGAAAAACTTCCGCTGACCAGTCTCGAGCTCGTCTGATTAATTTCCCCATACAAATCATAATCATATTTTTTTCTGGCCAAAATCCTCCGGTCTCGATTGCTCCGCTAATTGATTCGCCCTGTAATTGATGATTAGATCGTGATTTATTCGTTTCTTTTCGGGGGCAACATAGCGAAACCACGCTATCGAGAGCATTACCGCGGTAGAATTTGTTACCGCCTCATTTTCGAGATGATTAGCATTGTTGTGTAATACTTTTTGATTAATCTGTCTCGAGAAATTTCGCGTGTCATCTGCGGTAAACGTGCGGGCGCGAGATAAGATCTGGAAATGACTTATTGCTGTTCGTCTGGAATCAGATGGTAACGGAGTTAATTGCGATTTTTTCTGAATACGTGCTGGAAATAATAACATACAATTTATGGGATGTATCAGGTGAACCATGGCTGTGATTTTGAATGTCAAATTATTAAGGAACTTGATGAATTTGATCAAGATTTCAGTGTGGAAGTATGAAGACTTTTGACGAAATTGTCATCGATAAAAAATTTATTGAGAAAATGAAACAACATAATTTTGAATGATTTGAAAAAACTTTGGGAATACCTCTCAGTTGGATCAACAAAAGTAAACTATGCCAATAGGACAGCTCCTATCATAATGGATAATACACTGCGCAAAAAATTAACGCACATTATGGAAATCTCAAATTTATTCTACAACTGAAGGTGTTGTCAGTGATTATTTTTTTTTATCAGAATTATGCATGCATATGTTATCCACTTTCAACGTTTTTCTTCAATACAGATGTTTTTTCCCAGCAGGAATAAAAAAAGATGATATTATCAGATTTTGAATGTATTGGCTTCATTCTAAAATCAGTTGTTCTCGATCAATTCTAGTGACCAACAGTTTCTTTTGTTTGATTTTCTACACTCGATCGCTATGCAACGCGAAACACGCAATTTGACCCAAGAGGAATGTGCCCAAGCAGTAGTTTTGCGAGAAGAAGAGTGGACATACAAAGGAATTGCAGAAAGGTTTGTAGTTTCCCATACAAGTGTGTCCAGAATGTTGCAGCGATTCAGGGAGACAGGTATGAATGTCCGAAGACCAGGACAGGGTAGACCACGGGTAACAACTGCCATTCAAGAACGTTACTTGAAAGTTCTTCGTTGAGACAACGGTTTGCAACCGCTCACCTCCTTCAAAATCAGCTTGAGCAAACTCATGGAGTGCAAATTAACACTCAGACAATAAGAAATCGCCTCAGAGAATATGATTTAAGGCCTCTTGTCGCGGCAAGAGGCCCAGCTCTTACCCCAGCCCATCGAAGGGCGCGTTTAGATTTTGCGAGATAGCATATCCATTGGGAAAAGGCCGATTGGGAAAGAGTTCTCTTCACAGATGAGTCTAGATTCTGCCTCTACCATTGTGATCGACGTTCCCTTGTATACAGACGCCCCCATGAAATATATATGCTTAGTGCAATTTCCTGAATACTACTGGTTTCGGGGGAGGATCGATTATGACTGCTCGCGTAGACCTATTTGTCCTTGATAATGGAGCTATGAATGCTGATAAGTATATAAGGAACATTCTTGTAGAGCATGTAGTGTCATTTGCCCCATACATTGGTGAAAATTTCATTTTTATGGACGATAATGCCAGACCTCATCGAGCGCGCATCGTTCAGGAGTACCTTGAAGAGATTGAAGTCTCTCTAACGGAATGGCCAGCAAGAAGTCCAGATCTCAATCCGAATGAGCAGGTTTATGACAACCTCAATAGAAGGCTGAGAAGTTCAGAAAATCATCCAGCTACTCTTAATGACTTAGGGACATTTTAAGATCACTCATTTTGAGTATGAACCGTCGTTGCCGAGCTGTAATTAACGCAAGGGGTGAAAATACCAAGTATTAAATCACTTATCAGCATTTCAGTATTTTGGAAATTGTTCATTTCTCTTCTTTCATATAAGATTCGGTGAAATCCTGAATTTTTCTTCCATTTAATGTATCTTGTTTCGTTCAAAACTTTCCCGAGAGAACCTAAAAAATAGTTATAAGGTCAATGTAGAGTTAACTTTCATTAAAATTGTGCGTTAATCTTTTTTCGCAGTGTATCATAAGCTCCTCTGCAAACGATTTTTACTGAACTGCAGAACAATAAGATCTTTACGCAGAGTCTGGCTAGTTTGAAACTCATGATGAACAACTTTTTTTCTATTAATCTCATATAATAATACTTCGTTAATTTATAGCTGTAAATGCAGTCTGATGAGCTTCCTCCCAAGCATTCTGATAACAGAATTTTTTCATACGCTGAAATGTCAAGATTTGAAGCACGCAGTGACCAGTTCATGAAAATAAAAAATATAATTGGACCAAGAACAGTTTCCTGGGTGATTTCATTTATCTGAATATTGAGCAATTTAGGTGCCTTCCCTTGAAGCTTAAATTCCACTACGAAACTGTCGAGATGAACCGCGATTAAATTGAAATAAAATCGTCGGTGAATCGAGGAAAATCCAGTTTGAGAGGTGAAGCACTCGAGACCACTTCCTCGATGTTAATCTGCAGAAATCCGAACGCGACATCTTCACGACTTCGGACAGGCTCTGCCCTTGATGCATTCGTTTCCCGCTCCCTCGATCTTCACGATCTACCCCCGGGGAACGTGGCGGGGGCGTGAACAGGAAGTGGACGGCGGCGTTCCTCGAGATCTGACGGTCTCGGGTTCCGCTAATTCTGGGAACGCGAAAAAATCGCAAATGACCGACTCACGAAACGCAATAAAGAACGGACAGATCGCCGCGCCACCTACCTGTCCGTATCTGAATCGGCGGCCGCGGAAAAACACATAAAATTTAACGAAGAAAGCGGATCACCGTAGGATAATTGGCA
This sequence comes from Hippodamia convergens, assembly GCA_038502775.1. NCBI lineage: Eukaryota > Metazoa > Arthropoda > Insecta > Coleoptera > Coccinellidae > Hippodamia > Hippodamia convergens. The sequence goes on along the minus strand of CM076607.1, from coordinate 16,177,899 downwards.
GGGAGGGAAATTTTATCGGGGTACCGTTACGGGTTGACGAATGATCAGATATCCGGATGGAAATCAGGAAATGGGATGCTTGGCTGCGACTCTAGCTGAGGAGCTTTCTCGATTCGCTGCACATTTGCGGAATTTTCAATTTATGTCCAGAATTCCAAGTATTCGCCCTTTGAAATTACAATATTTTGTCAAGTTTCTCAATTTTCTCAAAACTTCTTGCTGCTGACGATGATTGACTTATGAACTTTTAAGTTGAGTTGTTTAAGTTTCTGTTTGTGAGCCATCATCGTATATTGTAAATTTATATAAACCTCTAGTCTTCAATGGTGGAGGTTTCTTAGTACTTCAATATAGAGGATGTTGAAAAAAAAGTCTCTAGGATAGATGGGAAACTGAAAAATTATTGCGCATCATTCAGTAAATAAAATTTCGTAACGTCATCCCTATATATATATTTTTTGATTGAGAGAGCTGAAATAATACAATACATATTGAAACGAAAAAGTACCTAGCTGGGGTTAGAGCGACACAGGAAAACCATACAGGTCTGTAGTATGATAAAATGAAGAAAGGGAAAAAAAGCCAGAGAAAAAAAAACCCTGACCTCACCCGTGTTAGAAAAAGATTTACTAAAAATATCATATCAGAGGATCTTGGAGGACATCTACGTGATCAGAAGAACATTTTCATGTAGTTCTTCTATGGGCATCAGAGAAAAACAGACTCTTCACCAATCTACCTGAAATTCTAGATCTGAAATAAAAAAAGAAAAGCAGGAAAAACTAGCTTTTTATGATCAATTGAATGGTTTTTGAATCAACCACCCATTGCAGAAATTCTTTCTTCATAAATTAGTAATGACAGAAATGTCGCAATCTTCGAAAGAAATGAAAAACCCAATCAATTTCCCCTTTTTGAATTGCTGAACATGAGAAAACTCACAACACATCAAGCTAAATCATAATTTAGACTAAGTGAAGAATCAATGAGTACATAAATTCCAATTGTCCTACTTCACGAAGAATTTCCTCTGTTGCCATGTGGGTTTCCTAGAAGATCTCAACACCATGTTCAGTGGCTAATTTCGGAACGTTATCACTCTTGTCTTTCGAATTCCCCCAATATTCAAATTTAAATTCTCACCCTTGCTCGCTGATCGTGAGGGTTCTTTCGAACCAGGAACGATTATCCTAGTGATGATTTTTCGGAAATCCGCTACGGGACCCTAATGAAAGGAAATCTCTCCCATAGAGAAACCAAACATCTTATACCACAAGAAACAGAATATTTTTCAGGACCGAAAATAACGACATATTCCGAGGATATAGTCAAGAAAAAAGGCGCTAAAGAATAACACATTTTTTACGATTCTGCCCAAACTACTGGCAACATTGAAATAAACGAATATGTGTTGGAAGCTGATACATCTAATGGATTTGTTTTTATGTCTGACTCTCGCAGACGGTGCTACATAGCTAGTTGCATGGTTGGTAACAAGTAGTATTGAACAAAACTTTTTTAGTATTAGATGCATTAAGCAAAATTTCAAGTGAAGTCAAACATCATTCAATTCCACACTGAAGCCGAAGTGAAAATCTATGTTGAAATCTCCCAGGGATTTATTACTCTAGAAAGTTCTTTCGGAACTTTGATACTACAAGGTCTAAAAGGTGTTTGGATCTCAGTCAGAACCAACTGTGCTTGAACATCACTGTCACATAGGTGAACGTATTTAAAAGAAAGAGTTTCAGAAGAAGGAAAAAGCTTCTGGTTCTCTGTTCGTGAGTTGGATCTAAGAAACATCTTGATCTCACCAACATTGTTTGTCATGATTATTTGTCTAGCAAAAAACGACGAAAGTAGATTCTGTGGAGAGAAGGAATAAAATCCGGATCACATGGTGATAGAATGCCTCGCTATTGCTAGCTAACAAGAAAATGCCGTGAGAAAGAATCCGACCGAGTGAGGAACTCTTTTCTTTGAAGCATACTGAAAATACTGGAGTTCATTCAAGCTCTGGAACTTGAGGGCGAGCTGTAGAGTACATTATGGCGAAAACAGCCCAGGAGGCACAGAATATCTTAAGGTCGCAGTAAAATCAAAATCATTCACATCTACCCAGTCGAATTGTTCCTATGGTATAGGAAATGTACTTATGAAGAGGAGTTTTTGGAAAAGAAGAAAGCCAAAAAGAAAACACAAAAGGTCCTCTCGGAATTCTGAAACTACAAGGTTCAAAAGGTGTCTAGATCTTTGAAGGAACAACTACATCTGACGAGTGTAGATTCTGTGGGGAGGAGATAGAAAGCCCTATTCACCTGATCACGGAATGTTCTGTCATTGTTAGTCAAAGTAAACAATGCCTTGGTCAAGAAACTCGTGAAAGTGAAGAATTTGCCTCGCTGAAGCCTTCCCAGATATTGGATTTCATAAGATCTCTGCAAGGATGTGGAGAGAATAGCTTTGTCAGGGGGCACAATAGGCCATGAGGTCTCAGTGGACTGTAACCTCTTTTCAATCTAACTAGCACTAACCTAGTCTAATTACTGATAGTTGTTTTCATTATCATCGAAACAATGGACGAAGAAAATCATAATGTTCCTATTTAATTTTAGATAATTGCTTAATCGAAGAATGTAATGCTAGAAGTTTGAGGCTTAGCCGACGCTAAAGGTATTATCCGACGTTCAAGTGGCTTGTTCTTGGCGGCGTCTTTATCCGCCCCCACATATTGCATGCTCGGCAATAACTCGACCGATTTCATTCCATCATTAACGTGAAATTATGCGATCTTCTCACACGAAATTCCTCGAATTGCCCCTCTGGCGACCATAGATCAGACCCGCAAACGGTCTCGCTCTGCCGGCCAGCTATCCTCCAACATCCAACGCTGATTTATACATTCTTAATACATTTAAAGTGACGGCCCGCGGTACTTCATGATTTAGCTACGCCGGAGCGATAGGCCGACGGTACCGGAGTCGCAGCTCAAAAATCGGTCTGTTTACACTGATTACATTTATCACGGATCTATAATAAATAATTACTTGGGATATTTCACGGAAGAACGGCCGATTTGTGCCGTACAATCTCGTTGGAGATCGTGTCGTGGAAATTCGAAGAAAGTGTACGTATATGAGGGGTATAATTTCACGTGTCGTGGGGTCTTTCCAGTTGGCCTTAACGGTAAAACGAAAAAGCGGTGATCTTCTGCCGTAACGTGAGCTTATGTTTTATAAAAATTGTTCTCATGGGGGAGAACGCTGCGTGACCAAGAAATTACGGAACCTGATTCATTTCCAAAACTACTTCTCACAAAATGAAGTACTGCAGATGTAGAAATTAGTCCAGGGGTGGTTAATTTTATTATACCCAAGATCTAATGACGAAATCTACCAATCATTAAATCGTCAATGAAGTCGAGTAAACAAACGCAAACGTTTATTCAAACTAGAAATTGAATGACAATATTAAATATAAATTTAAGAGAAGAAGGCGATGAATGCTCAACAAAGGAGCTGTCAAACATATATTCAAAGACTTCAGGCTTCAAATTGAATGAAATAATAAACAATTTCAGCACAATACACTTTAAATAAAATATTGAATAACATGTATTCAATCATATGAATAATATGAAAATAAAACATTAATAAAATGAGGAAATGAAATTAATGAAATGGATGTGGTGAGAACAGCTTTGTCAGGGGGCACAATAGATCAAAGGTCGCAGTGGACTGTAGCCTCTTTTCAAACTAACTAGACTACCACAATAGAATGTATACTAATATCAGTAAGAGGAGAAATTTCTATTTTTGTACATTACACACGAGTTTACTCAGAAACGACTTCACCGATTTCACAATTTCTTCAACCTTCAGAAGGGTTTTTGCCAGTGCATTAGGCTGTGAAAAGAGTTTCATAACTTGAAAAAATTACTCTAGATTCATCGCAAAATATTCACGAAACAAAAATGTGATTGTATTTCGAATTAAAATTTGATAATTTTTCATCAGTGTGAACGCTTTCAAATAAAACTCAAAAGACATCGTGAAATTTTCTGAATACTTCTTTTATTTCGGCGTTTTTCCGCACACATCCATATGCATTTCAGAAATATGTAAAAATGAAAAGTGTCATTTCTTTTAGCAAACTACTTTCCATTTTCCGTTCTATTTTGAACTTAGAGAATGCCTTGAATTCTCAGTTGTTACTTAATGAATGTCATCACGTATTTCAAATATTGTAAATTGAGAACTCAAAGAAATAGCATTGTTTTTGATTGTTATTTTTTTAAGATATCAGAGTTTGTTTATTAAAGAAAATAAATCTTTCAGATTTAAGACATCAAATCGTCTATTTCTCGAAGTTAGAAATAAAAATTGACTTTCATTCTCATAAATATATGGGAAATTCAATTTCCAATCACACAAGATGGAATTTTTCCAAAATATGCCGATTAACGATAATGAGACCTAGTTTCATGAATTCCCAAGTTAAACCTCAGTTTTTTTATTTTATTAGAAAAAAATCTGAATGTCGCCAAGTACTATTGCAAAATCAAAATTAAGTTTCCAAGTGAGAAATCACCATCGTGAACTTATAAAACCAACACCCAGTGTTTTCCTGGTCAATTAAGGAAGGCACTACTTCTAACAAAGCAACTATATCCAAAATACTTTGTGCTGTGCTTACTCCATACGAGAAATTTATGAGGTGCACGTTTTATGGTATCATCAATCCTCTCTCATCGCTCAAAATTGATTATAAACCGACAATTCGGCCTGTTTAGAACTTAAACAAAGAGCTGATCGCCCATTCATGGATGCCCCCATGCAAGTTTTTGATTTATTTCCAGCTTACCAAATAGCGTTAGTCGTAACTGTCCGTCCGAACGGTGAAAAGGAGATTTTAATCATGTAATTTGAATACGTTTTTAATAAATCAGCGTGTTTTATTCTATGGGTCAGTAAACCATCGATAAGGATCGACCGTTTGGGCGAGTTCCGAATAGAACAAGGTAACAGACAAATTATTGTGAGGTTCCTATTGTGTTGGCCGTGGGTTGCTTCAGCTATTAATGAAGTCGCAACACATAATCCGTTATACATCTCCATTCTGGGAGAATTTGCACCTCGGTTAATTTTCTCACCTACAAGACCAATCTATCGTGTTGTCTATTCTTAGTTTCCTTGTCATATAAATCAAAATACTCCCCAGCGGAACGAAGCGTACTGCCTCTAGTGAGGTGATTTGAAAGAGCTCGTAGAATACAAATGCGATTATGGTTTTACGATGAAAATCAACCGAATAAACGTCATCAGAGATCATTATGCGTTTCACGGTGGATTTTTAATATTTGTAACCCAGAAAAAAAATATGATATGATATGAAGTTTTGTCTTTTTATTTCCTGCTTCAAATTTTTATGTCTAAGCCTTAAATAGACCTTGAGTGAAGGCATCACTTTTGTTTTCGGAAAAACTCATCGAAACTGATGATAACTGACACCTCTAAGAAAAAGAGGAGAGGAGGATGTGCTGTATCCAACAGGTACCACCTTGCTCTCCGCTTATCGAAATACGCCAGTTAATTTCCTAATATAATAGCCATAGCATATGGATAACTGAACAGTTCTTCAGTTATTGAATTATTAATACATCCGCAAACAATCGCAGTGAACTGTATATCACTGGCTTAGGTTTTTTGTAGAAAATAATCATAAGGACAATAGGTGGAATAACTTGGATGTGCTGAATAAGTCCGTTATTGTGGTATTTGCAATCTGAGTGAACTAATTAAATTCTTCTTCTGTTGGATGAGATTGCAAGATAGAGATACAATGGTGGTACCACTTTTTGAAATATAATTCCGATTGAACCCGTTTGGAATAAACAAGAAATAGTCTCAATGCCTCGGGAAAACGTCTTTGAAATATATTATTTCAGAATTGTTTTTTCCTTATTTGACTTAATTGGACTGCAACATTCATCGTGAAATCTGTAGCAGAAATATCTTTCAGTAATTCAAACCTCCGTTAAAAAAAGAATTACTCTTGCTGTACTCTTGAAAGTACATCAGTATATTTCCATGGGGCTCGTAAATTTTGTATCACTCACTTTTGATGATTCACAAAAAACGTTTTCAACGTTAATTCTTCGGTTTATTCATTTTAACAAAAAATTTTCATCTACTGAAAGGAAATGTAATTTTGTGAAATGAGATGATAAGGGGGTAACATTACCAGCATAATATATGAAACTGATCTCATATAACTTGAAACCTTGAGAATTGTACGCGTATTTCTACGAGAAAAACTTTGAAGGAAAAATGCATAGCATTATGTGTGACTCTTCCAAATGAATATTTGAACCACATCTACAAAAGTAACATGCTGAGATTCTGAGAAACTACTAGAGGACGAATGCAGACCGTAGGTGAATAGTATCTTCAGGAGAACATGAAGATGAAGAATCAGCACAGTTGAGCCGTGCATTGAAGTTCGAATAAATCCCTAAGACAGGAGAAAAAAAACAAGAAACAAACAGGGAAGAACGATACATCAAACTCCATTGAAAAAGTGGTCAAGAATTTCAGCTTCAACTTTGACATAGAGCAAACACAAAAGCAAAATGAAACAAGAACTGAATATACATAAGGATGAAGACAATAACTTAACACTTGTGAACTTGCAATGCGAAGCAACACGTATGAAAGAAGATAAAGAAAGAACAGACTTCATCTATCTCGAATTTCTGTGTTAGGTGGCAAATTCAAGTGATCTCCTTTAATAAACGTTCCATATCTTAACTGCCGATCTTGCGAACGGGGAAAAATAAACCCAATAAAGATTTCCATCTCCCTGCTTCCTAGAAGTCGATATCAACCGACACTTTGCGTCTAATTGGCTCAAAACCGTGAGGCCGATACCGCGAATCTTCTTTCCCTTCGATTATCTCGCTGAAGCCCCCTTAATTCGACGTAGTTATAAATCAGTTTGTCTATTCTATCGTTTATCCTTATGGGTGGTCCAGGCTTTGCGGTGACTGGAAACCAATTTTTAACGATCTCTATTGGATATTACTCGGAGAAGACTTGAGGTCGATCAAGGTTCGCTTTTCGCTGCATCTTTCATGAAGAGAATGTAAGATGTGTGAGGAAAACTTCCTCAGAATTTGAATGGAAGTTAATAAAAAATCCAGGCTTGAAACAATCATTTTTTTTTTCAGTCGGCACAATTTTCTTATTCAGATCAAAATATCGAATGTAAAATATATCATGAACTCTGCATGTGAATGATTAAGAATTTTTCTTATATGCGGGGTGTATTTTTCTTAATCTATAAAGATTGGAAGGATTTCCCGAAACTCATCAAATTATTTTGTTCGGGGGCATCTTTTGAGGTATTTTTGAGGCTTAAACCCCCTAAGGGCGAGCTTGAACCCCTCAAAACTGAATAAAGAAGACTGGGTGAATCATACTTAATTTTAAAGATCTTGAAAGACTTTTTATAACGGTGCATGAAGAAAAAGAATTTTCCCTCACGATATCGCGTGAAACGCCCCAATGAAAGTGAACGATTTGATCAATTTTTATTCGGATAGGTAATACTGTGACAATCTTACATCCGTAAATGGCAACAAATCGATTTCCTGAAAGGAGATTTCAAGGATAAGCGCAAGTAGAATTAATCAAATCTGATTTCTGGAGGACACAGACAACAAGGATTTCCTGCATCATTGAATTCGTGACTCTTGACTTACTGGTGAAAACCCAAGCACCTCAACCAAGGGATTTCATCTATCTTCTTGGCTCGAGTGTCAATTCTTCGGTCTGTTGGCTGGTATAGGTTATTGACATTGCGAATTCTGGCAGATTTGTTCAAGTAGTTTCCGTTTTTTTACAGTTAAAAGGTCTCATAGAAGGCCATCATATTTGGAGCTCAGTACCCAAGCATTCGATCCAGATCACGGATTGGTGAATCTGCAGGAGGTGATGTTTTTCCTTCGAGTTATAATCTTCAACAATTGAAGAATAAAGTAACATATAAAATTTTCGTTTTTTCGGACGGTAAAATTTTTTTTCGATTAGGATGCTCATGTTTATTCTGTCTGCGTTCTGTGGCAGATCGTTAAGGTCGGTTTACACCCCGCATGGCCCGCTCGCTACCGTTCCCATTGACCGATGCAGTCAACCACCTCTAACCCCTGACCGCATTCGCGAAGGCGTACTACTGGAAGAAGAGGGCATTTGTTCTGTGGTCGACTGTCTTGTCATTCCGCTTCGTTTCTTCCGCGTTGCTTATCGACGACCAGGATGAAATTGGTCAAGATTCACATCGGCGGTCCCCAAAATGTACACGCCGTGGTTCTTGGCAAAAATTTAGGTAGGAAATTCTTCTTTATTTCGTCTTGAGACTTGAGACCATCTCTTGGGAGATTTCCTTGAATTTGGTGTTGAAACCTTTGCCCATTTTGCCCATTTATCTTCCATCATTATGTCAACGTTATGTCTCTATAATATGTCTTGAATTTTCAGATCTTCTTCTATACCTTCTCTTCTCATTTGGTCTCTAAACCTTACTCCTTTGATAGTTCTCAATGTTTTCCTGCTGTCCTCATCATGTTCTTGTTTTTTGTTTTGTTCACTCGACTGTTCAATGCTTATACGTCTTAGAATTTTGTTCTATATGGGGACATCGTTAGATATCTATTTATTTTCCCATGCATGAGAAAGCCAGAGATTCTTGAGGCCTCATATACTTGGGTTCGTATCTGTTGTTGTGACTTTTTTCAGCTTATGATCTCGTCTGTTATGTATCTTCATTGCATACATTGGTAAATAGGGCTGTCGTTCCCAAGTAATATACACTGCGCAAAGAAATTAACGCACATTATGGAAACAACTGAAGGTGTTCTCAATGATAATTATTTTTATCAGAATTATGCATGCATATGTTATCCACTTTCAACGTTTTTCTTCAATACAGATGTTTTTTCCCAGCAGGAATAAAAAAAGATGATATTATCAGATTTTGAATGTATTGGCTCCATTCTAAAATCAGTTGTTCTCGATCAATTCTAGTGATCAATAATTTTTCTTTCGTTTGATTTTCTACACTTGATCGATATTGTATGCGTAACATGCAATTTGACCCAAGAGGAATGTGCCCAAGCGGTAGTTTTGCGAGACGAAGGGTGGACATACACAAGAATTGCAGAAAGGTTTGGAGTTTCCCATACAAGTATGTCCAGAATGTTGCAGCGATTCAGGGAGACAGGTATGAATGTCCGAAGACCAGGACAGGGTAGACCGCGGGTAACAACTGCCATTCAAGAGCGTTACTTGGGAGTTTCTTCGTTGAGACAACGGTTTGCAACCGCTCGCCTCCCTCGAAATCAGCTTGAGCAAACTCATGGGGTTAACTTTCATTTACATTGAGATTTTAAGAATATGCGTTATTTTTTTGCGCAGTGTATATCTTGTAGGCCATGTATTCTGTTTTTCCTACAGATATCTGCATTTTAAAGTTTTCGGCTCTTGTTTGAAACCGATATAGCAGTCGCTGTAGGTCGTACCTTATGTTTCTCTATTCGAAATAAAAGAAATAAAACCTGATGTGCATTTTAGATAATGCCTGGTCAATCTTATTATGTCAGTTGGTAGTTGTTATACCGCATTATTCAAATTTTCATTATGTCTAATTATTCATTTCGTTCGTAACAAACATGCCAAAAAGCTGAGTTGAAATTGTGCACATATGAAAACCACTTGGAGGAGCTGAATGTAAGGAAGTGAGCTGCATTGCTATTGGGGACGACAGTTTGAGGACTACCGATCGCCTGGTGATATTCGCACAGGAATGCCTCTATCGACATTTGCATTATGGCCATTGTTGGTGGACAATAATATCCTAACCGGGCACGATCTATACGAGTGAATTGCGATCGTTGTTCGTCTCCTACGGTCGTATCTGGCTAAATCAAAACGCGACCGATAGATGGGCACCTTGCTGCCGCTTTCGCCTACTGCGATGATCATGACTGCCTTTGTTCCGTCCAGAATTATGCCTCAGTTGAAACATTGACAACTCCAATCGCATAACTCATAATTGGACGTGGTTATGACTGGAATTCCATAACGTACACAGACGCAACGTTTCGCTCCGAGTGCAGTCAGCTTCAGCAGGCCATTATGGCAGGATTTCTGACGGTGAACGGCGATCAGAGAGATGATTGTGCAGAGACAGACAGGGACTCATTAAAATATCGCTAGGATATCTGCTTCCAGCTGTGTCTTAGATCTTCAATGATATCGGATCTCATTCAAGAGCCCACTTCGATTAGCATGTATTGAAGAACTTTTTGAATTACTTTTCGAAATTCGATGAAGAAAAAATTCGTCGTAGTGATGATACAGGTCGAACCATCCCGATCATAATCATGCTGCTTCTGTCCGAGACCTATGCCTTGATTCGTCTTTATTGAAGATCCAATAAGTCTTAGCTTGATATTTAGTTCTAATTGTGAAGTATCTAACACTCCCAAACCGAGCAAGCCGGAGAACTTTTTATTGCCCAGAGAATTCCCCATTAGGAAAATGTCAAATGATGTATAGTCTGCGCAAAAAAATTAACGCACATTCTGAAAATTTCAATTTTAATGAAAGTTAAATCTACATTGATTTTATAATTTATTTTTTATGTTCTCTCGGGAAGGTTTTGAACGAAACAAGACAAATTAAATGGAATAAAAATTCAGGATTTCACCAAATCTTATGTGAAAGAAGAGACATAAACAATTTTCAAAATACTGAAATGCTGATAAGTGATTTAATACTTGGTATTTCCACCCCTTGCGTTCATTACAGCTCAGCAACGACAGTTCATACTCAAAATAAGTTATCTTGAAATGTTCTGATCTAATCCTCAACAGATTTTTCCCAATTGGATTCCTAAGTCATCAAGAGTAGCTGGATGATTTTCTGAACTTCTCAGCCTTCTATTGAGGTTGTCCCAAACCTGCTCAATCGGATTGAGATCTGGACTTTCTCCTGGCCATTTCATTCGAGGGACTTCAACCTCTTGAAGGTACTCCTGAACGATGCTGGCACGATGGGGCATGGCATTATCGTCCATAAAAAAGAAATTTTCACCAATGTATGGGGCAAATGGCACTACATGCTCTTCCAGAATGTTCCTTATATACTTATCAGCATTCATAGCTCCATTATCAACGACCACTAGGTCTGTGCGAGCAGTCAAAGATATTCCACCCCATACCATACTCGATCCTCCCCCGAAACCAGTAGTATTCAAGAAATTTCACTGAGCATATCTTCCAAGGGAGTTTCCTAGAATGACCATGTAATTAACACTCGAAGTTTTGTATTCATTATACATCTCATATTTTCTAGTTGTTGAATAATACCCTTTCAGGATGAAACAAAAACCATTCAGACCTCGCTAATTCTGCATCGCATTTCTCCGCTCCGATCAATCTCGTAATTACAAGTTATAACGAAACAGACGCAGCTGAATGGGTCTCCACTGGACGCCGTGTAATCGCACAGAGATAAGTCCATTACATCATGATTAGCTCATCAATATCGGAAATAATCAGACGTCGAACCGAGCGCTATCGCCAACAACATCGAGGGGTGTTGCGGGAGAAGGCAAAAACCCGAAACCCAAACAGGGAAGGGTCCTCGAACACGCGACCGTGCCCTGAGGAACACCCACGGCCGATGAAGTCATAAGGCGGTGGAAAGATCGGATCTTATCGCCGATATAGCGGATTAAATATTGCGATTATCGATTATTCAAATCGCTTCCGCCCGCATTTCTCATCGCATTGTTTGGCCGTGCATCCTTGATTTTATCTCGAAACGTGGAAGGGCACGGGTTTTCCACTGGACGGTTCCCATGTCCGAGTAAATCAAGGTAGGCTTTGTTCGCCTAAAGGTACGATTCGATGAACTCGTTCTGGCTGTCGTCGTGTTGTTCCTTCTTTCGCTGTAGAATGGACGCGAACTATGGTTTCAATATTCCGCTGAGTAATTCACATACCTATATACCTGTGCCCCTATCAAAATCGGAGAGGAGCACAGGTAGTGTTGGGTTACTCTTGTCCCGGACGCAGAAATGTAAGTGCGGCTCACTTTGAAAAACTGTATCACCTCATTTCGAATGTCCCACAAAGCGACTACGCATCGATAGAGCGAACCATGTAGTCGGAAATCTAGACTATCATGTCTAATAATCTGATGATCAGATGTATTTTGCCGAAAGCCCCAACTGAGGTTATGAAAATACGTTGACCCTATAGTTAATTGCTTTCATTTTGAAAGAAGTTACTTCCATCTTTCCTTTTCACTAGTGTGTTTTGTCATAAATCACCGGATTTGTGGTTATTCCCCATAACAAAATTATGTTTGTTTTTTTTAGAGGTTGCTCCTTTGACCGTTCTTACCGACCGAATATACAGTACAAGTTTGTACTAAAATGAGCGCTTCAACTCTGAAGTAACGCTCCAGTTGCGAGCGACACAGTAAGTAGTGCAACAAAGTTTGTCTCGACTGTCTATCGCGTCATGAACGCCCAGAATGTCTCGCCTCATTGGAAGTGGTACACTGTACCGCTTAAGTACAAAAGTGAGGCTCCTCTTACAAACCCAATTTTAAAACGTGTACTACCCAACACTTAGTAAAGGTATTGGGATATATGGACTCGAATTAAGGATCTCCAAGCCTTTTGGGAGTGAACCCTCTATTCTACAGGCAAAAACACAATCTGTCTATACCACGCACTCTTAGGTCACTAGAATCATACAGCCAAGATTCTCAGCTGACATGAGGATGCCAAAGACCATGAAGCACTGGCCAGAGGCAACAACTTGACTCTATCGTGTGTACCAGGACATTGTGGTATTGAAAGAAATGAAAGAAGCGAGGAACTTGCGAGTAGAGCATCAAAAATGATGTCCGCTAGTCCTGAAACTTTCTGTAGACTGAGAAAGGACTAATATAAGAAAGTGTTCCAATAAATAGAAGTGCCCTGGAGGATCACTCCTAGCTCATAAAGCTGTCACGAGCTGAGCTTTGGATAATGGCAGGACTGCTGACTGGACACTGCCGACAGAAACATCTCTTGTACCGATGAAATTTGTTTTTTTGGAACATCATGACAGAATGTAATTCATGCCATTTTTATCTTATAGATTAATATATTTTGTCATTTTCCTTTCTGCATTTTTACATTTATCAATTTTGCTTGATTTTTTTTTATATATTTGAAAACTATATTGATTCATTAAGGTAGGTGTCTGCAAAACGGATGAACTGAGTGAGACTAAACAACCCTTCTTCGACATATTAGTTTTTCGAAAGCCAAGAAAGATGCTCAGTGAAGTCCTGTTCGAAGTACATGAATGATGTATCTTTTAATGGTTCCAATGTTAACTACAATTACCTCCGGGAAACCATTCAACTTGCCTAAAACAAGTGTTTTGTTGAACGGGCGTTTACCGAACACCTGTTGCCAACATTGTCTTATCTACTTTATCACTTTCCTCGGCTAATTTTGTCCTCATATATTATTCCGCCACAACAATGGCACACACAAGAACGTGTTAGATATGAATCGAGGACGTGCGAAAGGTTCCCCTTTGCTAATGAAGGCACTGAGATAGGTGGTTTACGGTATGATCCGCTCTAAAGTGCGTCACACACGGTTGGACCAACAAAGCATCAGTTGCAGCCTCAGACACAATATACCTTTCCTGTTCACTTTGTTTCGTCTTTTTTAATGTCTGCGAAATACGTTTATTCTGTTTTTTAATCTTTTCATTCTTTACCATTAGGTATTTCACGTGTTCTTTGCGTTCTCTTTTATTGAATTTGTATTTCAATACTTCCTGGATGTTAATTTCGATGTTCTTATTGTTTCACTTTATCATTGGACTTTAAACACTGACACCATGTAGCCCGTTGAACGTCTTATATAGTTTGAAATAATATTCCCGAGTTGCAGCAACGTCAATTCAAATTTGAAGGTCTCTTAAAATTTGAATCGTTCATTAAATTGGATATTCCACTGAAGGTGTAGATATGGATTGAACTTTTAAAGGACGTTACTGCAACTCAGGGTTAAGTCCCAATGACAATCCAAAAAAAGGAATGTATTTCAAATAAATCATTTTTAAGTGCATCACATCGATGTGTTGTAATCTACAATAATTTTGTAGTTTTGAAATCTTATGCTGAGATTTCATTTGCGCTACAAATAAGCCGGTTGTTGTCAGGAATATTTGAACTTTGAAACTATCAGAATAATTCAGTGCAAACAATAACCCCATTCAATTCTCTTACATCAGATGAAGGAAGGACATTTATTTCTCGTTTTCAGTATCGTAATGAGTTCATTACAGTACTAAAAGTAGTGCTGTAATGAAACTCATTACAACATTGTTTTCAGTTATATTTTTCGTTTTTTGGTTGTCAGTACTGAGCTCCGATCGAAACAAGTTTCGAATCAAATCAATTCAATTTCCGTAATCTGTCAAATTTCGTAAGTCACACCAACTGCCAAGATGAAATATAAAAGTCACTAACCTGAATTTTTATTTAAATTTCGAGAGTATTTCACAAAACTTGACTGAAATAGAGAAAATATCGTCTAATACTCGTCGCAGAAGGCAATTCCAATACTTCGCATTCGTGTTGGAATAGAAGCTCATTCTGCAACTTGTTTTAGAATATACTATTACATGCTTGTAGGATTTTCCTGGTTCTAGGGCACAACTAGGCACCAGGTATTTTGAAGAACATTCAATGCGTTAAAACAGAGTCACTCACAACAATCATCATCGGATTATAGTAACTCAATGCACATCTATCATCATTTGATGAGCTTTCGTCTGAATGATTCGTTGAATGTACCCATGAAAAGTGGTTTCTGGAGGAGGAGAAAGTCGAAAGAAAAACACTCTGGTGGAATCTCCCAGGTATAGATCACTTCAAGAATACCATCCGGAGATTTTAAACTACAAGATCCAAAGGTATCTGGATTTTGGTGAGATCAACTACACCCCCTGACCGGTTTTCTTACGGGGCTTTGTCGCCTCAGAGAGCATCTGTTGAGAATGGGCTTATCGGACACTGACGAGTGTAGATTCTGTGGGGGAGGAGAAAGAAACTCCAATTCACCTAGTCACGGAAAGCTTTGCCATTGTAAGTCAAAGGAAACTTGTAGAAGTGAGGAATAAGCCTCGCTGAAGCCTTTCCAGATATAGGATTTCATTAGCTTTCTGAAACTGGAAGGCAAGCTGTAAAGGGTTTGGTGAGAACGGCTTTGTCAGGGGGTTCAATAGACCATAAGGTCGCAGTGGATCGTGATCCTTTTTAAACTAATTAACTACATTCGTTGATATCTGTTTGAAGTTGTCCAACCCATTGGATTTTCGAAGAAAGGTGGAAAATTGAGGAGTTAGACAAACCAAAGGGGTTTTTCAGTAATGGATCGATGTTTTTTCTAGTTGTCTAAGGCTTTGTGGATGTCTGAACGTGTCAAGAACCCATGAAGGGCTGTAAGGCTGTAATTTCAACTCTCGAGATCTTCTCACGCAGCAATCCCAGGCGAAATTCGAAAGAAGCAACCTACTCCCAAATATCCCCATATTCCGCTCTCGCACCTACGCCCCTCAGGCGTCTCGTGATCACTGGGCAACCTCAAAGCGGCCAGTGTACCGGCCGCGGTTGAACTCTTTGATCCGGGAATCGCAAGGGCAAATCCCCCTTGCCGCAACGTGGTCAAATGGAAACGGCTCTGGTCCGTGCCCCGATCTGACCGTCACGAAAAATGCAAAACGGATAAACACGATGCGAACGGGAACGGGATCATTGAACAAAGCGTGTATCTCTGTGTACGCAAACCCTTCGGCATCGCGCCGCAGTTATGTAACTCCCACGTTAATCGCGCTCTAAGGCGGGACACGCAACTGACGATTTGTACCGCGTGTTTGTCCGCATGAAAGTAAATGTTATACAGAAAAGGGACAAGTGAAAAATCTGAACCATAAAGGCAACCTGCAGGAGAACTGAAGTATAGCAGACAGACCGGTTTCTAACTCCTTAGTCTTCATCAGCGCCCCATAACACATAACGTCGACGCTACCAAAAAGAAATTAAGAGTTTATATTCAATGCCAGAAGATTTTGGAGTCTCATGCAAACCTTGCAGAGTATATATCGCCCTCAAACATGCTGAACCCATATACCGTATAACTATCTTAGTATGACTCTAGTCAGCATACTAGCCTCAACTTCGAATATTTCTCCGAGATTTGCCTGTTTTGACTCTTCAACGATCCTAGGGCGATGACTGAAGGCCTCAGCCTTGAGGTATCAGAACAGGAAGAAGTCCATTTCCTTCTCTATGAGTTCTTCTTTCCAGGATGAACTGAGAGCTAGTTGCTCTATTTTAATCTGCATGCGGGATAAGAGACTCTGACCCTTAGATACGCTGACAAAAATGTTGCCAGTCGACAGGAAGGGGTTGTGTCCTTATCTCATTAAGGTTACTGCAGGTGAACAGAATATGTTAAACAGTTCATTTGTGTTCTTGTACCAGCAGCACAAGAGCAGAGTTCCATGATTGTTGGTGATGCTTTCTGCAACTTGTATTCAGAATTAAGATTCTACATCCTAGTAACTTTTGTATCCAGTCTTGGCAGTGGGTGTGAATGATACGAAATTTGAGAGATTGCGGAATTTGCATTTAGTTGTGTTGTAATTTCATAGGATGGAAAGTCAGAGTTGACAACCACAAAATGAGAAATACACTGCGCAAAAAAATTAACGCACATTATGGAAATCTCGAATTTATTCTACAACTGAAGGTGTTCCCAATAAATTATTTTTATCAGAATTATGCATGCATATGTTATCCACTTTCCAAGTTTTTCTTCAATACAGATGTTTTTTCCTAGCAGGAATAAAAAAAGATGATATTATCAGATTTTGAATGTATTGGCTCCATTCTAAAATCAGTTGTACTCGATCAATTCTAGTGATCAATAGTTTTTCTTGCGTTTGATTTTTCACACTCGATCACTATGCAACGCAAAACACGAAATCTGACCCGAGAGGAATGTGCCCAAGCGGTAGTTTTGCGAGAAGAAGGGTGGACATACACAAGAATTGCAGAAAGGTTTGGAGTTTCCCATACAAGTGTGTCCAGAATGTTGCAGCGATTCAGGGAGACAGGTATGAATGTCCGAAGACCAGGACAGGGTAGACCACGGGTAACAACTGCCATTCAAGAACGTTACTTGAGAGTTTCTTCGTTGAGACAACGGTTTGCAACCGTTCACCCCCTTCAAAATCAGCTTGAGCGAACTCATGGGGTGCAAATCAGCACTCGGATAATAAGAAATCGCCTCAAAGAATATGATTTGAGGCCTTGTGTCGCGGCAAGGGGACCAGCTCTTACCCCAGCCCATCGAAGATCGCGTTTGGATTTTGCGAGAGAGCATATCCATTGGGAAGAGGCCGATTGGGAGGGAGTTCTCTTCACAGATGAGTCTAGATTCTGCCTCTACCATTGTGATCGACGTTCATTTGTATACAGACGTCCACATGAAAGATATGCTCAGTGCAATTTCCTGAATACTTCTGGTTTCGGGGGAGGATCGATTATGGTATGGGGTGAAATATCTTTGTCTGCTCGCACAGACCCAGTGGTCGTTGATGATATAGCTATGAATGCTGATAAGTATATAAGGAACATTCTTGAAGAGCATGTAGTGCCATTTGCCCAATACATGGGTGAGAATTTCATTTTTATGGACGATAATGCCAGACCCCATCGTGCGCGCATCGTTCAGGAGTACCTTGAAGAGGTTGAAGTCTCGCTAATGGAATGGCCAGCAAGAAGTCCAGATCTCAATCCGATTGAGCAGGTTTGGAAACACCCTCGATAGAAGGCTGAGAAGTTCAGAAAATCATCCATACCAAGTATTAAATCACTTATCAGCATTTCAGTATTTTAAAAATTGTTCATTCCTCTTTTTCCACATAAGATTCGGTGAAACCCTGAATTTTGCTTCCATTTAATGTGTCTTGTTTCGTTCAAAACCTTCCCGAGAGAACATGAAAAATGAGTTATAAAGTAAATGTAGAGTTAACTTTCATTAAAATTGAGATTTTCAGAATGTGCGTTATTTTTTTTGCGCAGTGGATAACTGGTAACTAGTATAATGATTCCATTACAGCACTGCTTTTAGGACTGTTATAAACTCGTTGCGCTGAAATAGGGAAAGTATTATACAGGTAACTATAACATGAACAATTCATACCTATCGGGCAATTTCAAATCAAATACTGAGTCAAGACATTTACGCCCTTACATCGCCGAGTTTGTTAAAAGAGTAACATTGATTATCGACACATGGTGTGAAATACCCCTAAAAAACATTCCGGCCGCGTCCAGCACACCATAAACTAAAATCATGGCACGCTGGCACGAAAATATTATGCCCATAAGTTTCGCTACGTTTTTTTATACCTCCCCTCGCCTCATTTTTTTCAGATTCCCTCTAAATTGAACCGTAATCGTCCTTATCGGTATTGTATCTTCCGCCGAAATAACTGGCGTCATAAACATCGAGGAAAAACCATTATTGGTCCCCCACCCCGGACGTTCGAAGAGCGCCATCTACACGCGCTGGCCGGCAGGAGGCGAAACAGGTGATTTAATTTAGAGAGTCTGAATGACCTTTAATTACAACGTAGCAGGGGCATTAGACTAAATTATAGTTATTTGTGCGCGAACAAACTTTGCAGAAATTGAATTAAAGTAGGCGACGCCCATAACATCGAGCTGTGCGTCCGATCGCTGATCATGTGTGCCAACCTAACCGTAGGGTTTTCTCTTTTCGCGATAGATTTGGTGGGCGTGCTTCATGAATAATCAATTTTAGTGAGTTATGTTGGATATCAGAAGACCGAGTGAT
Source organism: Hippodamia convergens (assembly GCA_038502775.1). NCBI lineage: Eukaryota > Metazoa > Arthropoda > Insecta > Coleoptera > Coccinellidae > Hippodamia > Hippodamia convergens. The sequence goes on along the minus strand of CM076607.1, from coordinate 16,158,891 downwards.
TGAATAGTTGGACAAAAAATGGATGTTATACGATATTTCGTATTTTCAAGTTTCTCCTGCTTCTCCTCCTAGTTATCTTACTTGAGCTTAATCAGTCATTGGAAACTTTGATAGCTTTGGCGCACTATTACTGCTTGATAATACAGTAATGTATGTATAGTCCGAACAGAAAGTTGGCAAGACCCGTTCGGTTTATTAAATCATTCGGGTTACAGAAATCTTATTGAATGAAATGCATAATCCGAACACGTTCGGATTATCGGATTCTTTTTCTTTACGTCCGATATTGTCGACTTCCTAACACCAAACTGTTCTGTCAGAGACGTCAATGAAGATCCAGCCTGAGTTGCTCGTGAAATTCAACTTTTTTTATTTAGTGTTAGAGTTATATGCTTTCGTTTAGAAGCCATGATTCAAACTGAATATGCACACAAATCGGACACGATATAAAGGGTCTCTATAGAATATTTTCAGGAAAAAAACAAGATTCAGGATTGAAATTCTAAAGGTGAGCTCCAAGTAACTAGACGACTTCTCGTATATTTTTTTGAAGGTTCTAGTACTTCCGGATTTTTCGGAATTGACATCAACTTTCGTTTTTCAAAGAGGAAGACCCATTTTTTATCTCATAAATAGATTCTACATTGAATTCTTAGTCTTTTTGATTCGAAAAATTTGAATTTTTTCGAGAAAATTCTATCCAAATGAGGAAAAAAAAATCTCAAAATTGAACTCTGTTGAAATACAGACAAATTCGACGTTTTTTCATTAAACATTCTCATTTTTGAGAATGTTTTTTCGAAGCATTTTCGAAATCTTCGTCAAAAAATAATAGGAGCATACGTGCAAGACTTGTATCCCGAAATGAATAATTTTCGAGGTATTCAAGAAAAACATTTTGTCTTCAATTTTCAATCTCATTCCGAAATTGTTTTTTTACTGGAAAATAATTAGCGGTCAAGTGAAATTTTTGGAAAACTCTGTTATCCAGAAAATATTTTCTTATATTTCAGACGAGTGCAGTTTTTCTTTATTTTTCAAAGCTTACTATAATTTCCGCAAATTCTTAATTCTGGAGAATTTTTTTTTTGTCATGGTAGGGAAATTTGAATTTTCAGTAATGAAATTGTTACATGTTCTGTTAATTATCCCTTCAAAAGCATAAAAAATTATTACAAATTATTTTATTCTGCATTCTTGAGAATTTTTTACTTCCACTTCACTAATTCCACATTGAGAACTTTAAACAAATTGTTGCTCTCGCATTACAGATGATAATTCAAGAAATAAACTAGTCTGAACTTCAGAAAATATTTTCTAGATAACAGAGATTTAAAAAAATTCACTTACCGCTAATTCCAGTAAAAAAACACATTCGGAATGAGATTGAAAATTGAAGACAAAATCGTTTTTTCCTGAATATCTCGAAAATATTCATTTTGGGATAAAAGTCTTAGACGTATGCTCCTATTATTTCTTGACGAAGATTTCGAAAAGGCTTCGAAAAAATGTGATTCCAATTTGGAAAAAACGATTTTTCGATGTTTCGTCACTTCTAACTTTGACAAAGAATTTGTGACCTCCTGTATCATATTCTGGAAATCACGCTATTGAAAAAGAAGCATCAGCCTTTCTTCTCAGAGATTCTCAAAAATGAGAATTTTCAATGAAAAAACCTCGAAGTTGTCTGTTTTTCAATAGAGTTCAATTTGGAGATTTAATTTTTGTATTTCCTCATTTGAAGAGAATTTTTGCTGGAAAATTCAAACTTTTGGAATCAAAAAGACTCAAAATTTAATGGAGAATCTATTTATGCAATGAAAAATGGGTCTTCCCATTTGAAAAACGAAAGTTGATGTCACTTCCAGAAAAATCGGAAGTCCTGGACCTTTCAAAACACATACGAGAAGTCGTCCTCTTACTTAAAGCTCACCTTAAGAATTACAATCCTGAATCTTGTGTCGTTCCTAAAAATATTCTATAGAGCCATACTCGTGAATAACCCTGTATATATAATTATGAGCGTTCGGATTGCAGGAGTTCAAGCTGTCCATATTATCCATATCGTTTCTCCAATTGGAACCGTTCGGATTATAGGTACTTCGGATTATCCGGATTTCGGATTATCGACATTACTGTGTAAAGTTTCACTCATAAGGGAATGTTTATTGATCTCGCATTCCAGATGCAGTTGATAAGACCATTCAGCTGACTCTTAGAAGGCTGGTAGCGTGCGATAGGCTCGTTCGACAAACAGGAGAGTCTCGCGGGGTAATCCGCAAGTACTCCGGGCCTCATGGAAGCCCACATCAGCCTGTCTCACGCAGCGATCGTTGATCGATAGATCTTATCCGCCGAAAAAAAAATTGGAAGCGAACGTTCTTCCTACCTCTCAGCGAAAGCGACCTCTCGGGCGACGTTGCAATTTACCTGTCGATGGGAATCTGTTCTTCGTGAGCCAATCGGAGTGCTAATGACGGATATGAACCGGCACATCAAATAACTGAATTACCCCGCTTTCGGATACCCGGACGGCTAGATCGGATGGATCTCGGCAGTCGAAATTCAGGAGATATCCGCCTCGAAGGGGATAGGATGGGTGGTAATTGGATGGATTCGTGATTTGGTTCGAGTTTGGAGTTCGAACGAATCGATCCATGTGAATAATAAGGCTCATTCGGTGGCTTCAAGACCGTCAACCCCATCCAAGGCGGTTTCTGAGGGTCGTCGAGACTTTGGAAAAGGTACGGCGAGAGTTGACGAAGAAAGAACAAGCTTTAATGACCCGACCAATCTGGAAAAGATCCTGACTATAATGACAAAAATAATTCCTTTTTCCATATTCCTATTCATAACTCTAGCTTTCGACATGCTTTGCTCTTTAAACTTTTTCGTAGCCTAGTCTTTTATCCAATTTCCTTGGCTTCTCGAACCTTCCTGGTCAGCATATCTTCCTCCAGTAGGTACCTTAAGGCTCTTTCCTGCGTGATGTTAATAATCTACGCAAGTCGCGCGCGAATGCGTGATAGTGTAAGGGAATCTTTCGCTCGGTTTTCAGAGGTATGAAACCTCACACTCTTTCGCTAGCGATTGGTCCACTTGACTGGATCTATTCGAAATCTGAAAACTGGGATTATATTATTGTTTGACATTATCTACCGATCCAAAATATTCTTGAAGCCTGACCACTTTCAGTTAAAAAGGTAGTGAAAAAAAAATAAAAAAATTTTTTTTTCTGTTTTTATATTTTCGAATTTGATAGAGTACGCAATTCTGAATACATTCGTACTCAAATCGTCAAAATACTTTCCCAAATATCGAGAAAAAACTGGAGAAAAAAGGGGGATAAGTGTATTCTGTATTATATTTGTTATTCCTAACCTAGTTATCGTCAGTACAAACTGTTTTCACATTTGTGAAGGCGAAGACTGTGGAAATATTGTACAATTCCAGAATTTTCAATAACCTGTTCCAAATGTTGGTTCAAAAATTTGGATCAAAATTGACTCATAACTCTCGTTTTTCAAATTAGAACCCTATTTTTTTATGATTGCGTTTGATTCTGCGGAGAAAAATGATGATAATGTTTCAACATATTGATGCACCTAAAATTATTACTTCTTGAGTTATTTAGGATTTTCTGTTTCTATTCATGAAATCTGTTTTAATAAATGAATTCAGAAAAAAGGAAGTTACTAGTGAGTTATTTGAGTAATTTTTCTTCTATGACCAAGATCATTGTTGATATGAAACAGATTCTATGAATTTGACGGTACGTACGACATGAAATCAGGAAATCCTGATTAACTCAAGAATTATTAATTTTAGGAGCATTAACATATTGAAATATTATCATCATTTTTTTTCGCACAATCCAACACAATCATGAAAAAATAGGGTTCTAATTTGAAAAACGAAAGTTATGGGTCAATCTTGGTCCCAATTTTTGAACCAACATTTGGAACACCCTGTGACGGGTTTTTCGAAATTCTGTAAATGTACAATATTTCCACATTCTTCGCCTTCAGAAATGTGAAAACGGTTTGTGCTTACGATATCTAGGTTAGGAATAACAAACATAATATCGAATACACTTATCTCTCTTTTTTCTCCAGTTTTTTCTCGATATTCTGGAAAGTATTTCGACGAATGCCACGATTTGAGTACGAATGTATTCAGAATTGCATACTCTATCAAATTCGAAAAGAGAAAAAAATTTTTTTAATTTTTTTTTCCCCTCCCAGTATAACTGAAAGCGGTCAGGCTCCGAGTATATTTTAGATCGGTAGATAATGTCCAAAGATAATATAATCCCAATTTTCAGATTTCAAATAGGTCCAGTTCTCCAGAAAGGCCTAATAGGCCGTCGAACTTGGTACACCCTGTATATTAAATTGTTTGTTTCGTTGTGGTTTATTTCTTGTTCTTAAATATTTTCAATTGTTCTATGAAAGAGGTTACCTTGAACAATTGTTAAATCGCTTCTTGGTTGATTTAGATTCAACAAGTGTTTCATTTCAGTGTCCTGAGGATGTTTATATAATGAACGAAACGTCAGCTTTGTACACAAGTCGTTTTCTTATTCGAGCCCTTCAAACCTATACAAACCATTATATTATTCATCGTTAAGGTCGTTCACACTACTTTTGAACAGATTTTATAAACTCATTCAGCATAGGCATATTTATGTTCATTTGTATTTCGATCATCTTCTGTTTCTCTTCTCTGAAATATTTATATACAATGTGAAGCATTCAAACTTTCAGTTTACGTCTTGTTTTCTAAGCTGTGGAGCTCAGTTGAAATCGTTGGAAATTTCAACAAGGCAGGAGCCACGCGAAACTCCTATTTTTCAATTCTCACGATCCAAAGCACACGCAAGACTGCTCAAAAACTCGTTGCAACTTCAAGGCACAAAATAGTTTACACGCGCCACTCCATACCGCGCGTAATCACGCGCGATTTAATAGCGAGCGAAAGAGTGTAATTGTTAAGGTACCTATTAACCAATAGATGTCCCCGATGTCGAACACTCATGGAAATTCATGCAACCGAAAAAGTGATCGTGACATTCTTGTCTTTATTAAGCAGGGTTGGGTCTACAGCTAAGGAAAACGGATCTGAAACATCCTGTATAGAAGGAACGCTCGCGAGCGTATCTCGATTTCAGATTGTGCCCTAAAGTGACGTCCACCGAGGCTATAATCTAATTTGGACGCATCAACATGTTAGATTGAACGCGTTAAACTTTCCATCCAACGCATTCGCTGGAGATGCACGTCAGCACGCAACCACCTCAACTTGATGCATGTTTCCCCGCATTCGCACATTGGTTTCTTCGACTGATAACCGCCAATTTCGCTGGAATCCGTTTCTTTTCCAGAACGGCCTGACATTTATTTCCTCGAGATCGAATTCCACAGCAGTGTAGGCATCCGTCATAAGAACATATTGACGACGAGCGTGTGGCTGTTGAACGGGGAAAAGGACTTTCGTTTATAGATAGAATATTGATGAGTTTGGCTGATGCATGTCGGCCATTCCGGGAATTGCAGTACCGTTCTCACTTTCAGAAGAGCGGATCAGGTATTCTCAGTTGTTTCACATCATGCATCTAGCCATGACAATCGATACCTTCCAATCTCTGTGCCTTCAAAGAACTGTTTGAGTAAACAACTCTGGAGCAATCTTGTCCAAAAGAACCACGTTCAACGATGATAAAGAAAGAAACTATGATCAACTAGGAATGATGTTTCTTTCTTGAATGATTAGTTCTTAACACAACCAGAGCATTTTGGTGGGTACATAGTGTTCTCTGCACGCGCTGCATAAACAAGATTGGAGATTCAATGAAAAGATAAAACTAAAATGAAAAAAAAATCATCGGGTTCACAACGATCTCAACCATTTCTTAACACAACCTTCGTATGAAATGGAACTTGTAATTCTTTCCTATGTAATTAAAATCGAAGAATTATTGTAGATTCCAGATATAACTTTTTATCATATCATTATGGAAGCCGTGATTTTATGTAGTATCGATTTAAATAAATTTTGTTTGTAATTTTTAACTACACCTCTGCCTAGGCACACTTGAGTAGGTAATTAAGGCTAGACGCCTAGAAGTGAATACGCGAGACACTGCGCAAAAAAAATTAACGCACATTATGGAAATCTCAAATTAATTCTACAACTGAAGGTGTTTTCAATGATAATTATTTTATCAGAATTTTGGATGCATATGTTATATCCACTTTCAACGTTTTTCTTCAATGCAGATGTTTTTTCCAAACAGGAATGAAAAAAGATGATATTATCAGATTTTGAATGTATTGGCTCCATTGAAAAATCAGTTGTTCTCGATCAATTCTAGTGATCAATAGTTTTTCTTTCGTTCGATTTCCTCCACTCGCTCGCTATGCAACGCGAAACAAGCAATTTGACCCAAGAGGAATGTGCCCAAGCAGTAGTTTTGCGAGAAGAAGGGTGGAGATACATAGGAATTGCAGAAAGGTTTGGAGTTTCCCATACAAGTGTGTCCAGAATGTTGCAGCTATTCAGGGAGACAGGTATGAATGTCCGAAGACCAGGACAGGGTAGACCAGGGAAAAAAAGTCTGTTCTATTTTTGGTTTAAAATAATTCCTGGCCAGTGATAGTATGAAAAAAAATCATTCATGGAAAAAAAAATTCTTCTGTTTCATGAATTTTCTTTGAAGGTTTCTACATGAAAGAAACAGTAGAAAATTGATTGTATGGTCTAGTAGTTTCCCCTAGTGAGGCGCCAACTACCCATTGAATCGTTCCATACACATCCCACCGAATGATATTGTTTAACCTACCGCAAAAATTCGGAACTCGATATCCAGACCGTAAAAACAACGCTTCTCGGTGTGAAAAAAGCCCGTTTTACTGTAAATCACTGCGACATTTCGGCAGAATACCTCCGATTCGCTCGGAGTCTATCACGTCCGCACGGTGAATGAACGCAAAAAACTTATTCAATCAATTATGTGTTTTTTTTCTCGACAGTTCGACGTTGACAATGTTCGCCGCAACTGTTAACAGTTCGATTCTCCACTTGTCCCGTTTTATTTCAGCTCCTTCGGAGTCCGTTACATGGGAACTGTGCACGTTTTTGTGGTTCCATCTGTAACAGGTGTATATTTTGGTATATATACAGTCCCTGTCAATAAATTGCGGATAGGGAAAATTTTTGTCAAATTCAACATCCTGTATCTTTTCGTGGTCTCCGATTTTGTTGGAATTTTCACCAGGTGAAGTATTTGGAATAATTGTAATATCAACCTGAAAATAACTTTGCAAAAATACCTGTACTTTATCCGTTATACAAAGAGAAACAAAACCTCGTTTTATACCCTCCATTTCTAAACACCCTGTGGTGAATTTGCGGCGGAAAATTTGATATCTTTAAGTTTCAATTTTAAGTCTCACCCTTTCTTATCAAAATGTTTTTCAATTTACGTCAGTATCTGCTTTTAAAAAAAAGATACATATTTTCAGAAGAAAGTGTTGCATTTTTTCAATTTTTATAACAATTTAAAACATTACAATACCTTATCGACTAGCAATCATGAACAAACAATTGAAAATTAATAGCGTGTATTTCCACCTCTCTTTCTCATCACTTCTACCATACGATGTGGTATACTTTCAATGCATATACGAATTGCTTCTGGAGGAAGCAACAATTTCTGTTAATGCAGAACAATGCTAGGCCTCACATTACAAGTGTAGTAACAGAATACTTAGAAGAGGCGAATATTCAACGATTGGTGTGGCCAGCCAGAAGTCCGGATTCAATTCCAATTGAACGTGTATGGGATTTGCTGGGTAGACATGTTCGAAATCGGCAGTCCAACACCTTACCCGATTTACGAACAGCCCTTCTTGAAGAACGGGAAAATATTCCCCCAGAACCAATTCGGAAATGCATTGAAAGTATGCCACGTCGTATAGAAGGAGCGATGAGAAAGTGAGGTGAAAATACACGCTATTCATTTTGAGATGTTTGTGTATGTTTGCTATTCGATAAGGTATTGTGATGTTTTAAATTGTTATAAAAATTGAAAAAATGCAACACTTTCTTTAAAATTTTTTTTTTTAAAGCAGATACTGACGTAAATCAAGAAACATTTTGTTAAGAAAGGGTCACACTTCAAATTAAAACTGAATGATATCAAATTTTCCGCCTAAAATTCACCACAGGGTGTTTAGAAATGAAGGGTATAAAACAAGGTTTTGTTTCACCCTGTATAACGAATGAACTGCAGGCATTTTCGCAGAGTAAATTTCAGGTTAATATAACAAGACCCAAAACTATACGTGGTGAAAATTTCAAAAAAATCGGAGAAACACGATACAAGATACAGGGTGTGGAATCTGACAACAAATTTTCCTGTCCGGAATTTATTGACGGGGAGTCTATATATGGGGTTTTGCGAATGGTCGAATAAGATCTTCAAAATTCCATATCCAGATCTACCTAATTTTCCATGCAGTTGTTCTCAGCTGTTACCATGTGAATAGAAAATTGAATTTTCCCCTGATCTAGTACAATTTTTTGTTCAATTTACTAGTCAAGCAGCAACACTAATTGGTTTGCCACTCTGGCACTAATGACGGTTGAATTTCTCATGATCCGTTTCCATCATTGGAAATTTCGTCGAATGAAATGCCTATTCCAACAATCAACTTTGCTACTTGAGTCCTAAAGTATCGATTTCATGCGAAACCATCCATGTCACAGGTCAAAACCCCGTTTTCATTTACTGTTTACATTCTGGACCATTTTATAGTGCGACAAGGAGGTACCCTATGTCCCAGCATGAATTTATGGCTTCTAGCCTCTCTTCTTCCGCGTAGGAATTTAGATTATCTTCATTATTGGCCGATAGATGTACATTATTGATAGCCTCACGTCAAGCAGTTAATTGAAATAAGATTTATTCACTCTGGTTAGAGCAGTATCCGCGTTACTATGATGACTGGTCAATATGGCTTGCTCATCGTTGGCGACTCTGAGTTTTAGCTCCGGAGGATTTTCCATGTGAAGCAGATTAGTCTTTGTCGTTTTCAGGTCTTCATACCGGAATCTATGACCCAGATTTTGACAATCGGAAGTACATGTGGACTTAACATGAAGACAATACAAATTTAAAATCAAAAGCAGCCGTTCCCACATCAAACATCCGCAAATTGAGGTTAGGCTCGCTGTGCCGCTACACCGCCATCTAACGACCGATAAGCGAGGCTTATCGCTCCTCAAACAATGTTTATTGACCGTCGTCCGGAGTGCCAGCTGACCTGTATCGCGTAAGAAGAAAAATGCCGCATCGGTGGCAAGGTTTTCACTCGGAAAGACGAAATCTTGACCGAGCTGGTCGACGCTATAAAAGAAGATCGAACGGATAGACGGGATTCCTCTATGTTCCGTAAAAGGCGACAGATAATCGCGATCGAACAGGTCAAGAAGGTACCACGATGAGAAAGACGTAGACCTTTTTTCCAACAGGAGGTTGTTTGATACATTTGTATTTTCGATATCAGTGGATTAGAAAAATCCCAACATCAACAATTGGCAGGAAGAGAAGAATCAAATGAATTGACCCTTAGGACGGTTCAATTTTTCAGCAATAAACCCATCATGAAGTACTAAACACTTGAGTGGAACATCTAGAAAAAAAAAAAAACAGCAATTTTCACTCAATATCAATATGAAAATTTGAAAAATTTTATTTAGGCTCAATCGAAAGGTAATCTGCTGTTGAAATAAATTTAGTGTGGGACTGACGCTGTATTTTCTAAAACTATGAACGTTCGAAATCAAAGAGGAGATTTCCAACCGAATTTTTAAAAACTCGATGCGAAGGTTTCAAAAAATCTCTGTGCTTGATCATCATAATTTGTGTTGCATAAGACAGAATGACAGAAATATAACAAAAGAAGACAAGAAATCAATCGTGGGTTTGTGTCAAGTAATGAACCTTCGCGTTAATTTAGATCTCAAACTCTATCCATGAAATGACATCATTCCATATCAAGTTGATCCTTTTTTTTGTCGTAAGAACTTTATGCTTGACCTTCTTTCTCCATCATAGAAGCTATTGAAGCTTATCTACATCGTAGTTTTCTCTAGAAATGGTTGATGATATGGTCATTTGGAATATGTTTCGATAACATATAATTTACACCGAGGGAAAGAATTTAGGTGCAGCCTCGATTCTTCAAAACCCACACAATTATGTCATTCGCGACTATGAATAATGTCAGAAATGAGTACATAATCTGCCATATTCGATATGGTTGCGACCTTGTTCAATGTAGTCGAACGAAATTGGTTTTTGCACGATATTTTTCGACTTCATTTTATATCACTTATTCAAATCACCTTAAGATTGAAAATTCACATATGTTAGAGAAATGTGAAATATGTACATTGCAAGCTATACTTGCATTGTCCATGTATGGCTTCTTACCCAGAATTCGAGGTTCAGTTACTCATCACTAATTTAGAAATGAACAAAGTATAAAGGAAATGAAACTCATAATATTCATGATTCAGGTAAAAAAACTCATAGTTCACATAAAAATTTGTTGTTTCATGTCACGAAGCACTTGTGTTAACCAGGGGCAGAACTTTCCTCAGTGAGGTGACGGTCATTTGTCAAATATTAGGCTGTATATTTTTCAAAAAGGCGTCCCTTTACTTGTGGACGAACACATCAAAGAGAATTGTCATATCTTATAGTGGAAGGAATTTCAGTATCGTGCAGATTTTTGCGCCTTTTCGAGACATACTTCTAGAGCGGCTGTATCTACAACGAATTAATTCAAATTTATTCACCGAATCGAAAATGCAGATCTCCGTGGGCCCCAGATTTCGCACACGAGGTTCCGCGGTCTTTTAAGGAAGGATACGTGACGCGAAAAAATGCGAATAAATTTACAGTAATCGTAAAAAAAGATTGACAATGGTTCGTTGCCCACCGTTAGCGGCTATTCTCGCATAGTTCTGAGACACTTCAGCCGATAAGCATCTATTTTCGGACCAGTCCGGTATACGTTATGATAGACGACAAGTACGTTAACATGCCGAACATAATTTTTAGTTCGTGCGATCGTCTCATGCGAGGATATTTCAAAGGGACTTTAACGCGCATATGTCGACCATGATCGCGTCGTAAAGAGCCAGATTTTTCGTACAGGCTCAGTAGTTATTTTCATTTTCATGTCCATATTATTTAATGGCCTAAAATTGTCGCCCACGCAGTGGATGACGGAAAATTACGGCTGAACCTAAGGATTTAAGATGGAAATTTATGACCGCACTAATTCATGCATAAAATTGGTGAATATCCACTCAAACCCCGGAAGCCATGAAGTTATAGTTTCCAGCCGTTTTTGCTTTCAAGCATATCTCAGACTGCAGCCGAAGAAGCTCCAGTTGTTTGAATAATTGTAGCTTTTCGTCTACTCAAAAAATTCAAAGCTCAGTATTCAGGAAATGGAAGAGTTATACTAGCCCTAAATACTGCTTACAAATTGCTGAAAAACGGGATTGAATGCATGGTATGTTGGAAAAACTATAGATTCCGAAAGGAATCATTAAAATACACGTACTGGATTAGGATAAACTGAAATGAAATCAACATTTGTTGAGGTAATAACTCGTAATGAAAACGCCGGAATCCATCAACAGAATTTCAATTATCTTCCAACTAAACTTCTGTTTTTCATGTGTAAACATGTCATGTGGGGGCTCGTTGAAAATTACCCATATATAATATGAAATGTTATCATGCCGCAGGTTTTATTTTTCAGTTAGGTGATTGTTAGGAAAATGAACGAATTAAACCCAATCGGAAGGCTAAGTTCAATACTGAATTAGTTTGTTTTACATCGATAAAAAAAGTGAATTAATTTCAGATGTATACGAATTTTTTTCGTAATCTGAAAAAAAAATTTTGAAATCAAAGGAAATAATGCAAATCCTTTTCTGCTCTCTAATTACCACTGTTAGATATGTTTTCTCCTATCAACAAATAATGTTTAGAACCAACATATAATGAATAAATATTACAATGAAAACTGTCTGCTACAAGATGTGGCAGAATGAACGATTATGACACAGAATTAAGGGAAAATATCTTCATATTCAATGAAAAAAAATGAAAAGTTTTAAATGTGTCGGTTGTTTTACTTAACAAGAGGGCAAAGAATCCAGTGCAGTTAATGGTGTTTCTCAGTCAAGGCGTAGCTCTTGTAGCTCCTATGTATGGACAATGCACCCTCATAACTTACCTACCTTCAATGAAATACAGCTGTTTCAACTGTTTTACAAGTCATGGTGAATTTTTCGAAATAAAGTGAAGATTTCTCATTATGACAACAGAAATAAAAACCTGAAATTTTCTCAAGAATCAGCGTTCTGTGTTTCGTCAAAGAAGCTATGGTTAACATCTTTGGCGTACGTTCCAGGAGGATGAAAACTTCATAAAACTTTTTAACAAATTTGAAGTGATTTCAGCTGTCAGTAAATCGGATAACACGGGAATCGAGGAATTCCGGAATCAAACTTCCTGACAACCGATGAAACCGAAACCTCTTTTCGTATAGTGAAATATCCCGGCAACTCAAAACAAATAATCAGCAAATACGAACTTCCAAAAGTGGCACAACCAGGCAGAATCAATTTCGAATAGCCATCTATCCAATACGAAACTTCCCTGCGGTCCTCACAACTCAATTTCACATTTAACTCTGCAAATTCAACTGGAGTGACTGCGGAAGAAGTGCGGATAACGTTCAAGAACTCGATGCAATTTCAAGACAGGGTCGACGTCCCCGTATAACTACCAAAATCGCTCTTGTCTCGGCAATGTCCCAAGATAATTACACATCTTCACTCTAACCTGCAATTCTTCAACATCGATATCATTCACCGAAAAAAAACGGTGCTCCTCAAAAAGGTATTTGATCCTTCAAAAAATTATTTCACACAAAATTATGGACCAGAAGAAGAATCAGCGACCGAAGGTAGCATCAGCGATTAGCAATTTTCATGTTACAGTGGTTTTGAAGCGAACTCTGGAGTGCCTCAAGGCTCAGTGTTGTTATCCACAATCTTGTGGATTCTACCAGTTATACACCTTTCAGCACCAGTGAATATCATCTTGATAGATGCCAGCAAATTGATTGTCTCAATTCGATCAAAAACTGACGTTTTCATTTAGTAACTGTGTATAACACTTTTCTGAATCTTAAGGAGATATATCAATCAACTTGGGACATGAATTTAAATGTTGGAAAATGTTCTTCAGTCTCCGAATACCTATTTCTTGAGCCGTGCCAAGGCGTAAACGTGAACCAGCGATCTGGTATAAGTGTTGCAATCCACGGTAATTAAATATTGAAATATATTCGTTTGGCTAGTTGATGAGTCTTTTTATTGTAGCGTCTACTCTTCAACTCTTTCTCATTTCCTCCTTCGAGATAGGATTGTAGGCATAATTGAATATTTGTTTTGATTTATGGCGTTTATTCATTTAAATGTTCAGAAATGGGTTTGTTATGTGTGTTTGTCCGCAGTTGGTTACGTAATGATCTGAACTACATTATTTCCTCAACTAATTTGTCCGTTGGATGATGAATATTTGAATCCATGGGAGATGAGCATTCTGTAGAAAAAATTGTTATCTAATTGTTAACTTTTCTTCCACATATGAAAAAACAATATTTGGTCGAAAGTTTTACTTTTCTTATCAATTCCTCAAAAGTTGACTTTCGACTCTTATCTCTGTAAAGATTTGGGAATAAAAGTAATATCATGCAGAAGGTTTGACCATTCTATTACTCTCATGTAAAAAGTTATGAGCTTTGCAATTACGGGACTTCATAGTGAACCCTGTATTGATAATTGAAGACAGATTTTCACAAAATTCGAAAGCAGTTCAATAAACTTACCTACTAGATCTTTGCAACTGCGCACTTACATCACACACAAACGTGAGATGTTTATCACTCGACTGAATTTAAAATCTAGATTTATTCGTGTTATGACAAGTTAAGACAAGGGCTTAGTGCTTAGTAATAGAAGTGCTCGGGAGCACTAAGGGTATTACAAAGCACTAAGTCTTTTGATGAAGTGCTTTAATTAGTAAGCACTAGTGCTCTGGCATAGCTCTGGTAATTGATCACTATTTAAGAAATACTCAATGAATTTCATAGAGTTCCTATCCTTCGGTTCTTCCTGAGAAATCTATAGAACACGTTTTGGTCTGGAGCGATCGCACATAACTCTTGAATAAACGAACTTATTCATCAACTGATCTCTCCTTATGCACAACAGTAGCAAGAACCTCATTGAAACTGCCTCGTTCATCAATATCCAACGCGGTATTCTTCTTCGGACCCCGTTCCCTTGCGCCAGTTTTTGCTCATCTCCAGATGATTTATCTCGTTCTATTTCTGCTAGAGTCCACGAGAACTATAATTACAGAATTCCCCCTAACGAGCGGAGGAAATATATGTCATAATTCCAATAGGCCATCGCGTTAAACTTTATTGTACGTTCAGAATGACATTTTTCATTTTAATTTTTGCAATTATCCTCCCTTTCATAGTTTGTATGGGACGGCCGTTTAGCGAGGCCTCGTGTAGTGCATGAGACCGGTTGATTTTCAGGTCTTATTTTGTTTTTGCAACGCGTTGTGTTTTTTCGAATGGTTGGCTCGTTTGGCCTGATGTGTATGTGTAATTGGATGAGCGCTTATTCGGAGTGGTAACTAGTTGTTTCCTCGTCAAGTGGTGCTTCTATTTTTTCCTATTGTTATGTGAGAGCCCTTCTGAACGATATCAATTGGTGAGCGGATGGCTTGTTTAACTGAAAAATGTCTGTTGCCGTTAGAAAATTCGACTCTCTAACCATGTAATATCCATGGGAGTTTTTTGTGATGAAGCAATACCCATTATCCACACGTTTTTATTGTTTTATGTAATTGTACTCTCTGGAAATTTCAAATTTTCAAAAGTATTCTCCAGAAACCTTTAACAGAAACATTCTCAGATAAGCACTCAATTTTCTTGAAAAATTATAATCAACGAAATGACGTTGGTAATTCTACAATGTACAGGGTGGTCAGATTTGGATGTTTTAGTACTACATTTCCCAAATTAAGCGACATAAAAAAAGGAATATACATGTCATGCTTTCTTTTTTCGAGAACATAAATTCCTAAAAACCTCAGGTCCCTAAGGTGTCTAATTTCCATGATACAGGGTGTTTTTGAAATTTGAACAATTATTATAATTGGTTATAACTTCCGTAGTATTGCCGCTACGCTCTCGAAATAAAAACATCTTCAGTGTAGTTTTTCAAATCTTTTTACCAGTGCTATCGAAGTTTTAGTGTCCCTTCAAATTTCAGAGAAATTAAAAAAATTAATTTTTTTCGAATGAAAACCATAGTGTGGTATGATGATTTTCAATAGACTTTTCTTAGACAATTTCGAAAATATATCATGATATACTTTCGAGCTTAAATATCGAAAATTCTGAAAAAACATATTCGATTAACAAAATCAAAGAGGGTTTTGATTAATTTCTTTTCACCTGAGGTAGTCATACAACGGGAGCCTGCTTAAATTATGTTGACCAAAATCTGTTTTTTTCAGAATTTTCATATTTAAGCTCGGAAGTATATCCTGACATATATTTTTGAAATTGTCTAAGAAAAGTCTATTGAAAATCATCATAGCACACTGCGGTTTCCATTTGAAAAAAATAATTTTTCCAATTTCTTTGAAATTTGAAGGGGCACTGAAATTTCGTTAGCACTGGTAAAAAGTACAAAAAAAAAACTGCCTTGAAGATGTTTTTATTTCGAAAGCGTAGCGTTAGGCGGAAGTTATAACCAATTAAAATAATTGGCCAAATTTCAAAAACACCCTGTAGCATGGAAACTAGACCTTAGCGACTTGCGGTTTTCAGCAATTTATGTTTGTCGAAAAAAGAAAACATGACATGTATAATACTTTTGTCTATCTCGCTTAATTCAGGAGATGTAGTACTAAAACATCGAAACTGAATACCCTGTACTTTCAAATTCAAGTCTCAGATTCACACTTCTTAAGACACTCAAAAAGTATCCATTTTGGATAAGGTAATCAACTTGTGTATAAAACACTGGAAGTAAAAATCAAGGGACGAATAATGTAGTGTGTATGTCGTGAGTTGTTGAAATGAATACAATCAGACCATCATCAATTAATGTATATTTAATTTGTGAAGAGATAAAAGAGCTATATTCATGTTTTATTCAAACGTGCTTAATTATGAAATTGAAATATCCAGTCAGAATTTTCTCATCGCATGACTTCATAACTTAATTTCTTCTAATACACTCGAATATTCATTGTTTTATCATCAAAGAGTACAGAATTGTAGTGGAATCCGAATATATTCCGATTCGATGAGTTTTGAAAATTTTATATTTCGATGGAAAGTGTTGTCTTGTATGTTATGATTTGTACTGGAAAAATAAATTTGAGGTGGAAAGTATGCAAATCTTCGATTTTGAATGTTATAAGGTGTCTAAAATAAAATATCAGATTACATATGCGAATGAAGAACCCAACGATGAAATAATTTTCAAGGATTCAAAGATGAAAATTTCAACCATTGAGAAGATTACTGTGCACCTCTTAGTTATCTCGTGATATAATAAAAAATCATTATGACGTTTTTTAATGAGAGAATTTTTTTTTCAAGTGATTATATTAATTTTATTCCTTCCTGAAATTGTTGCCTTAACTTTCGGGTTATAGCATTATATTTCAATTTCAGTCGATGGGTTTTAGTTCCAGTTGTTTTTTGAATACAGTATAAGGCAGAAAATTTAAAAAAACTAAAAAGCAAATGATCGAAATAAAATATCAAAAATAATTCAAGCAAATTTTCGTCAATTCAAATTTAACAGATCCCCAAGAAAAATTTCTCATTTCTTAACGAAGGACGTTACTTTAAATATTTTTGTATATAATCTGGACTTAGATTTTTGATTTTTTGTTCAGAATCACTTAACATTTATTGAATTTTTATTTTCAATTTGTTCAGAGATGTGCTGACTGAAATTGTTAAATTTTCATCTAAGTCAACTCGACATTTTACTCCTCTAGAAAATGTGTTTTCGTAAGTCACCATCCATTTATTGTTTTTTGTTTTCAATTCAAAATTCCAGTTTTGCGCTTTTTTTTTTGTACTAATGAGATTGTCCGTTAATTTTTGCACGAATTTTGCAACAACTTTGACGTAGAATAAAATTCACGAAGACAACTACTACAAAATAAAATTGTTTGGCCCTGAGACCCACTACTGGATAAAATTGTTGTATTAACTTTCAGGTTATAGCATCATATATCAATTTCATTCGATAAGTTTTGATTCAGTTGTTTTTTCCAAACATTGTCAAGCAGAAAATTGCAAAATAGTTAATATCAAATGATTGAAATAAAAATTATTAAAAATCATTCAAGCAGATTTTCATCAATCCAATGTGACTCAGAAGAAAATTCAAAAGATCTTAAAAAAATTTCATATTTCTTTGAATATTTTTGGATTAATCTAGACGTAGATTCTGAATTTTTTGTTCAAAATGGACCCTTGATATTTATCGAATTTTTAGTTTTCAATTTGTTCAGAGATGTGTTGACTGAAATTGTTCAATTTTCATCGAAGTCAACTCTACATTATACCCCCCTAGAAAATGTGTTTTCGAAAATCACCATCCATTCATTGTTTCTTGTTTTCAATTTAAAATTCTGGTTTTGCGCCAATCGACTGTTTTATAAAATTGTCTGTTAATTTTTGCACGAATTCCGCAACAACTTTCACGTAGAACAAAATTCAGGAAGACAATTCCTACAAAAAAAAATTGTTTGGCCCTGAAACGCACTACTGGGTCTAAAACACCGAGGAATCGAGCACGACCTCAATCCAATCCACCTGCAATCGTGAACTCCGCAAGGTGGCAAGGTCGAACGCAGCGAACGTAAGAGAAATTTATCGCCAACTTTTACATAATCGCCTCCGCTGCTCGAAGCAGCGGTCCCACCCGCTATTCCTTGGCGCCAGCAAGCGAACGCACCCCGCTAATATTGTCACCTACCTTACGACTCGTTCCTTCGTAGCAATCGATGATATCTTTGCCGGCCTTTTGGTCTCGAAGATCAAGACCGTTCCTGGGGATAAGAAGAGACACCGGCACTACAATTCTATGTCCTTGGCCTTGGCGTTGTTTTCGCGATCACAACCACAACAGAAATGCTTTGGCGAGCGACGAACTGCCTCTTTTCCTGCTTTAGCGACGGCCT
Organism: Hippodamia convergens; assembly: GCA_038502775.1. Classification (NCBI taxonomy): domain Eukaryota; kingdom Metazoa; phylum Arthropoda; class Insecta; order Coleoptera; family Coccinellidae; genus Hippodamia; species Hippodamia convergens. The sequence goes on along the minus strand of CM076607.1, from coordinate 16,140,500 downwards.
AAGGAGTACCCGGTGGTGGGGTACCGCTCTTTGCGGTGGTACCCACTACTGCCTTGCGTGCCCAGGAGGCAGATGGGAGAGGAAGGTCCGATTTTTAGGTCCCTTCGATAAATTTTCGGGCTACTCGCGGTTTATGTCAACGATTACCCGCAGAATGGCATGAGCTCATAGTCGAGTTTTTCCCTATTGGCCCATACAAGGGTGAATTTAGTTTAACATGGTTTCATCAGAAGATATTTTTTCAATTTCTGGATGGATTTTTTTTTTTCGTAATTTTTTTTCAGTCAAGGGATTCAAAAAAGATTTTATTTGTTGTCTTTCCTTCCGAAGCAATATTTTATGAAATTCTTTCACACAAAAACTATATTAGTTCCTGTGGTTCCATTGGTTCTAGTTATCTATATTACTCTATATTAATGAGAAATGAGAATGTCTGTGTGTTTGTTTGTCCTCTATGGACTCAGGAACCAGATGACCGATTTTGATGAATCCTTCACTATGATGTAGAGAATTTATTTTGGGAGGTTTTCATGTAGGGTTCATTCCTATATCACAACTAAGTATTAATTGACTCTTCCCTTATTCATTGCTACAATGGAAAAAACAACATAAACACCTATTATTCAAGTTTCTGGACTCCTCAAAATGAAATTACAGAGCATTTATGTTTCGAAAACTCTGAAATTCTTGTTCTACCAAGAGATAGCTCAGGTGTCCCGTTCACGACCCAGAAGAGTAAGAGTGGCTCTCTTTAAAAAACTGTACCACCTCAATTCGAATGTCCCACTACGCATCGGAGAGGCGATCGAGGATAACGGTACGGAATTACGAATTACGATTAAGGGTGAGCCAAAAGAGGTGATATATTCCCGATACTTGAAACCGACCCAGGCAGTAGATGAGGAGATGCAATGAACGCCCCAACTAAAGTACTAAAAATACATTGACCCTATATTTAGATGCTTTCATGTGGATCGTAGCCCTTTCCTTTTCAAAAGTGTGTCTTGTTATAACACAGATGTCATGAGTCATCGGATTGGTGGTTATTTCTCATAACAAAATTAGGGTTGGTTTTCGTGAGGCGGCTCCTTAACGACCGAACACACAGGGAGTTGTCTGAGAATATTGTTTATTCATAGAAGAAGGAATTATAGTCAAATAACCCTCATAAATGTTGAAATTGCGAATTCAGGCGAGTTATATATGACTTAGGTATCTCAAATTTGACAAGAATAACTCGTCGGCATAATGCAGTCTCGAAAAAAGACCATTAAACTCCAAGTGTTTTCAAAACGTACTACGGAAACCACCGCAGTTCACTATTCTGATGATTTCGAGATCCCCAAGCCTAGAAAAATTCGTTCTTAAACGAACAGACAAACGGTCTGTAATGTACTTCAAATTTTTAGGTTGAATGAAAATATATTATCACGGTAAGTTTCAATTATTATGATAACTATATATTATATACCCTCATATTCGGTGTAATTTGAATCAAAGAAATATTACGCGACCTTCCATTTCACCCGCTCAGCGTCCTTCTGTTTGGAATTCCAACAATTAATACTCATTCTAAATTTGTGCCTTCATCGTTTTAACTCAAACTCTTACATCCAACGACGTTATTCTCCTCTTGCATTGGCTCATTCGTGAGCGACACAGTGACACGCTATGTAGTAGAACATATTTCGTCCTTACACCCTATCGCGTCATGAAAGCTCGGAACGCCTCGCTTCATTTGAAGTGGTACACTGTACCGCTTGATTACAAAGGTGAGGCGCCTCTTACAAACTCAATTTTAAAACGTGTACTACCCAACAGTAATAGATAGTGAGTGAATTTACTGAACAGATTAGGCGATCTTTCTCTCAGCATGATTTCCGTATTACAATATTCAGTCCGAGGAATCTAGGGGTCCTCAGAGCCATAATCATTCTCTCAGAAAGGATTCGGGTTTGTGCAGTCAGCTTGGTGCTTCGTTTGGCATCGACATGTCTTCCTGCCTTTCTTCGTTGCTTCTTGGTGCCTTGAGATTCTTGTGAAACACACCTATGTTGTTAGGGGGACATATGGAAAGGGGGTCTAGTCATTTGTGGTCTTGTTCCTCGTCCTTAGGATATGGTTCCCAGGATTCTTCACGATCACTAAAGCTCTCACACCACGACAAGGTAATGACGTGTAGGATGTATAGTGTACCTGTGTTTGATCGATGCCCCACGTACAAGAAATTTTAAAAGAGTTCTTTCTATGTTATGAAATCGATTTGAGGTTCCAATTTTTTTTTGCAGAACACGAGGGATATCTGTAGGGCTGAATTAAATCACAAATCTGCGAACCGTGCATTTCCTTCATTTCCATCAAGCGATCGCAGACAACGGACGTCGCCCCGATAAGTTATTTCCAATCGGCCTTATAAATCCGCTTAATGTGTTACTGAATCAATTCTCTGCGGTCGGCCCGAGGCCTCAGGTGTTGCGGGGTTTCATAATTGTCGGCCAATATCTCCATCTATTGTCACTACCCGTTAGTCCGGCCGGGCGGAAAAAACGCCCTAGCGTCCACCCGCTACCCCTGGGGACCTAACGGGTCGGGCGGTATCGACGTTACACGTAGATGCATGCCGAATGAGATCCGATAACAGAGATATATCTCCTACCGCTTGTTCATTATTATGTATGGAATACGCACGACCGGGATTTTCACTCTCGATCTCGAACGAATATCTGATAATCATAAATTCGGGGGAAATGCGACACTATTCGGTATAAAGTTCATGTACTGCAATGGACGGTTCGATATTGGGTGGACTGTTCGTGTTTGTGGAGGTTTTTGCAAAAATATGGCGACCTGTGACTCGCCACTTCGTATCTCGTTCTTTAATTTTGAACTTCAGTGACTTCTGAACTTGTATTTATAAGAAATAACTATAGGGTCAAACAGGGAGACATGACGCGGGGGGAGAGACGACGTAATAAGATAATTCGCGATTTTGGTGCACGCAGTCCCATGTGCCCAAGATAGATGCCAAAGATTATAGAGTATAAAGATGGGAAACGAAGTAACTGCAGTGATGTAATCGACATCTCTAGTTTCAAAAGTAAACGGGTTATGGCTTAAATATTCAACTAGGGTCCATTTGGCAAAGATTAAATGGAGATTATCATTAGGCTGTTGTTGATTTTGAAAGAAATACTTGAATAAATATTTTTGCAGAATGATGATTGTATATTCTCGCGTATTTTCCACTGAAATAACTCGAAATCTACAAGAGTAGCACCTAGCTCACTCTACAATCTTTGTTTGTGTGTTTTTCTGTTATAAATTCTGTGTTAAAAACTAGCCGACATTCAAAATGCATATCCATTGGAAAGAGGCGGATTACTGATTTCGGGGGAGGATCGATTATGGTATGTGGTGGAATATCTTTGACTGCTCGCACAGACCTAGCGGTCGTTGATAATGCTGATAGGTATATAAGGAACATTCTTGAAGAGCATGTAGTGGCATTTGCCCCATACATTGGTGAAAATTTCATTTTTATGGATGATAAAGGCAGACCCCATCGTGCGCGTATCGTTCAGTAGTACCTTGAAGAGGTTGAAGTCTCTCGAATGAAAAGGGCTAGCAAGAAGTCCAGATCTCAATCCGATTGAGCAGGTTTGGGACAACCTCAATAGAAGGCTGAGAAGATCAGAAAATCATCCAGCTACTCTTAATGACTTAGGAATCCAACTCGGAGAAATCTGGGAAGGATTAGGTCAGAACATTTTAAGATCACTCATTTTGAGTATTAACCGTCGTTGCCGAGCTGTAATTAACGCAAGGGGTGGAAATACCAAGTATCAAATCACTCATCAGCATTTCAGTATTTTGAAAATTGTTCATTTCTCTTCTTTCACAAAAGATTTCGTGAAATCCTGAATTTTTCTTCCATTAAATGTGTCTTGTTTCGTTCAGAACCTCCCCGAGAGAACATGAAAAATAAGTTATAAAGTCAATGTAGAGTTAACTTTCATTAAAATTGAGATTTTCGGAATTTGCGTTAATTTTTTCGCGCAGTGTATTTCGAGGAGTACCCAAAAAGTCGAGAGGTAAATAGACGACCTACGCTAAAACCGCGTCCATGCGAGAACCCACCAATTCCAGAACATACCGTTACCGGCGACTCGCAAATTTGGGTACCATCCCCGGCCCAACCGTGGACCCGCAACGGGAAACGCGATGGTACCTTCTCTCCGACCTTCTCGCGCATCCCATCCACCACCCAGCGCTCATCTCCACCAACTGCAACGCTCGTACGGTGCCGTTCGCCGAGTCTGCTGCAGGTTCGACAATCTAGAGTGCACTTCGGGTTCATTATCAAGGCCGTATCAAGACCGCGTGGTTCAGCGACCCCCGCTCTGATGTAACTCGAGCGATGCTGACTACCTGCGGGTTCCCTTCATCCGTACTGCTGCCGGAATATCTGCGATCCAAGGGTACCATCCACGAGAGATCCTCAACGTCTGATAGTCAGGGTACTAGTTAAGGGCCAAACGGGGTACCACCATTTTTGGTGAATTTTATTAGAATAAAGCCAGGTTCATTCATCCAGTAAACTGTCTGGTAGTTTTACTGGAAAGAAAGTCCTTGTTAAACGTATATTCACCTCCTAGTAGATCGAAGTCGACTGTAGACTCTGGTTACCGAGCAGGTGAATTTACAGACTACTCCGACCTGTCAGTAAACGTCTACCAGAAGGATTCTATATATATTAACTGTTTAAAACATTCACTCTCTTGTATCTCTTCAGAAGCTACCGAAAGGATAAATGAGCATGAATATACCTAAAATCTCTTACAGGTTATCTGTAAATAAGAAGAGCAAGTAGTTAACGCTAACTTTACAGGGAAGGTGAATATATCGGGCCTAAGGCACGATTTATTCACCTACCAGTAAACTGTCTGGTAGTGTTACTGAAGAGAAAGTCCTTGTTGAATGTATATTCACCTCCTAGTAGATCGAATTCGACTGTAAACTCTGGTTACCGAGCAGGTAAATTTACAGGCTACTCCGACCTGTCAGTAAACGTCTACCAAAAGGATTCTTCCTCATAGTTTTGTTTGTAAACTTTGATGTCGGTGGTTTCGTGTGGCAATCGGTAGTAGCTCAAGTTGTAGGTTAGGTCAGACCGAGAAGAGATAAGAGAAAACACATCAACATGGGGATGAAATACAAATATTTGAGCCTTGCAGCGTTTCCTAACAGCTTACCTGGTGGCCGACACAAACTGTCACGTATAGTCGCATTCTCCCTTTTACACGATCATTTTGTATGAGCTTTTCTTCGTCATCGAATATTATTAACCGTTCAAAAACCTTCACGCTCTTGTATCTCTTCAGAAGCTACCGAAAGAATGAATGAGCAGGAATATACCCAAATTCTCTTACAGGTTATCTGCAAATTAGAAGAGCAAATAGTTAACGCAAACTTTACAGGGAAGATGAATATATTGGGCCAAGGCACGATTTATTCGCCTACTGGTAAACTGTCTGGTAGTGTTACCGAAAAGAAAGTCCTTGTTGAACGTATATTCACCTCCCAGTAGATCGAAGTCGACTGTAAGTGTTGGTTACCGAGCAGGTAAATTTGTATCTCTTCAGTAGCTACCGAAAAGATGAATGAGCATGAATATACTCAAAATCTCTTACAGGTTATCTGTAAATTAGACGAGCAAGTAGTTAACGCATACTTTACAGGAAAAGTGCATATATCGGGCCTAAACTCTTCAAATCTCAGTCGAATTATCTCCACTACCAATACCTTTCCCCGCAATAGAAGCAGTACGAAAATAATTCATTCAGCATTGTACAGTTATTGTCTGAAATGACCCTGACTTGTAAGTTGTTAGCGCGGACAAGTGTTGTAGTGCATACCGAGCTTTAATGCTCATTCTCGAAGCCATTCAATTCACTCTCGTACTTCAGCGAAACAGGTCCATCGAAATTACGTAACGTATTATCGGAAGCTCAGCAATGCCATGGCGCGGTAGCCAAACTCTTGTCCAACGTATTCTGGTCGGGTGATCTCGTTGACCAAATTGATTGCATCACCAATTATTAGCGCATTGAGGACCGAATAACGAACTGGACCGGTGTTATGCAACTATTATTGGTTGTGAGATGAACGTTGTTTGTCTCCTTCATCTGTTGCCATGAGTTTCTATCATTGTACTGCATTGTTTTGGACATGATTGGCTCATTTTGATCGAGAGTGGATCAAGAGGTTCATTACCTTATGAACTATTTTGAGAATTAATACAGACACATTTTATCAAGAATTAAATGCAAGTGGACCAGCATTTGATATGCTCACGGCTCTTGTACCCCAGATTTTGATGAAAAATCAAATTGGCACATTCAAATAATATGTTCGTATAATTTTTTTTTTGAAAAGTTTCGTTACTGACTATTTCAATAATTTTTTCTTTGTTTCAGGTGAGTCTTTGGAAGTCTTCCTTATCTATCTGTGCTACAAGGTGAGTTTTCAAACGCCTAGAGCAATAGCCTTTTCGGTCTATCTGAAAATACTACATTGTGAATGCGATTAGATTTGAAAATTTTCGGGTACTTACCAGTTATATTTTCAAATCATTCTCAAATTCTGAAATTTTCTCGATCACAGCTTAAAGACATTGTCACTGTGACTAGTGTTACTATCATCGACAGTTATTGTTGAATACTAGTGTGATGCGAGGTTTTTTTCAAAGAGTAGGCATTTTAGACATTTCAAATGATTAATTCCAAGTCTAAATAATCGAATATAAACTTCAGAAGTACAGGTGACAAATGGTCACAAGTGTTTGCAAGATATTGAAAGTGCACGACCCGATTCAGATTGAAAATAGTCCTTTATTCTAAAACATGTTGCAGAATGGGCTCATAATTTAACATGAACGCATCAGTGTCCTCTACAACGAGTATTAGATGATATTTTACCTATTTTAATTTAGATTGAACTTCCTAGTGACTTTTGTATTGTATCTTGGACAGATTACGGAAATTGAATTGATGTTTGGAAAATTGAAAGGATAGGTAATCAGAGTTAACAACCAAAAAACGAAAAATTGAACTGAAAACAATGCTCTTATGAGTTCATTACAGAACTACTTTAAGTATTGTAATGAACTCTTCACGATGCTGAAATAGGGAGAAGTTTTTGTAATTGTAAATCAATCGATGAAGCGTGTCAATGTCAGAGTAGGTATACATATATCTTTTTTCACTTCGTATGCAGTTCAAAGCTCGCAACTCCATATAATGAAAGTTAATTGAATTTCAGCGACCGTGTATTTCCTGGCGTTATTTTTTTTTTCAACACCGACCATCCCGATCTCACACGTGAGTTAGTCTCGCCATGACTCGAATAAAATTTTAATTCGTATAAACACGGGAGTTCATTGTAGTAGGAGCAGGGAGTTCGAAATCTTATTATACCTGCATGCGCATAACTACTCATTTAGATGCAAATATGGGTGCACCTCGAGCAGTCCTACATTGAGTTTTGCGGTATATAATTAGCGAAATTCACATTGTAGCAGGAGGATCTCGATGGTTATTTTGACATGATTTTCGTTAATTAAGGCGGCTGGGGGTTCTCACATTTGATTATTACCGAAATCCACTCGGATTGATTGAAACGGTGCTTGGAACCGTTACATCGAAGGTCTTACCCCTGATTATAGTGTTGGGAAGGCCACGTCTTCAGAATAAGTTGGTAGGGGTAGCCTCATTTGTGGAATGAAACGAAGACTTTCAGCCAAAAGGAACTCGTATACATGGGGTATCATCTATCTTTCGAGTTGGCAAGTCAGAGCACACAAATTTTCTCTTTGACTTGCTCAGGATCACATAGAAGGAGCACATACTCTTAAAACAAGGAAATACCTATACTCAACACTTTTTTTCGTGGCCTTGTTCTTGTTCAGAAACTGTCTGGTTAGTCACGAGGAGCACAGCCAGCAAAATTGTTATTGTGATGAGAATTTAAATCCCTCTAGCACTCTTGTATCAGTCGTTTCAATTCTCGAAAGGGGGATTGATTGATTGATTGATCTTTATTTTACTCTGTAAAATCATTATGAGATCGAATAAATACTATTACTATTACTATTACTATTACTATTTTTCGAAAAGTGATGACTTCTCATATGTCCGAGTTCTTGTAGCTGCTATTCCTTACATGATCGTTTCCGCTTGTTCTCAGGCTATCTGAGCGTTACCAAAGTGTTCACATCGCACTCTTCTAATGCCGCGTTCACACATCACCGGTTATGTATGTGGGATCCTTGCATAAACGTCCTTTCCGCCATCGTTATTTGTTTCCAATGTTCCAGATAATCGCGAAACCATAAACTTCGGTTCGTGAGTCGGCGTCCTTGAGCAATTGTCCAATGCAGAATTGACTCCTGATGAAATTAGCTCCTCGTCTCGATTTAACCCAATCTCGGTTTCCTCTATTCATCTTAGTATTCGATTCTTGCCACTTGTAGCTGGTCTGTTGATTGAGAAACCCACTTGATTTCATTTTCGAGTACAAAATGAACCCTTTTTCTTGATCACAGTTACAAACTTTCTTTGAATAGGAAACGAAAAACGCAATAGATGCACTGAATATTGATTATTTCAGTTTTTATCACTTTACAACATCTAAGAGATGGTTGTTCCTACCACGATTTGTGTATCGAGGTGTTTTTTGTGTTTGTTAAGATACTTTCATAAGTGGTCAGAATTATGATAGAGGTACTACTGTAGATGTTATTTGCAATAGGGGAATAACTTGTGAATCTGTACAGAGTTAACAACTGTTTTCTTCTTACTATCTGTAGTCAGACAGCAAGAGACGAAATAAGTATGAAATCATTAGATTGGAAAAAGGAAAAGGAGTGGGATAGGTTTGAATTTTACTCGGTGGAGACTGAATTAGAATACAGAGAAGAATCTATCCTAAACGAGAGAGAGAAGAAGGTACAAGAAATGGGCAACGTTAGGATCGAAATGACAAACAGGCTAATACAGACATACAGCAATTATTTCCAAAGATCTGTGGAGCCACTCTCTTATTGGATAGACCCACAGTCTGTTTCAGGAATAGCCTCAGACTCGTTCTCATGAACTTTACATCTCAAAACTTAAAAGTATACATAAATTCCAATATCCGCCACGCTTTGGCCATAAATTCGCCGAGAAAGGTGTAGTTTAAGCCAGTAAATGATACTTTTTTCACTAGGATGGTCAAGCTTCAGAAAATCGTTTTTTTATAAGTCTATTGTATTCTGCACCAAATGATATGGTAGACTCTTTCATTCATCTTCGCTTAACCTGCTACAAGCAAGCTGTATTGCATCATATTTTGTTCGGTTATTTTCACCTGCATTCATTCTTTGTTAGATGAAATATATGCAGACATTTGCAAGACAACAAAATGTGTTTCACAGCCTCTCATTGAATCAATAGGAACTCCTACGTTCATTCGGTCTTATGTTGTTGATTCTTTGGGTCCCTTTCATCTGGAGTTCATTGTTGTTCTCAAATCTCCAACCAAGCTACATCCTTGTTCATGAGATAAATCAATTATTATTCTCCAAGTATCAAGGAAACTCTGAGTTTACTCATGATCTGAAAACTTGTTCTTAACCAGAAATATATTTCTCTATATCTTATTGGCTGTTTGCACCGCCCTGTCTTAAAGTTAAAGTGTTACTTAAGCATGCTAAACTACCTGCAAAACCGGAACTAAAGTGACGCTTAGCAACTAAGCCAAGGCGGTGCAAACAGCCCATAATGCTCCTGAAATGGAAAATAATCTTAAATCGATTGAAACAATTTATCTTGTCCACATCGAAAGCGCACATTCGACGAGAAAGAAACTGGAGGGGATATTACGGGGACCCGAATACGACCCCTCGGAACCCCTGCGACTCCGGAGTTGAAAAAGCGGACGCTAATTAAATTCGTACGGATGAACTGGCGCGTTTTTCGACCGCCATTACGGGCTTTAATTAAGCGGCGACGTGTGCGATCGCTTGAAAATTTTCGATTGTGATGACGTTGCGCGCCCGTTGCGGAAATTTATCCGTGCGTTCCGCAGATCGAATACGGAAAAATGACTTAATTAATGGATTAACTCCCGTAAATGGCGACCGGAGAGACGATAAGGGCTCGCGATCCACGTAAACGAATTATTTCTTTATCGGAGAGCCGGCCGTGCATGGGCGTAGTTGAGAAAGGTAATACGTCAAATACATTACAAAGGACTTGATCACGTTGCCTGGGAAAAGGACCAAAACTCAGAAAAGAAGTAGTTTTTAATCTTGAAAATTCAACAATTGAAAATATTGACCTCCAGCCGTTCAAATGTCAAAGTACCACAATTATATGTGAATAAAAAAAGATACAACAATTAAAATAAAAAAAAATGAAATGACAGATCTAAAATATGACATGCATGAATAACTATTCCTTTCCAACATCAAATTAGGAGTAATCACATTGGAAATAGACACATTCATAATAAACAATCTCATAATGGTTATCACAATCATATTGTTATTGATACTAACCAAGTACATATCGAGAAATGTCATTTTGAGTTTGATTGTATTTTTTTGAAATTTTTTTCAGGGTTTTCTCTTCTGGTCTCTGTAACAACAATCAATAGAAAAAATTAAATCATAGAAGAAAGACCCTGCGTAAAACTTATGGCCCTAATTTTCAAATCCGTCCAAAAAATTTTTCCTAACAATGAGAATAGGAATGACACTTCGAATTTTGTAACCTGCTGGAGTCAAATTCAGACTCCTTCATCAGACTAATTCTTAAATTTATGAAAAATTGTTAGATTCATCAAAAGAACAAATATCAGTTTCTAATAAGACTCCCTTTTTGAATGTGTAAGTTAAAAAGGCGAGAATATGCAGAGTTCAATTCTGAATAAGTAGTAGTAAGTTCCTACATCGATAAAAAGAAAAAGTCGTCAATTTATGAGCAGATAGAAGAATGTTCAAATTTCAGAATTGAACAACAAGAATAATACTCTGATCAATGAAATGCATCAGATCAAAACAGAACAATATCATTATTTCTATGGAAGTAAAGTTAATGACATTTGTCGAGAAAAGTAATACGAAAAATGGTCTAGTGAAAATATAAATTATAAAGTCAACTGCAGCAATCGGTTTTCTCTCCTGGTCTCGGTAACAACAATCAATAAAAAAAAGTTAAATCATAGAAGAAAGACCCTGCGTGAAACTTATGGCTCTAATTTTCAAATCCTTCCAAAAAAATTTTCCTAACAATGAGAATAGGAATGACACTTCGAATTTTGTAACCTGTTGGAGCCAAATTCAGACTCCTTCATCAGACCAATTCTTAAATTTATGAAAAATTGTTAGATTTATCAAAAGAACAAATATCATTTTCTAATAAGACTCACTTTTTGAATGTGTGATCCCAATTTGATTATGATTGATCCCAATTTGAAGTTAAAAAGGTATAGTTATGCAGAGTTCAATTCTGAATAAGTAGTAGTAAGCTCCTACATCGATAAGGAGAAAAAGTCGTCAATCGTCAATTTATGAGCAGATAGAAGAATGTTCACATTTCAGAAATGAACAACAAGATCATTACTCTGATCGATGAAATGCATCAGATCAAAACAGAACAATATCATTTTTTCTATGAAAATAAAGTTGATGACATTTGTCGAGAAAAGTAATACGAAAAATGGTCTAGTGAAAATATAAATTATAAAGTCAACTGCAGGAATCGCGCTGTAACCAAACGAGGCGCAGCAGGCGGACCGATTTCTGACTCTTTAGTCTTCATCAGTACCGCTTGAAGCCGTCGTCGGTGCCTAAGCACTTGTCGATGCTGGAATAGGTCAGAATGCCTCATTTGGTGACCGCGCATTTTTAAGAGTTTACTTCAGGATTTGGATTTTCACCAGCACATATTCTATATTATAAGTTCATTGATGTGAAACACGAACTCAATCGGAATTGAAGGCAGAATCTAGATCGAATACATTGTAATTTGTGGGTGACAATCTGATTTTTCTGGATAATTCCATTTTTCAAATGAAGCTTCAATACAATCTTAGCTTGTGTGACTCATTTGAAAAGATATAATATGTTGTATTACCTGAAAAAAAAAATGGCATATAAATTTGAATGAAAGCTGGCAAAAGAAAAAATTGTTGTGATAAACATATCGCACTTGTTGATTTTGGCATTTTCTGGCATTTATTGTGTGTTTTCCTGAGAATCCTTGCTGTCCCATGTAGCCCAACAAATGTGAGTTTCAAAGGAGTGACAGGTAAACATATTTTACCATAGAGTCGAAGCGAGAACTTGCGAGGACCGGACACGCATGCGCGTGTTAGTACAAGATTATTTTCCCTACCGATCTAACGTTATGCCCACGAAGCGAACCTTAAAAGGCACGCTGCTGCGCGCAGATAATTAAATCCAGGAACATTAAGATCCACTCGGACGTCGATAAAACTCTGCCTCCGGTTATTTATGTCGCGGCTTACCATCTCGATCAAATTCTATGGCATCAGGTTGGTCACTCTTTTTTTTTTCGGAATAGCGTCGTTTTAATTTACACGATAGCAGCAACACGATCGGATAATTAGCTGACCATGAGCATTTGAATGTAACCGATGGCTTCGATTATTCGCTTTTATTGACTCTATGCAGCAAGGGTCTGGACATAAATCCAATCCTCTGAGGCCGCGTTGAGCTCGGCACTAATTATTCGAGAGATCAACGATTTGTTCCGGGGAAATGCGGATTGATAAAATATCCTTTGCAGGAATTTGATTCCTAGAAATACCCCCTTCACACATGCGGTTCAACATCAGTAATGATGATTTTTTGGGATCTAAAATCATTTACAACCTAGAAGACTACATAGATAGAAGACATGGACCTGCTAAAAGAATAGACTGTGAAAAATAGTAAATTTGAAAAGCATTCCTATTATCATTTCATGAATGAGAGTACCTACAATGTCATTGGGATAGCTGCACTGCTGAGGACAGCAGATATGTGGCTCAGATACATCGTATAAGGCCTTTTTGGATCCAAAATTTGATGGTCTCTTCGGATTCCTCGGGCAAAATTACCTCAGTAATTTTCCCAACCAGAGCACTTGAGATCATAACAGATCTCACACCCCTACATCTGGTGATTGACAGGATGGCTCATGAAGCCATCCTCAGAATGTCTAGAGAAGGCTCAGGTAATGAGAGAATTAGGTGTCAGAGAGTCTGGTGCTCTCTGAGTAACTACATCTCATCTGCGAACCTTCCTAGTGATGTAATGGTCAAGAAAGTAAGTAAGTACTGAGAAAAACTTGAGTACGATGCTATGCAAAAAAGAGCAATGGGAGCGGGAATACACCGACCAAAATTTCGAAGAAAATACTGTTAAATGGTACACAGATGGTTCTCTAAACAACACGAGAGCTGGCGCTGGGGTTCACTGGGCCAAAGCCAAGTGTGCACTATCGTTTAGTTCCTGTGTGAGTGTTCTTCAAGCAGAAGTATTAGCAATCGAAAGATGTCTAGATATTAATCTAGAGAGAAACTATCAGAATTGCGACATAGCTATTCACTCAGACAGTCAAGCTGCTATTGAAGCACTGAACACCTATGTTATCGACTCAAAGTCAACATGGGAATGCCGGACCAAACTCAATGAGGTAGGCAAGAAAAATAAGGTCTCTTTAATCTGGTCATTCGAGAATCACAGATAATGAAGAGGCCAACAAACTTGCCAGAGAGGGTGCTCGGAAACCACTCACTGGCCCAGAACCTTTCTGTCATATACGAAAATGTACCTGTTTAAAAGAGTTTCTGGAGAAGGAGAAAACTGAAAGGGAAACACTCTGGCAGAATCTGCCAGGGTTGGATCACTCTAGAAAGTTCCTTCGGAATTTTGATACTGCAAGATCCAAAAGATATTTGGATCTCAGTAAGAACCAACTAAACCTCCTCACATGCTTTCTTACAGGGCATTGTCGCCTCAGAAAGCACTTGCTGAGAATGGGCGTATCGGACACTGACGAGTGTCGATTCTGTGGGGAGGAGGAAGAAACTCCTATTCACCTAGGAACAGAGTGCTTTGGCATTGTAAGCCAAAGGAAACAATGCTTTGGTCAAGAGACCTGTAGGAGTGAGGAATTAGCCTCACTGAAGCCTTCCGAGATATTAGATTTCATAAGATCTCTATGACTGGAAGGCGAGCTGTAAAGCTTTGTCAGGGGGCACAATAGACCATAAGGTCCCAGTGGACTGTAACCCCTTTTAAACTATCAACTACCTCAGTATCAGAATTCGGATTCTCCACCTATGCGTGGAATATTTTCACAGTTTTCAGAGTTTTGAACCACCCGGTATAAAAGTCAGGACCAAAGAGTGGAGATTCCTATACACTCAATAAACAGAAAAAAATCTTAGAGAAAATAAAGCATGCTACACTTAGAGTATTTCAGTGAAAAAAAAATAAACATCATTGTTGAGTCAGACTGCTACTGAAGGAATGTGTCCAATCTGGTTTTAAACGCATTCACAGATGGTGCACTACAACACAATCAGGAAGGCAGTTCCACTGTTCGAAAATCCTATTCGAGAGGAAGTTTCTGTCTTCGTGTGACAATTTTTTTTTCTTCTTGAGTTTCGTGGTTTTCATTATAGGCCATCGATATACTTAATAACGATTTAGTAGGAAGCATTTAGAGCAACTACTTCCTGAAGTATCAAATTCACTCTAGCCCTCTCATCTCAACTCGTAGTCCATACACAAAATGGCGGATGCAGAGGTCGTACGCAAGATACTTTCGCCCAAGGTCCGCACGTGTCTGGCCGCCGTCTGGTTAAATTTATGCAACGCTGCGCCCATTATAAATTACAATGCGATCAAGAATAATGACGCGTCTTATAATGTCACAATGTTCTCTCGTGTTTGCACATGTTCGGCGGCTTGATAAAGTGGACGTCCGTCAGTCTTTCGCTGTTATATGTCGCTAGGACGGAAGGAAAAGGGGGCAGGGGGGGCCGTAAGGAGAGGAGCGATATGCATTTCCCCGTACATCGCAAAACGCGGGCTCTGAATACCGATGAGAGAGCCTGACGAGAGCGATCTGGAGTCCTGTCCCGCTGCAAGGTCGAGTGACAGCAGGAGGCCCTTCTGTTTGAAGCAGGAGTTGGTTTCTCCCATCAGGATTTTATTCCGATGTATCTTTTGCGTTTATTGAAAAAAACGGAATGGCATCTTGTCGGACCTTGAGGTACCTGAGTTGAATGTGGCGACAGCTCTGCAGGAGACTTTTCTCTTGTCATGCAGGAGGCTTTACTTTCGATATATACACTGCTCAAGAAAATTAACGCACATTCTGAAAATCTTGATTTTAATGAAAGTTAACTCTACATTGAC
This sequence comes from Hippodamia convergens, assembly GCA_038502775.1. NCBI lineage: Eukaryota > Metazoa > Arthropoda > Insecta > Coleoptera > Coccinellidae > Hippodamia > Hippodamia convergens. The sequence continues at coordinate 16,125,022 of CM076607.1, read as the reverse complement.
TTTATTACTTATTTTTCTTGTTCTCTCGGGGAGGTTTTGAACGAAACAAGACATTAAATAGAAGAAAAATTCAGGATTTCACCGAATTTTATGTGAAAGAATGAACAATTTCCAAAATACTGAAATGCTGATAAGTGATTTAATACTTGATATTTCAACCCCTTGCGTTAATTGCAGCTCGGCAACGACGGTTCATACTCAAAATGAGTGATCTTAAAATTTTCTGATCTAATCGCTCCCATATTTCTCCGAGTTGGATTCCCAAGTCATTAAGAGTAGCTGGATGATTTTCTGAACTTCTCATTGAGATCTGGATTTTTGCTGGCCATTCCATTCTAGAGACTTCAACCTCTTCAAGGTACTCCTGAACGATGCGCGCACGATGGGGTCTGGCATTATCGTCCATAAAAATGAAATTTTCACCAATGTGTGGGGCAAATGGCACTACATGTTCTTCAAGAATTTTCCTTATATACTTATCGGCATTCATAGCTCCATTATCAACGACCACTAGGTCTGTGCGAGCAGTCAAAGATATTCCACCCCATACCATAATCGATCCTCCCCTGAAACCAGTAGTATTCAGGAAATCACATTGAGAATATCTTTCATGTGGACGTCTGATCACAATGGTAGAGGCAGAATCTAGACTCATCTCTGAAGAGAGCTCTTGCCCAATCGGCCTTTTCTCAATGGATATGCTCTCTCGCAAAATCCAAACGCGCCCTTCGATGGGCTGGGGTAGGAGCTGGGCCTCTTGCCGCGACCCGAGGCTTTAAATCATATTCTCTGAGGCGATTTCTCATTGTCTGAGTGCTAATTTGCACCCCATGAGTTTGCTCGAGTTGATTTTGAAGGACGCGAGTGTTTGCAAACCGTTGTCTCAACGATGAATCTCGCAAGTAACGTTCTTGAATGGCAGTTGTTACCCGTGGTCTACCCTGTCCTGATCTTCGGACATTCATACCTGCCACCCTGAATCGCTGCAACATTCCGGACACTTTTGTATGAGAAACTCCAAACATTTCTGCAATTCTTGTGTATGTAACTTACAGGAAAATCTTTTTCTGATTAATTCATACGTTTATACCCCAGACTGTCTAACACAATTTCATAAAAAAAAATTAGAAGTTCAGTTTTCACTGGGTTACCTAATGACCGAGAATCCAAATTAACATAATAATGTGAGGTGAGAGATGGCAAGACTTTTGGACTCAAACTATCTTCATCAACTAAAATTAAAATGTTCTGACCTTTTGTTTCCCTCGTAGCAAGACCTTTGAGAACACCTTCAGATCAATTTTGGAAAGATCCTTCTCAAAAGTATTGAATAATGAAGGTCCCAGGACAAATCCTTGGGGTATCTCCTTCTCTACTTTGATATTTTTGCTTTCTTTATCTCCGACATGTATATTTCTTCACCACAGTTGTTTAAATATTCACAGTATCGAAGGCTTCAGCAAGGTCTATAAGAGCATATCGAAGTCTGACTTGAGCAATTGCATCAGTAGTTAACAAACCCTTTCTAGAGCCATATTATTTGTCCTATAATTATAGAAAAAAATCTGAACAGAAAACTGATTGACACAGCTTCATCATCAGAAAGTTTCCACTTATAGAACTAATAGGCCTTTCTGTTTGAGCTGGTGTTGTTATGGAGATTCAAACCTTGGCATGCTGCAACGTGAACTGTTGGCTTTCGACCTCGCTCTATGTTTTGGATCAGCAAACGTGACTCGCCTTATACTTTTCGACAAGACCTCATCATGCGTATTGAGCATCGGGAACTCATAACAGAAATAATTAATTAGCGAAGTTGAGGCGCTTAATTGGCATCGCTGACACCATTAACGAACAGCCAGATTTCATGAATTTTATCCGCTATATGCATATAATCAATGCGGGGACCGTATTTCCGCACAGTTCCATAAATCCCGTGTATTAGCAGCGGAGCAACTTAGTCAGCTAATTATTGCCTGGAAAGCGAATCCAGCTAGGAGGAACGTACAGCGTGCAAGCAAGTCCAAGTCGGTTTAATTAAATTTGCATTATTTACTGTGACCGCGTGGGTAGTTGCCCGAATATGTATAATAATCAGGTAATGGTGATAGATGTTACTGTACCACAAAGCTCACGAGCTAATCTCGACCATGTATGTATTTGGATTAGCGCGATGGCAGTCCGCATCCATTGGTATGCGTATTGCGATTTTCGGAAACCAGATTAGTGCAAGAGAAAGTAACTCAAGGAAAACTATTCGAAGCTCTGAGCCTTTACACCATATTCAAATGTAATTCAGAAACCGTCAATTGTATTTCAGATGAGTCACTTCAATTTCAGAAAGTGTCAATTGAATTTCAGATCAAATTCAGATATAACTCAGACTAGTCAATTGAATTTCAGAATATTTCATATGAAATTCAGAACAGGCAGTTTTATTTCAGAAATCTTCATTTGTTATTCAGAAAGTTCGAATATTATTTGAATTTGAGTGGGATTTTAAGTCATATATTACTCATTTCCATAATGGTTATCATATCGTCAATCATTTATCATCATATTCAATCAGGTTTGTTTCAAGGTATGAATAAAAACAATATGATCTCGTAAAATCTCTTGGTGCTGGCTCCTTATTTTCTTCAACATTGGATTTTAGTAAAAATATGCTTTACCATCTTAATCGATTCCTCACATAACACCGTAGCTTCAGGAAGCACATATCACTTTAGGAAAATTTGTCAAATTGGGTACATATTTGATTGGAGACGCAATTGACAACAGTGTCTGCAGCTAGTGAATTAGCCATAGAGAGACTACCAGGTACATTCACAGCTTTTTCAGCCAATGGTTGGGTTGAGGGTTTGTTGCAACAGTGGCAAGATATTAGGAACCAGTTATCAGATTGCCCTAATTCTCCCATGCTCAATCCAATTGAAATTGTCTGGTCGAAAATAAGAACTTACGTAAAAACAAACCCCAGAATTCCAAACAGTGTGACAACAGGGTTTATTGAAAAAGACTAACATATCTGTAAAATATTATTGACCGAGCTGAGATGCAACTGCGTTGGCAGACATGCCTCTATGGCTTCAAATTTTTTCAGTTCTGTGTTAAAGTTTGAATATTTCACATGAAAATTAAAGTTCTCTTATTATCATTGTTTCATTTCTGAATCGCCTACAATTGATATTTTCTGGAATGCAATCTAGTAACAATGTGCGTATGAAATGAAATTCAAATTGCCATTTTTGAAATATAATTGCCCATATCTCAAATTCAATTGAGTGTGTTATCTGAATTACATTTGATTATTTCTGAAGTACAGTTGACTAATCTGAAATACAAGTGATGTTTTCTGAATGTCAATTGACAATTTCTGAATTACAATTGGAAATGGTGTAGTATGCTTGGACCATTTGTAAAGTTCATATTTTGGGGAGAGTTGATGTCCATTTCTTAATGAAACCAGGTCACCATGAAAAATGTGGAGAATCGAGTATAATACAATGTGTCCAGAAACGGTTGGGGGTATTAATACCTGCTCTGACCAAGCAAGGAAGAAGTTGTCTCTTGATTATTTTTTATGGGGATACCTTAAACAGAAAGTGTGTACAAACAAACAACCAACGGATTTTATTCTGTTGGTTCAGTGGAATTGTAATTGTGAAAATAGAACGAATCATTAGTGGACACAAATATATGGTTGAGTGGGTACAACCAGGTTACCATGAACCAAGAACCTAACACGTAGTCAATCAATTTAGCAACAACCCATAACTAAATAATCATCTTGAGACTCCCTCACATCCGTTGCAGTCGTCCATCTTGCTGATTTTTTTCGGAAAAACTGAAGAATCAACGCATAACTTGCTAGCTGATAGAAGACAACGACCACCCGCGGCTAGTTTGTGTCCTAATCTATCATTAAAATTATTCAAATGGGTCGGTAATTCATTATGGAATATCCGCTCAGCGAGAAAGCGTTTATGTTAGACGCGGCCGTGTAAATTAATACATCAGGCTTTTTTTGCAGTGAAATTTAAACGGAGATTCGTAGGTTGCTAGAACGACAGATAGTTTCCTGTTTGTCTTCATTAGATGTCTGGGAGTGTTTTTTCAGCTCTTATTGGAAGCTCCAAATTTTTTATTTTGAAATCATATTCGAGAAAAATAAAGGAATCAAAATTACATAGCACGAAACATCAGGTTCTGAGATGTTACAAAGCGCATAAGATCACCATTAATCACTTGCACTTTTAGTAAACTCATGAACAAACGGTGAATGGTAAAAATCCACTGTTCATACTGCGCCTCCTACGCACTACTCGAGTGGCAGTATCACGCTTGTAATTTTTCACGTGAAAAATTCGTTTTTTTTTCCAAAATCAAAGAGACCCGTCCAAATATAATTTTTTCAAAACATGATGAGCAACCCTCGAAAAACGATTACGAAATTAATTTTCATAGACACCTAAGTTGGGCCAGATGTTCTTATATGAGAAACTAGCTGACCCGGCAGACTTCGTACTGCCTTATAAAAAGCAACTTGAATATTATAATAAATTATTATGGTGTAATACCTTGAAAGTGGACATAAAATTGTCCTGTACAATGTCGTCTGGAAACAGCTAATAAATTTTTGGCCAAGAAGTGTTTGGAATCATTTCCTATCCCAGAAACTAAAGAGCGTAGGGGATCTGGTGGTGGGACTAATTGTGGCAATTGGCAATTAGATAAACTAGCTGACCCGGCAAACTTTGTATCGCCTTAGAGGAGAATTTGCAGTATTTTTTATGGGCATTCAGAATTCACTACTAAGAATTGCATTAAGGCATGGTTGACCTGAAAATTCCATGTGAATTGTTGTTTTTCAAATGGCACACCCTGCATTTTATTTTCCTAATCGGAAGAGCTCTTTTGTCTGATTTCAAATGTATATACTTTATTAAGATTTTTCTCGGCAGTATCTGAAAATTATCGTTGTTTTTTGTCTTAATCTAAGACAGCTGTAGAACGCCACTCGAGAATGCTGCGATTTGAATCCCTTATTGGACTTTCAGTTAACAAATGAATACTATAAATATCAGGTGTTTCATTATCCACGGTTCCTTTGATATGAAAAAATCGCATCGTTCTCGTGTGGCATTCCACAACTGCCTTAGATTTAGAAGAAAATATCTATATTTTCAGAAAACTGTCAGAGATAATCTCAATAAGGTATATATATTCGAAATTAGAGGAAAGAGCTCTACCGCTGTTAACCGTAGCGACACCTACTGGCGTTATTCGCAAGAAAGAAAACTATTTCCTATTTGTTTTTCATTTCATCTAATTTTTCAGAGTTTTAATGTATTTCAAGTTAACCCCGCCGTAGAAGAATCCAACAAAAAATCTTTCATAACTAACAGTTCATCAAATCTTGAGTTATAAATGGTGTAACCAACAAAATGGCCGACTTCGTTTTATATATTAAGATTCAATACTTTAAAATTATTAACATAATTCTGTGTACGAACTATTACAGGAGTTTTTCGGTCACGTGAATCGGCACTGACTTCTGCGCAAAGGCCTTAGATTTCCAAGGCTAAGACGAATTAATATCAAATATAATACTTACATGAAAACGCTATCAATCGTAGCGACATCTACTGACGTTATTCGCAAGAAGGAAAATTATTTCCTATTTCTTTTTCATTTCATCAAATTTTCCAGAGTTTTAATGTATTTTATGTTAACCCCACCGTAGGAGAATCCAACAAAAAATCTTTCATAACAAACAGTTCATCCAATCTTGAGTTATAAATGGTGTTACCAACAATACGGCCGACTTAGTTTTATATATTAAGATATTTGGATGCCATCAGGACATCCGTAAAAGCTTAAATCTCGATGATGAAAATACAAGAGTGAACTCCGAAGAACGGAATGCAGTTTTCGAATAAATAATCAAAAGGTACTAATTCAAACCTGAACAAATAAGTAATTTTTGCAACGTGAACTTCTCCTGCAACTGAAAAACCTCTTTTCTGTGTGTTCTTCATTATTCCAGGCAATTACTGAACAGACTGGTACCAGGTAGTCAGCTCTTATATTTACGAACCTCTCTCTGGTCAGTAGTGTCTCTTGGAGCCATATAATTTGTAGATGGAAAGATTATGGCCATTTAACACGTAGTCAACATACATGGCCAGCTAAGACGCAGGCCGTTATAAGTGCCCCATGCCTCGATATGAGCTGCAGAACGGCGTGTACCGGTCTCTTGTAATGCAAAGAGGAGCTATCTTGCACACTTGGTGGGTCCAATATGCAGTTTTTCAAGGTCATGAATCTTTATATTCGAATAATTTTCTTCTTCAGGAAGGTCTGTTGAAGATTGTTGTAAAGGTGTCAGGCAACGTGAGAAGGTATACCACTGATCAAGGAAAGTAGGTTACATTGAGAATCTATAACAATTTTTTTTTTCAAATTCAAAAATGAATTTTTCTGAATTACCAAATACGATTGCGTGGAATTTCTGGTGAATGGGTTTTTCAAAATTCCTTTCAATATGTGACTGAAATTCAACTAAATTCTTTTTATTTGTTATGCTTCAGGGTCATGGCATTTTGTTCAGAAGAAGTATCATTTTATGTGTATATAGAGAGTTTCTAAACAAGGTGTGAAAAATTAGACGTAGGCAAAACTGAAATGGTCGTTTTCATCTCAAAACATACATATTCTTTTGATAGAGAGAGCTAAAATAATACTATACATATTGAAACAAAAAGTACCTAGCTGGGGTTAGTGTAACACAGGAAAACCATACAGGTCTCTACTATGATGAAATGAGGAAAGGGAAAAAACCCTGACCTCACCCGTGTTAGAAAACAAGTTACTAAAAATATCATATCAAAGGATTTTGGAGGCATCTACGTTATCAGAAGAACATCTTCAGGTAGTTCATCTATGGGAAGCAGAGAAAAACAGACTCTTCACCAATCTACCCGAAATATGAAATGAAAAAAGGCAAAAGCAGAAGAAACAAATTTTTTATAATCACTTGAATGGTTTTCGAATTAACCACCCATTGCAGAAATTCTTCCTTCATGAATTAGTTATGACAGAAATGTCACAATGTTTGAATGAAATGAAAAAACCCAATCACACTTACCCCTTTTTGAATTGCTTAACATAGAAAAACTTATAATACAACAAGCTAAACCGTTATTTGGACTAAGTGAAAAATCAGGGAGTACATAACTTTCAATTGTCCTCCTTGGTTTTTAAACTAACCACCCATTGCAGAAATTCTTTGTTCATGAATTAGTTAGACAGAAATGTCAGAATGTTTGAGAGAAATCAAAAAACCCAATCAATTTCCCCTTTTTGAATTGCTGAATATGAGGAAACTTATAAAACAACAAGCTTAACCATAATTTGGACCAAGTGAAAAAAAAATCAATGAGTACATAACTTTCAATTTTCCTACTTCACGAAAAAGTTCCTCTGTTGACTTGTGGTTTCTTAGAAGATCTCAACACCATGTTCAGTGGCTAATTTCGAAACGTAATCACTCTTGTGATTACGTTTACGATATTTATCCAATATTCAAATTCAAATTCTCAGCTTTGCTCTCTGATCGCGAGGGTTCTTTAGAACCAGGTACGACCATCCAAGTGATGAATTTTGGAATTTCAGATGTTTGAAGACCGCTATGGGACCTTAATGAAAAGAAATCATCTCTCATAGATAAACCAAACATCTTATAACACGAAAAACAGAATATTTTTCAGGACCAAAAATTACGACATATTCCGAGAATTGTCAAAATGACAATTAATCAACTGCATATGACTCACTATATCAGATTCTTTCAGTCTTTTACTTTTTTTATTGTATCTTTTTTCAATTCCCAAGTCTTTCAAGCAAGATTTTTGGCAAAATTTGATTGAGGAAAAAACCTACAAAATTTTGGTCTTGAAAATCTTGATATCATTATTATTGAAACTTGAGTAATCTCACGGTGACAAGCATAAGATAAACACTTGTGAATCTTGTGTGAACCTGACATAACCTAATAAAACATAACCTTACCTAACTAACGTATGAATTTTCAGGATCTGAGCGAATAAGAAAAAGAAAATTCTTTCTGTTTACGGAGGCACATCGAGAACATTTCTGAAACATAGATGAATTCAAAATAGTAATCATCGAAATGAATACCATTTTCAATTCCCAGGCTCAGAGATCTTTTATCATGAGGTTGGAGAAATGATATTAGATTTTGTCACTGAGATGAGAGATATACCGGTTTCGGCCTTGTTGGGCCTCATCAGTATCCCGCACATCTCAGGACAAAATCTTCATAAGAACTTCGAAATTTGAAGCAATTGGTTCTGAAGTAATGAGTAAAATATTACAAGTGACAAAATCTAATATCATTTCTCCAACTTCATGATAAAAGATCGCTGAGCCTGGAATTGAAAATGGTATTCATTTCGATGATTACTATTTTGAATTCATCTATGTTTCAAAAACTCTGAGCGAATGTTTTGCCATATTTCTGAAGCTTCTCCTACTCTCCTGCAAACCTCGTGATTCATGAAACTGAAAAAAAAATCTCGGAAACTTTCCAATCTACCGAAATGTCCGATTCTCGATTCCCGCGCCATCCGATACCCCACGTTCCTGCGGCAGTTCCTGCACGATCTCTGTTCACCAACGCAAAGAATAAATCTTTCAGAATTGCGTCGGCGAACCAGCTAGAATTAGGTACATGCTGCTGCAACCGCACAGGGCAAGATCAGTTTGTTCTATTGTTTCTGATGTGCGTATCAGATGGGGCTGCTGCATGATTTGTAATTCAGATGGGAAACGGGCCTAACAAGCTGGCATTTCTCTTATTATTGTTGGCGCAAGTATATGTATCGCGGTTCGATCGGCTTCTTATTTGTAAATGACAGTATCAATAACGCACATTTTGTGCTTCGGTAAATGCGCGACTAGATTGTTGCAGCAATTGCATGCGCTGAGCCAGGTTAGGACTAGGGCTCAACCAGAATGGTCCTCCGCTGGTGGATTCAAGAAGAGGACCATTCTAGACTATCTTCTTGAAGAAATAAACTGCTCGTCACTCGAAACGTTAATAGTGAAATTGGTATCAATTTTCAATTCTCATAATTTCTAAAATACTGAAGGTATTTTAAATTGCAGTCCAGATTTTAAAAGTTCTTTTCAACATGGTATACATACCTCCTGGTATACTTACCTGAAACAATACGAAGCACTGCTAAAAGGCTTCTCTGAAATGCCTCAAAGTCTCCATTTGTAAAACTTTTCCAAAATAAGTCGGTTCAAAACAAAAACGCAAACAAAAATATTTTTTTCCGAAACCCCTGTAGTTATTGGCAAAAACTCATAAACGTCCCGAGGTATGGTTGCTATTTATAAAATGACCGCATAAAATAAGAGCAACGTGGTCTTCGGACAAAATGGCGGGGTGGAGAATTTTTGCTAAATATGCACAAGCTTTTGTTTCACCTTGTATCTTTGATCCTGATCAATCTTGAAGGAGCTGATAAAATTATTTGATAGTCGATGAAAAAAGCTTTTAAAATCTGGGCTGCAATTTAAAATTCGTTCAGTATTTCACAAATTATGAGAAGTGATAGTTGATGCTAAATTTCACTATTAACGTTTCGAGTGACGAGCAGTTTAGTTTCGCCACAGTAATCTATTCTTCCTCTTTAATCCATAAATGAGAATTTTAAATGAGGATATTCATCTCTAACAAATATGAAATTTTGTTGAGAATGAAGAGAACATGAGAATTCTCCAATTCCTCCATTTTTCAATACTGTTTACGTTCACGATTTCCCATCTAAATGTTTTGAAGCGTCTCCTGTAAAAGTTTATCACAAATTCAGAGAATGCTGTAAACACAATCCTTTCATCATTCTGTTTCTCATTCTGAAGTTGAGTTTTTTCAATAGAGATCTCAGATAATTTTGTGTTCTGAAAATAATTCTTCAATTATTTCTTATTGATTTGTTGAAAGTTTAATCCTTCCTTAAACAGGATATTCCCATTCACAATAGCCATCGATAAGTTGTTCATTAGAGAATCAAAATTTCAATGAATCATTAAATTTTTTTAAACGTTCGTTAAATTGCAGGTAAATCTGAATCTGAAGGTCTTTTGGAGTTTTATTCAGAGTAGAATCATGTAAACTCATTGTCGGCATCCTTTCATGAAACCTTATTGAAATTTGAAGAAGCGTCAAAAATTCAAATTTCAATGGAGAATTTTAATTTTATTGGATCATTAAATTTTGATCGACGTTCATTGAACTGGGATCGAGTCTCGAATCTGAAGGAGTTTAAAAATTTAATTGAGGGTAAAATCACTCGACCATATTGTCTGGCTAGCAAGTTTTGGATGAATTTAACGAACGCCCATTCAAAATTGCTGATTCGTTAAAAATTCAGTCCATTCCTCATATATTGTTCAATATAGAGAATCAAAATTTTAACGAATGATTATGTTCATGCCTAATTGATATTCCAAAAATCGACCTACTCACTAAATTAACTTATTAATGTGGGAAATATCAAAATTTTTTCAACTGTCCAAGGTGCTGGGTCAAGAAAATCTAGATTTCTTCCCAATTTTCTTTCATTTCAAATTATCCATTATGATAGTTTTTCATTCATTTCTTTTCCACAATCTTCCATGAGTTGAATTCTTTCAATTTCGTTTCAATCACTGTTTTAAAACTGCGGGATATGTGAAAAGAATGGGTGTTCATGACGAATAGTCTTTTTTTTTTCATATTCAATGAAAAAAAAGTTATGGGCATTATCAAAATATATTTGCATACAGGTATGAAGGTACGTATCGGAATGCTTCTGTTCGTAGTGTCCCAAAAATCGTGTTCATCCTTGTTGAATGTCATTGAATCCATTAGTGCATGAATTCAAATTGAGGCCCATTTGTATATTCGATAATATATACACCATATGTTATGTCCATCGTCGATGTTTTCAATGTTATTCGAGAGGATAATGAATATTTCCATCCCAAAATCAGCACTATCATCGGCGTAAAAATAACTTTTCGTTTGATCCATTGTTATCTTCGTCATGATTGGATGTTCGTAACATAATATTTGCGTTGGATGTCCAGCGGTTGGCATAATTAACAATCAAGTACGTTTCATACTCGCAGATCGTTAATCTTTGTGTACCCACAATTTGAATAGGGGGATTTCCACGAGGATTTCAATCGAGTTTGAATAATTTCAAAAGAGTTCCAATTAAATTTTTCGGTGTCGATAACTGAATATTAATTGGAGATCAATATTCGGTGTTCGAGAGCCCACAACAAAAACAGGTGAATATGCTTTCACAGTTCTTATACACACTCATAATATGATAAAAGTAAGAGAGAAACTGATCCGTTAACGATTTGTTGTTCAATTTGGTACCAAGTTAAAATCTACAAAATGAAGAAACAGAAATTGAGAATAGAACAAGCGTTTTATCGAACGTTAAATCAAAGTTGGGTCCGCTCTTCTAATCTAGACCGCTTCAGTGTTGAGAAACGGAAATACAACTTCATAAAATTCAGTTTCTAAATGGAAGAGAAAATTGTTTTAGGAGCATTAATCCCTCCAAAAAGTTCCGGAATAAATGAGATGTAATGAAAGCTCGTCAAAACTGTCGTTAATTTTGTTACTCGTTTTAGACAGAACCCTCCAGAGTTGAACTTCGGACTTTTCGCAACATTGCAAAGCTGACCTTAAAATTCCTAATCGCGTTTGCGAAGTTTGACGGATAGTTTTTATGTCAATTTGTGCTCCCCTGTTTGACGTGGTGAATGTCACGTACTTTCAGATTTATCCTACAGAGGAATTTGAAATAATATAGATTTTATAATATATATTTTGATAATTCTCGAAATATGTCGTAATTTTTGGTCCTGAAAAATATTCAGTTTTCTTGTGGTATAAGATGTCTGGTTCATCTATGGCAGATGATTTCCTTTCATTACGATCCCGTAGCGGTCTTCGAACATCTGAAGTTCCGAAAAATCATCACTAGGTTGGTCGTACCTGGTTCGAAAGAACCCTCACGATCAGAGAGCAAGGCAGAGCGCAATTTGTATATTGGAGGAATTCGAAGGACAAGAGTGATTACGTCCTGAAATTAGCCACTAAACATGGTGTTGAGTACTTCTAAGAAACCCACATATCAAAAGAGGAACTTCTTCGTGAAGGAGGACAATTGAAAGTTATTTACTCATTGATTTTTCACTTAGTCCAAATTACGGTTTAGCTTGTTGTGTTATAAGTTTTCTCATATTAAGCAATTCAAGAAGGGGAAATTGATTGGGTTTTTTGATTTCTCTCAAACATTCTGACGTTTCTGTCATAACTAATTCATGAAGAAAGAATTTCTGCAATGGGTGGTTGATTCAAAAACCATTTAATTGATTATAATTAGCTAGTTTTTTCTGCTTTCGTCTTTTTCATTTCAGATCTACAATTTCGGGTAGATTGGTGAAGAGTCTGTTTTTCTTTGCTGCCCAGAGAAGAACTGCAAGATCCAAGATCCTCTGATATGATATTTTCAGTGAACTTTTTTCCAACACGAGTGGGGTCAGGGTTTTTTTTCTCTGGGGTTTTTGTCCCTTTCCTCATTTTATCATACTACAAATCTGTATGGTTTTCCTGTGTTGCACTAACCCCTGCTAGGTACTTTTTTGTTTCAATATGTATTATATTATTTTAGCTCTCTCAATAAAAATATATATATATATATATATATATATATATATATATATATATATATATATATATATATATATAAAATCGAACCTACCACAGAAGTTTCTCGCTCAGAAGCAAATTTGAACCTATTTCAATCTTGTTTTTTTTTATCCTTGATAAGATAAGAAAGAATACTGTCTTACAATTTTCTTTTCAACCTGAGTTCTGGATGAAAGTTTGATTTATTGTCTAGACATGGAAATGAAAAATGAAATTCATACTGCAAAAGTTCTTCGCCTATCAAAATCTTAGTTAGCTTTCTTATTTTTCTTCCAGATTGTTCAGGATCTTTCATAAAATCTGGGTTATTAATATATTCTTTTCGTTGAAACGACAAATAGGCGAATTGGGAAAATCCTGAATGCTGAGTCTAACTCTGGTGGATATAAATTTTGATTCTTATCTCTCTCATTGGCAACGCTGTTATCGAAGACAAATGGTTTTTCTCCCATTCAGGGCGAACCACTGGAATTACTGGAACTCTTCTAACACTCATACACCCACTGGTGAATCCGATACCGTTCCTCGATTCAAAGAAACCCCTTCATCATCCAATCATGGACCGTGCGACGCCTCTGGTGGCCGTAGAACCGTCCATAACCTTCCTTCTAATGTGAAACATATACCTGTAATGGTCGCTATTAATCATCGACTGCAGTCCGTCCATGTAAGGAAAATGATACGTTCTGCTGGATTGAAAGGAAAAGTGTACAAGATTATTTGATGTAGTACGGTTCTCCGCGCTGCGGTCTGAACTTTAACCCTGGACTTGCGAAAAATCCAGGTAATGAGGAAGAAACCACGCTTTCTCCAGCTAACGTGATCTTCGATGCGTGACTTTGCACAACAATGTGTACAAAATGTTTCAGGTATTCGGAATTCGCCAAGATTAAAAAGTCTCATCGTAAAATTCTGACCCCATCAATTCACATGAACTTTGGTCTCTTTACTTGACGGTGTTTTGATGTACAGGGTGTCCAAAAAGGGTGAGAGGTATTTGTATATTTAATAAAAACAAAACAATGAATCAGAAGAAAAGTTTGTCTTTATTAAAATTTTGTCAAGGTTTTAGAAAATTTAGTGTCGAAGATTATGTTGTCCAAATGTTAACCACAATCTTGTTGAAACCATGTTTTCACATTGAAATTCTCAAACTCTTGCAGCTCTGGAACCAAAAAGTTTCTTAACATATCGCACTGTAAGTGCTCGCCTTCGTCGATCTTCAAGAAAAGATGGGCCAACCTTGCCTTCACTACACCATTTCCAATTGTAATTCAGAAATCGTAAATTGACATTCAGAAAACATCACTTGTATTTCAACTTAAAGCAGCCTGTTTTAGTGCCCGTTCAGTTATAAATGTGTGGGATCCGAGATTTTATTTAGAAAAGGAAGGAATTACGACCCACGGAAATGGTCTGGCAATATGAAATTTTAATTTTTTATAATATTCTGCTTGACATATATGAGAATCAGTGCTTCGAATTGAACAAAAGTGCTGAATATGGCCATTTCGCAACAATGCTTCTATGTATGTATGTATATGTATATTCTGGGCTTAACAATATGTAATCTACAATACATATCATCAAGAAACAGCTTGATGTCGTAAACCCAGTTCTCTTCATCAAGCCTTTCAATCCTTTTTATTTCTCCGAACTGTCCTGCTACTTCATTTTCCAATCTCCAATCCAACGTTACAAAAAACTCCAGCAAAAATGATCTCCTGGTGCTCAATATTCCCTGTACATTTCAAGTAATCATTCTTATTTTTAATTCATTCACTCACGTCGTTGAATACTACCAATCCTATTCCGAGGCTTGTTGAATGAGAAATTCAGCAACATTGTGAACTTTTTTGGTGTTGGGTTGCTGGCCCAACGACCAAACCTCCATCCTTGGAGGAGCTAGAAATTTTGTCGTTTTATTTCAAAAGTTGTCAAAATGACATAATGTTTCTAACCTGTCATTTTTTTTTATTGAAATTTGAAGCGTCTGGGAGGAATTATGGCCTACGGAATCTGTCTGGCAATATGAAATATTCATTTTTCATGATATTCTGCGTGACATATATAAAAATCAGTTCTTCGAATTTAAGAAAAGTTCGTTATGTTTTTGTCCACTTTTTCTACTTGCTACCTTCGAACGGGCCGCCTAGCCAAGCTAGCGAGTATGCACACACTATTTAACACATATAAGACTGTCTATACTGTAAAATTCGTTACTTCAAATATAAGTAAGGTCTGGGGGCCCTGGGATCTTACTCTATTAGTTGATATTGTTGTTTTGAATTTTAACCTACGGCACTGGACTCGAGTGCACCATTCAGAGGGTTTATTCGTCAGACGGTTTGAGGCACTTGACGCTAGACGCTAAATTTCTTGAAAGTTACCAGATGTCAATTTAAACAATCGAGATTCCTGAAAATATTTACTTGACGGTTCCTAAGTCTAGCTGGAAAAAGAGTTCAAGGGGTACTTCGAGAAAAATAAGGACGGTCGATTAGGGGTTTTGGGGAGTCGATCATAGAACGGGAAGAGGGTCGATCAGAACGTGGAGAATTAATCAGACGCGGTTCAGAAGAACCGATTAGAAGAATTTTTCGATTAAGTGTCGGAATAGTTAGATGTTATACGCGATTCTTAGACTTAGCGGAATAGACGGAAGCTAGTTCAGAGGTCGTTAAACAAGATTTATAAGACGAAAATATCATAGACGTGCGTTCAGTGACTGAAATCCGGAGTTCTTCGTTGTATTTACTCATTAAACATTTTATTAAATTACCTGGTGCCTAGTAATTTCCCTAGACACAGTAACATTTCTACATATGTATAAAGCTCTCGAAGAATGGTTTACCCACAGCCGCCATCTTTATTCCAGAGGCTAATTCTTCATCCGTTTGGGTCTTCTTCGGGAAAACACAGAGCTTGGCCGGACGTTGTGAGTGATTTATTCGGAATTTACGCGCGTTGTCCTTAGTCTTCCGTTCTTCGTCGGATGCTAATTGGGCACAATGGAAGGGAATCCACTTCCTGGTTCTTGCGAGACTTCCCGACTGTGTGATGCCGGTGAACGGACTTTGTAATTGCCAGGTATTAGACGCGGTTATTGATAGCAATTTTTTTTTTTGCGATCCGTTTCGTTTTCCCATATGGTTCTTGCGTTTCCGTTTCCTATGTTGGATTCACTGACGATGAATGGATTCCTCATTTCATTTTCACTCTCTGGGAAATTGCTGCTGGGAAATAAAGGCATGCGGATAGATTGTTTTTTCAACTGTCACTAGAGTGCAACTGTTATTTCATAATTTGAAAAGTTTCTGCACGGAATTAGGCGCAAATTTTCAGCCCTCAACAAAAAAGTTAAGTAAAAAAGGAAAGAAACAATCAAATTGTTAGAAAATTCGCTAACAACTGTACTTACCTCATCGAAACCTAAAAAGGCCGCATTTTTTCAAACACTTGATGGTAAAAATATTGGGTTGAATAGCATTTATTGCCGGCTATACATACAGGGTGGCCATTTGAAAACGAAACAGACGAGATTACAGACGAAATAAATTTTTTCGATAGAAATGCTCGGACAGGTCGATTTCTTTTTCGAGGGGGACAATTTAAGATGTAGGTTACGGACGCATAGCGCTTCAACCTTTGCTACTACAACCCTCACCCCCAATTTTTGAATAGGGAAGATGGGGTGAGTGATACCTCATTTGAAAGGTATTTTTATACTGATTTCAGCACGGTAATTGTTTTTTTCCATTTTATGCATTAGTTCTCGAAATACAGCGTGGCCATTTGAAAACGAAACAGACGAGATTACAGACGAAATAAATTTTTTCGATAGAAATGCTCGGACAGGTCGATTTCTGTTTCGAGGGGGACAACTTAAGATGTAGGTTACGGACGCATAGCGCTTCAACCCTTGCTACCACAACCCTCACCCCCAATTTTTGAATAGGGAAGATGGGGTCAATGATACTTCATTTGAAAGGTTTTTCACAAAAAAACACTACAAGTGCCATGAAAACACTACTTCATTTTTAAATGCTTAGTCAAAAATATTTCGAGAACTAATGCATAAAATGAAAAAACAATTACTGTGCTGAAATCAGTATAAAATACCTTTCAAATGAGGTATCACTCACCCCATCTTCCCTATTCAAAAATTGGGGGTGAGGTTTGTAGTAGCAAGGGTTGAAGCGCTATGCGTCCGTAACCTACATCTTAAGTTGTCCCCCTCGAAACAGAAATCGACCTGTCCGAGCATTTCTATCGAAAAAATTTATTTCGTCTGTAATCTCGTCTGTTTCGTTTTCAAATGGCCACCCTGTATATTTTTAGGTACTGATTGCAAACTTGTTTATTCTTATTCAGATTCCTTTGGATTTCATAACCCTCTCGGAAGTATGTATTTCAACTGCTTTGAAATGTTACCAAATGCTTTGGACTTTTTCCAACTGCCTTGGAATTTTTTCCAACTGTTTTGAAATTTTTTTAACCCTTTTGAAATTTTTTCTAACTGCTTTGAAATTTTCCAAATTATTTGAAAATCTTCTGACTGCTTTCAACATTTTTGAAGTTGATTGAGGTGGGATTTTTTGATTGGTGATCAGCGATGAGGGCACTATCTTCCTATCACAAAATCCCGGATTTGAAGAAAAAGTTCGCGAAAATCAGTGTGAAAAGCAACAAAATCTATTCGAATCATCGACCGCCAATTCGCTAAGCTGTTACCAATTCACCTCTAATTGTTCCCCAGAAATGAAAGTTCCACCCAGTTCTTCTTCTCCCTTCAAATCAGGAATTCTGCAGTATTCATACCTTTATGGAGGCAATTCGTGAAGAAAAGAGACTTTGTGTATTTCCTCTCCATGTCGGCATCATTCATATTACATTCCACTTATTTAATTTCGAGGAAACAACAATAGACGGCCTTTTACCCTGGAAGTTCTCCTTCAATATCGTACATTATTCAGAACTTTCGGGTGCGGGAGTTGAGAAATACGCATTCTTTCCAATCTTCCACATAACGTCTACCACTCACTCGGCAGACCCATTAGACTTTGGATGTCCCTTTGATCAAGGATGCTCGGGACGAGTTCCTCCCTCGCGCGACCTCCATATTCGCAATAAAACACTCTTTGTTTCGACGTTTCTTCTTCAACTCTAATCGGTCCGTTGGACTGCTGGGAAGTTCTTTGTGGAGTCACTTGATTTCGGGAATTTATCTACGTGACTCGTGCCCGGAAAAAAGGAAATGCACAAATAAGAGAATGGTTGACTGGTACGTTATAGCGACGGTTAAAAGCTTTGAATCCGGCCTTTAGGGGATGAGAAAGAGGTCGATGAATTTTTAACTCCTTCAGAGAAAAGCGAGAAGAATGGGCATCCAGCTTTCAATACGAATAAAATGTTTATTTCTTTTATGTATAGCCGGCAATAAATGCTATGCAACCCAATATTTTTACCATCAAGTGTTTGAATAAATTCGGCTTCAAGAAGAATATCAGTAGTTGTAAATTTTTCAGTAACGTCGCATGGACTATGTCATGAAAAAACTCTGGTATCATAAATTTAAGCTGTTTCTATAAGATAAGCAGAATCATCATTAGGTATGCTCTTCGTTCATTGTGTTTTAGTTTTGCGAATAAACAATATGTGTGAATAAATTTGAAAAATGAACCGAAAAAGGTTACAGTGAAGTTTGAGTTATGTGGTTTGTGGCGCTTCATGAAAATATACAAAAAAAATTCTTGAACACAAAAAGGAACAAAAGACAACAAGTGTTAAAGAAAGTTATGGGTTGTGACCATAGAATATAGAATATCGTGAGGGAAATTTATTTCTCTATTTCAGTATCGTAATGAGTTCATTACAGTACTAAAAGTAGTGCTGTAATGAAACTCATTACAGAATTGTTTTCAGTTATATTTTTCGTTTTATGGTTGTCAGTACTGACCTCCGATCGAATCAAGTTTCGAATCAAATCAATTCATATTTCGTGATCTGTCAAATTTCGTATGTCACACCAACTGCCAAGATACAATACAAAAGTCACTAATCTGAATTTTCATTTGAATTTCGAGAGTATTTCACAAAAATTTACTGAAATAGAGAAAATACCGTCTAATACTCGTTGCAGAAGGCAATTCCAACACTCATGCTATCGAAAACTCGCTCCTTCGTCGCTCGTTTTCGAACTTCGCATTCGTGTTGGAATAGGAGCTCATTCTGCAACTTGTTTTAGAATATACTATTGTATTATTGTTTTTTCATACTATAAAAACTGAAATGAACTACGAAACACAAATCCAACACGAAGAAAGTTGTTCAAAACACCAAATATATCCTCAATTCCAAACACTTATTGCAATAAAATCTGCAAGAGTTCGAAATCGCTAACTCAAATTTGAAAATTATTTTCGAATTTATTTCTTTAATATGACTGATTTAAGTCGAAACCGTTTTCCAACTAAATTGGGAATCTGTTTTTTTTTTTAATATCTTGATTTTTGATGTTTGCAACTTTGACAAACATTTTCTGTTTTATTTCTTAGTTTTGTTGCTTTTCTTTATTTCATGGAATCTGTAAGCAAGGCTCATTTTTCATCAAACGGAATATATGTTTTCTGAACATTTTGTTCTTATTATTATGTGAAATGGGCCAATGTTAGGGATGAGCAGTTTTAATATTAATAATCTCCTCAAAGTGGTAAGTAGTTAACTTTGATTTTTTATCTACCCAACATTCAATCCTGTATATTTCTTTATTTTATGGAATCTGCTTTTTTTTGGTGAAAAATATCTTGTTTTATGATGCTTGAAAATTTGAGACAATGAAATGAAACTGAATCAAATTAAAGAATGAAACATTAAGTGTGTCCCAAAGTAATTCTCACAAAAAAAAAAATGATTCCATATAATTAAAAAAAACTCACATAATTGAATATTGGGTAATTGCAAAATCAACGTTAATTTCGCACCACTTTGATGAGATTCAACATATTGAAACTGCTCATTCCCAATGTTTTCTCCTTTCACAGATTAAAAAGAATGAATTTTTCAGAAAAAGTATTTCCTCTGATGAAAATGAGCCTTGCCTTCGCTCCGAGATTCCATGAAATGAAGAAGAGCTACAAAACAGAAGAAACACACTAGTAGTTTTTCTCAAAGTTTCAAGTACAATCAAGACACTCTTCACAAAAAAAAACAGATTATATAAAATTTACTTAATTGAATGTTCGATAGATGGAAAAATAAGTTAATTACTCCTCAGTCTGTTGAAACTCATCACTTTGACTTTTTTTTTACCGAAACAAATATACCATATTATGTATACCGGTTTTCTGTTAATTCTTTGTTTTCGATGGATTTTTCCCCCAAACATTTGGCTTCGGCCCGTCCCTGCCTCTATTCATCTATAAATGACAAAAATAAAATATCAAACATTCAAACTATCGGAGGAGTCACAATAATGGATCGAGATTGAAGAACACCAATAACGTGAATGTTCTCCAACGTTGGTGATTCCGTCTCCTTCAAACAGCGGAGTCGAAAGTAAGAGCATCGTTATGAAGTTCGAACAAACAGATCTATCTCTCCTATCGTCAGCAATAAATCATTCTCGAATACATCAGCCAGGAGGTACCTCGGCCGTTTTGAATAATTCTCACATTAAACAGGCTACAAATAAGTTTAACTTAGATAAAAGTTGGATTGCTTGATTAAGTCCCCGTTCCTCAATTACGTCTTCAACTGTGCCATCATCAGACGACTGCACTATATCATATTGTTCCAGTGGGTCAGGAGTGTGGCATTGCGAGATATCTTCATTTGCATAGCTGGAATAATAAAGGGGGACTATTAATGGGGAAGTTGTCGCTGTAATTGTTGTTGGACATCATTCAAAGTTGCCATTTGCGAATTTATCCACGTTTTAATGCGATATTATCCCCGGTTACTCCCGTTACGGCTTGCTGAACTTGGACAATTGGGAAGTTCTGATTTTCATCTGCGTCTGGAACTGGCTACAGTTTTCGTAATGACAACTGTTGTTGCGTGACACATTGTTTGACACGATTCCCTTTGTCTGATCAACTCGATTTTCATGATAAGGCAGCTGCTGTGAATGGAAGTTGTCAGTTTTCTGCGAACCAGAAAAAACATACGTTTGAGAACTTACTGGTCATACAAACTACTCAACTTTATTATTTGACTTCTTTTAAAATAAATGCATCTTGGAATATTGCAGGCCACTCAAAAGGTCTCATGCCAAACCAATGATTTGGATAAACTCTATTCAAATGAGCTATATTTTCACGCATGAAATGTGCCGGAGCCTTTCACGTTGGAAGTATACTGCTCCACAAGAGTTGGGGATATCGTATTTTGAAAAGTATGTAATCTTCGAGAAAATCGCTGTGAAATCATTTAAAACTCAATAACAACTTCAATCGATCCAATTGAAATCAGTATGAGACATTTCGTCGATCTGGTCGTTTTTTTTTTGAAGTTTGGTTGTTGACATATGCTTCATGAATGTTCTTATTTTGAAATGGAGTCAGTTTCTCAACGGCTCCGATTTGAAACGAGTTTTCTGAAAATGCCAAGATGTAAATTAATAAACGCTGAGGCTGGTAGGGCTACAGGGTGGTCTAACTCATGTTTTTGTAGCGGAAAGGCTACAAGTCAGCCAAAGTGTGATATCTCGACTTTGGAATAGGTTCAGGGAGACAGGTTTGTCGAGAAGAACGCCTGCATCTACGTGAAGAATGCTACGGAATACTCTTCAAAATGCAGATGGGGTCCAAGTTCCCATCGAAATCATCAGACGATGTTTGAGGAGGTGTATCTAGTTTCTAGACGTTCATTAAGAGGAGTGACCATAAGCGTCAAAGACTGGAATGGGCAACGTATCAATTGGAACGATCAATGTCGTATTGTCCTTTTCACTGATGAATCCAGAAAAGGATGATTTTCAGATTCTCGGAGAATAAGAGTATGTACAATTCCACGCATACTCCGTAATCGTCGCTATGTCCAAGAAGTCCATCCATTCCGAGGGGGTAGTGTTATGGTATGGGCCGGGATATGTTTCAACGGGCGCACAGATCTACACATTTGTCCTGGAACTATGACCGTCTTACACTAAAGGGAGCATGTCACTGACAATGTTTCGCCAAATTTTCACTCTGCTATTGGTGAAACTTTTCAATTTCTAGACGATACCTCCGACTAGCCAGATTTGAATTGCATAGAATATTCATGGGATATGCTCCAAAGATGACTAGATAATCATCAACCTACCCCAGAATACTTAAATGATCTGAGAGAGCTTCTGCCCTGTTTCTGAAACCAAATTCCTCCAGAAATGTTCAACAACCTCGTGCGTAGTATGCAAAGAAGATGTCAAGTTGTTATTGATACCCGTGGAGGCCATACATTGTATTGGTAGTCATGAAATGGTTGCATTCTCTGGGAAGAACATTTCTTTATTTCACTCGATTTTTCTTAACCATCCTGTTTACGCTGCTGACCTACAGGCTGAAATTAATTTCATTTCCTGCAACTTGAAATCATATTAATATGAATTTTCATCACAAAATCTCATTGGAACTATATTTTTTTGCAATTTAAGTCAATATCCATAACTCATGAGGAGCATTTTATATTCCTATAGGAATATTGCTTCAGTGATTTAAAGTACTGGTAAATGCTCTACTAAAAATTGTAGATAGGTAACCCCATCTATCCGATGTGGAAGAGTATATGATCCAAATAATTGATTCCAATAAATTCAGCACCTAATATTGACTAAGATTCGATCTTGTGAATAGTTTCAACTTTTATTTGAAGGATTTTCTTTGGTAAAAAGCATCTTCAGCTTCAGTTTTTCGGAAAAAAATTTTTCCCAAGATGAGGATGTGAATCATTTGAAGGTTGCTTCTGAAAATTTTCATATTTGCCATACTCTTTTTGGTAATGCATAAGTATCAGTACATTATTTAAGACAATTCCATAGTTATGACAAATTTCGAACACCAAGTCAGACTCCTTACAATATCCCGCATCTCCACAGAAACCCTGCTCAATCATTAGTGAAACGCCCTGTCTTTAGAAAGGAAATTAAAGTTGTTGCTATAAGTTCGGCTCACATTATTCAATATTTATAAAAAAAAAATATTCAGGAGGTCAGAATTATAATGATTCAATCCAAAAATGTTACTTCTATTGAAAGTTGTTGACAAACTGAAATCAACAAATAATTAGATGATACTCATGAAAAATATGTTTATCTTCTTCGATTTATCATCTTGAATGGAAAACGAGTAGTCATGAAAAAGGAGTAGGAAAAACGAGTAGGAAACATTTATTTCAGTTTTAGTTCTTTAACAGAGGATGTTATTGTTTAGTTCATTTTTTCTTAACTTAATCTATAAAAATTAGCAGCATAACTGTCTGAAATGCTCTAATTCCGGAACGATCTTCAGAAACGAAGTTGGTTGATTTAATTCAGATCACCACTCCCTAACTCAAGATCCTTATACATTATATTGAGAACAGTTGCTACCATTGTAGATTCTGTGAGGAGGGAAAAAAACTCTTATTTGCCTAACCACTAAATGCTTTGTCATTGTGAGCCAGAGGAAACAATGCCTTGGTCAAGGAACTTGTAGGAGTGAGGACTTAGCTTCGCTGAAGCCTTCCCAGATATTTGATTTCATTAGAGCTCTGGAACTGGAAGGCGAACTGTAAAAGATGTGGTGAGAACAGTTTTGTTAGGGGGCCCAATAGACCGTAAGGTTGCAGTGACTGTAACACCTTTTAAACTAACTAACTAACCAACTACCGTTGAATTCATGCAAATATTGCTCCTCAAATTTGATGACGCAGATTTTTTTGTCACAAAAATTTTTTATTTTTGTTCTTACTTATTTTGCTTTTAGAACTCTTCTGTCGGTATTTCCCTACAGTTTCTCTCCTAGTATACCCGACATAATGAACCTTGTCCCTTCATGTTTTCAATCGATCGGCATTCAATACAATAAATACTCCGCCATGTCAATTACTGGAGTGAAGATAGCCCGGTTAGATACACCAGTTGGCCATTATCGACTCGTCACGCAGAATACAATCCTGCAATTTGACTTATATTATGTCATTATTCAAGAACTGGTCTGAGTGTTCAGCAGAGGTGTTAAGTGTGTGTTCTAACGAGAAAGGGCAGCCTCAGACATTTATAGAAAACACTTTGTAATTATGCCATTCCTATTGCGGATAACTAGGTACGAGGTTTATAATGGATGGGTTGATTGAACAAGAACATTTCTCGTTGCCTTCAGCACTCACACTCCCTGCGTATAGGGTTTCCTTTGTACACATTTTTTGGATGCAGGGAACAACAGGCTAGAGCTGTGCAGGTATTTAATCCACTGAGGAGGAGGCTGCACTGATTGAAGTGACTCTATTGTTTCCTTGTCTCTTCACAATTAAAAATAGTAGGGAAACTTTAAGAGGAAAAAAGTTTTCATGAGCTTTTTGCAGTAATAGGCACTCGATTATCGCCACCTCTTTCACTGAAGTCGCAACAACAATAAAGACACATATATTAGTGGACCAAAGACTCCGGATCATGTGTGGAAATGACTGTTATGAAAGAAAAAGAGGAGTAAATTGGTCCTCACAATGGACGACAAGAATGTGTGAAGCTTCCTCAATCACAAAAAATTGTGCTTCGAGCATATTTCACGCATGAATTGTCACGAATTCATTTCTCACGTTCCACATTTTAGGTCAGCAGTGTTTATACAATAATATGAATGTACATAATATCTGTTTCAATTCCGGCTAGTCTGGGTAAAACGATTCTGTTTAAAATGTAGGTGCTTCATATTTCATGGAGAGTACTTTAATATCTCCACTATTAAAATAGTTCATATTTATCGTTTTCATGGTATACCTGTTGCAACACACTCTTGACCCGAGAACATTAATGTGGAGTGTATTTAGCTCCGACATGATTTAGTGTTGAGTTCATTTTGTTTAAGTGTAATTTCCATTATTCGTTGAAAATGTTTCTTGCTTCCATGATAATTCGATTGCTCTCATGTTCTACATTGTACTTAGGTTATTTTGTTGGGCGAAAAGAAGAGCTATTTTTCTCTTCACTGCTCTTATTACTTCCACATTCTGGTTCAGAATTTAAGATCCACGAACTGCCGTGCTGCAAAATAGATGGATCACTTCCTGGACCATCAGATATATTAAATATAAGTTTGAATACCCAAACTCCTGTATATCTTTGAAGTTCATCGATCAGTATAATATATGACTCTTAGGGTCGGTTACACAAAACTTCGATTGCACCGTTAAATTAATTGGAGCCAACGCGATTCGTTGAAATTTCAAAACGAGTGATTCGATTGGTTCGAATTTACATAAGGTTTTTAAATCGTACAATTAAAGCTTTGTGAAACCCGCCCATAGTCGAAGTTCTACCAAGAGGATTGAGTCCGATTGAACTGTTTGCATGACTTTTTGGTTTTGATATGAATAGGGGTAGAAATATAACAGCACGACAAATCATTATGGATAGATACAGGGTATATAAAATGATCTGAAGGTGTTTTGTATGTTTCTGACAATATTTCTGCATATGAATCGCTCATTTCATTGAATAATTTCATGATGCAAGGTTTGAATTGCTCAAAACTGCATCTGATTCATCTGCTCAGACTTCAAATGGGAACAGTTCTGAGCTTTCTAATTTTTTTTTACCATGGTGGTGAAAGCCTTGTTTGCAGAGAATAATTTCAAAAATTCTGGAGTAGGTATGTTGTATTTCGACTGCGTTCAGAAGGCAGAGTGGACTATCCTCGATACATCATCGCTGGACTGCTTCCAAATCTTCAACTAGAGTGTTGTGTGTCCTTAATCAAAGCTTATCGATTAGCAGAGAAGAAAATTGAGTTCATTATATGGCAACTGTGTCGTCTGCTCCACAAAAACTACCGACATCAATATGACGCTCGTACTCATCAAGGCCGACGAGCTGGTATGTTATCAGTGTAACGCACTTTGCAATCGCGTCTTGTAATCGTGAAAATTTCGGATTTTAATCGCAACACGTCCCAAGTTCTTCTTTACCGCTAGGAAGTACAGGTTCCGAAGGAACAATACATACGTTGGACAATTAAAATTATTCGGCTCGACAACGGTACTTTTCAGAATGACAGAGAAGATTACAGGTAATTCGACAGGTTTTGTAGATATTAATTTTAAGCGGTAATGGCTGGGTTACATCCGTTTTGATGATGAAAAAGGTTGGTTCCGCAAGTTTTAATTCTTCGAATCGCTACCGACAATAAGTGGAATTATGTGAATCAAAACACATATTGAATGAAAATGAAGGTCTCTTACTGAATATACTAACTAAATTTCAATTTCATTTTTGTGAAACATAGATAGTATAGCAAACAGGGTATACAGTTTTTTAATTAGTTTTGTTAATAGTGTGTTTATACACTCCCCAACACGTCTTGGCAGTCATGCAAGATCATCGTCTATTTCTTCATGAGGAATACTATCCCAAACTACCTGTATTTGCTATTTGGTTAGCAGTTTTGATCAGCATTTTTACCAGAACAATGCTTAGTAAGGAATTTTCTAAATGTTCTTATTTTTCTTCATTGAGAAGTATGAAAGATTCAAATAGATTCATGAGTACTATGTCAGTAAACTAATGAAACGATTGATTACTCATATTGAAATTGAAAAGAAAAACAATATTGTGAAACAAAACCTTTTTTTAATCATCGTCGTGAACATTGGATCAAGCTTCGCCTGAACTCCTGTTCATTTGCTAATTCGTCTGTATTGCACCTGCAATCGGTCTTCTAGTTTAGTGAGGTCAGATCTTTTTTATTGCCCGAATGACAGCAATATTAATAAAGATGATATGAGCGGTCACATTCCTCCGCTGTAAAAATGCCATACCTAATATTCATATGCAAATGCGATAAGCATCCCAACTGGGTGACTAATACGACTGTTAACTGTTAATTGAATAGCCGAATAAAAATTCCGTCATAATTTTCATTTCGGAGAAAGCCTGTTTTTTGGTCTAAAGAGGGCAATTCGATGCAGAAATGATTTAGGGTGACGCTAAAGTGCCATATTAGAGAATTATTGCTTGAACAGTTATAAGTCCGAGTGCTTGTCGCGGTTTGTACGGGTCGAGTACGAAATGGAAGCGTGAAATAAGCGTACCATATGGGAAATGACCAATTCCAGCGCTAACTCGATTTACAAACACTCTCCTAGATATTAGCTCGATTCTCTAGATTCCCCAAGAAGTTTGCTTCCTCAAATGTTTCGTGTTTTGCCCCTTTGAATACCTTGTTCATCATTCAATTGCAGAGGCATACAGGGTGAGTCTTTGACTTTACATATAATTTAAACGGAAGATTTCTGAGGTATAACGAAAATAATACGTCTCATCCAAAGTTTTTTTTCGGATTCAGCTCATATTGAAAGCAAATCAACAATGTCAGTCAAAGACTCACCCTGTAGATAGAGTTCAGCTTCATCAATAGGTCTAACTGTTACCGTATTGAATCGTGACGATGAAATGTATGTGAATTCTTTCACCTTCAAGTTTACCTCCCAAAACAAGCAATTATGATAGAGTATAAATATACAATTATTGTCGATATTATATCACGAATGGTTAACCAGAGGATCACGCGTAAACCTATCTTCTTCAGGTCGCATATTTCAGCGCGATAAAAGAGCAACCTTTATTCGAAATATCTAATTCGTGAAAAATTGTTGACGATTATATCGTTAATGAGTGACCATTTATGTATGCGTTGTAACTGTACAGTACTCCGTATGGCCAGATGACCTGGTGGTCACCTGTTGTTTAAGACAACACCGTCACTCTTTCCCTGTGAACGTTTATGATGATTGATAATACAAAGTTTCATCTTCAACATTTTTTATGTTTCTCCTAAGTTGAATTCGATGTATCAAAATATGAGATCTTTATTCTTGATCAACTTTGGGTGTATTGGGTAGCAAGAATATCTGCAGATGTGACTTGGAACCTCCGAAAATAGTCGGATTGAATTGCCGAAGACCTTGACCAATTGAAAATTAATTCAAATCAATGAGATTCCATGAAGGATGAAATGATAGTCGAAAAAGATGTTAATTCGTTATACGGCATTATTCAGCTCACACTAACAAAAGAATTCTTCACATTGAAAACAGGGAAAAATACCTCACTCTTTTTATAATTGAATTGACTTCCTCATATTCCTGCAGAGCAGGAGGCCAGGAATTTCATTTGGATAACAGTGGTACGTTTTTTTCTTGATGGCATATGTATTATCGAACTTTCTCAGCAGATGATTGATCCCTCAATTTTTTTTGTCCAGCATTTTTTATCAATTTCTGAAAGCAATGAGACTCTTCATTTCAAATGAAAAATCATTGCATTTTCAATTCTTCTCTTTCTTGTCAGGTACAAATTTTATTTCCTTCTTGATTTTTTTCCCTTTGGTTCTTCCGAATTCATAACTCAGAAGGTTGTGGCTATTGATGGATGTTATTTTAGCGATAAATCTCAATATACATAGTAGTTATCAGGAAAAAAAATATTCAGAGGATCATCTCATTCGAGTGTAACCTGTTATTCTCGAAAAAATTCAATTGACACGAACATGCGAACAATTCTTGGATCATTAATTTGATTCATGTCCAGGAGAATTTCTCACGCTGGCAACTTGCTTCCCGTAACATTAAACTGATAATTTTTGCATATAACACAAACATAAATTCAGAGAGGATCCTAATTACTGGCTACTGGATTGAGTCATGAGACTGTAACACTGCTGCTAGATATTATTCTTGACATTTACGATTTTGTTGAAATGAACTGTTCATAACTTATATACAATGTCTCGTCCGCGTCTGAGAAAAGAGTAGGTTGATGAAATGAACAGAGGATTAATCTTATTCAACGTTGTAGTTCCAGATGAATTTTTACAGGTTTATCTTAAGGATATTAACACGTTCGATATGGAAACAACTATAAAATCAGAGAGGTAGCTAACTTTAATGGACGTTGATGAAACTCAGTGTATATGATGTCTTGGAACTTTGAACTAACCTCAGATCTTTACGAACGACAGATTCTTGCTTCTTCTTTGGGTACTTGTTCAGTGTGTACAACCAATAATATCTTCATTAAATTTCCATGTAGAATCGAATCTGTACTGAAAATTTCACCATCAGAAATATATTTTTGAAACATAGATGAATTCAAAATAGTAATCATCGAAATGAATACCATTTTCAATTCCCAGGCTCAGAGATCTTTTATCATGAGGTTGGAGAAATGATATTAGATTTTATCACTGAGATGAGAGATATACCGGTTTCGGCCTTGTTGAGCCTCATCAGTATCCCGCACATCTCAGGACAAAATCTTCATAAAAACTTCAGAATTTATAGCAATTGGTTGTGAAGTAATGAGTAAATTATTACAAAGTACTAAGGTGGTGACATCCAATTGCTTCAAAATGAAGTTTCACATCTCCAACCAAATGCAAAAAAAGAAATCTGTACTTCCTCTTTCACTGAATGAGATTTTAGCAGTGGCTCTATTCAGGGCCCGCTTGCTAGTTTCTCAAAGTGATGGAAACGCCCAATTCTTCTTGTGACTGTGAAGCCTGATGTTTTTTTTTACTATTTTGAATTCATCTATGTTTCAAAAATGTTCTCGATGTGCCTTGGTAAAGGCAAAGAATTTTCTTTTTTTTTTATCAGAAATATAGTTTGCTTTGTCAGTTTTTTCGTTAATTGCAGAAACGTTTCAAACAGCTCTATTATGAAGTTCATCGTTGATGTAATTAATGGAAAACTTCCTGCTTTCTATCTGTGTCTAGCATGAATGCAACTTCTTAAGGAGCTAGTTAATGCTCGTGTGTGGAAGCAGGATAGGTCCACGCATCTTAAGAGTGCCTATCATCCCTGAGAACGAATATCTACCTAATTGAATCAAAGGAGGAAGAACAATTAAGCCTTAATTCAACTGGAGGCATGCAATCATACCATCGGCCGTGCATTATTTCAACGTATGACCGTTACAGTATCGTGCAATTTTTCACCCGATGCACGTTTAATTTGATAGAGATCGCCAGATAAAACTAATGACTCGGTGCTTACTTAAAATGGTTACTCGTTATATTGTTGCGTTTAAGAATGAACACTAGGCCAGCTTTGGGCCTGCCGAGCATTGCCCGACCTCTGGATTCTTGAACGCCCCATTAGAATAATGGAATTCGTATTTTTATCGAGCGGTTTGAACATAGGGAATCGATCGACCGTGGTTACCACAAAGCAATTTTTTTTTCTGATGAAGAATTTCATAATCTAACTAACCTCGGAGCGTTGCGAGTTGAAATGAATAAATTGTAATAACGGGGGTGAAATTCATCGATTTTGTTTTGTATTCAATAAATTTATCAGGTTCGCTTGTC
The DNA here is from genome assembly GCA_038502775.1 of Hippodamia convergens. Taxonomy (NCBI): domain Eukaryota; kingdom Metazoa; phylum Arthropoda; class Insecta; order Coleoptera; family Coccinellidae; genus Hippodamia; species Hippodamia convergens. The sequence goes on along the minus strand of CM076607.1, from coordinate 16,094,668 downwards.
GAACTTTCAATTCCTGTTTTCTTATTTTTACCATGAAGGGAGGATGCACTTACATCTCGACTAAAATGACACCTACTTTTACTAGCACGTTTGTCAACAAATTTCAATTCAGAGTATATTAAGTATAAAGAACGGTTAGGGCATTTTACCGATCGAAGACAAAAGAAAATATTATTCTTGAGATCAGTAGTCCTTAATATAACGTTCGAGATACTTATAGTGTTTTTTGCACGATAGACACAATTTATACTCAATGTACAAAATAATTATCTGACAAATTCATTTATTCGTGGCTTTTTCAATGCTGTGTAGGGATATAATATAAGGCGTTGTCTTGGTGATGAAAACTTGGTAGATTGTCAAAGTGACAATAATCAATTGAATTTACTTGCGTTGAAAAATAAGCTATATATATAATCTCCGGAAGATGATGAAATTCAAACAGCCTGGGAAATCGGCTGTTCTTCAGTTTTTACTGAGAATTCTAAATTCCACTACTTTCAAGGAATGGATTCAGACTGAAGACAGCCAAATAAATGAAAAAGTGTAACTGGCCTATTTTGTTCGAAGAATAGAAAAGCTGAGATCGCCTGGAAGTCTTTGGGCGGAATATTCAATGCTGAAGAGCACAATATTTTTCAACGACGGTATCGACATATCCAAGTTTGCAACGATTATAGCATTCCTCAAAAGAAAATCTATTGGTTACAAACCCAAAAAATGAATAAATTCTCAAAAGAAGCACCAGATGATATGTTTTTAATTATTAAGGTGTGCTTTTATTAATATAATAGTGCTTTATAAAGTAATTATGTCCTTTCAGGTGGGAATGATATTAGGTATATCAGGGGCGTGTAGAAGAGAAGAGTTGTACAACATGAGCGTCAGGGACATAGAAGATCGGGAATCATTTTTAATCGTGAAAATTCCCAACATTAAAACCAACATCCAGAGAACATTCACAGTCATCGATCGAGATAATGATATCAATTAACAGGAAATATATAGAAAGTATTTCCGTCTGCGTCCACAAAATGCGAAGAGGGATCATTTATTTTTGAGATATCAAAACGGAAATGCACTAATCAGGTCATAGGCAAAGTGACAATTGGAAGTTGGCCGTCAAAAATTGCAACCTTTCTGAATTTATAAAATCCAAATGCCTATACTTGCCACTCTTTTAGTCGCACTTCGGCCACATTTTCAGCTAATAAGGGAGTAGATGTATTAGGACTAAAACGATACGGTGGATTGCAGTCTTCGACTGTGGCTGAAAGTTACGTTGAGGATTCCCTGGAAAATAAACTAGACTTCGATGAAAAAATTTTGCATACTAAGGAAAGTAGCGAGGAAATGTTGAGTTCAGCAGAGATTTCTGTGAATTCGGCGATTACTCAATCCAGTGGTATTTCCATCAGCAATTGTAAAAATTGCTTCACTTTCAATATTAAATGAACTGAATTCAAATTGTGATATTTCGTGATTTCAAAGAATATTCAGTCATTTTCACTTACCGTTCGCCGAACGGTAAGTTCTGTTTACCTTAGCAACCAGTAAAAATGATCTACCGATCTAGCAACAAACGCGGTAACTAACAAAATTCGTTCTATCGTGCAAAAACAAATGTGATTCGGCAAAGCAGTAAATACTCAAATTGATGTGGGTTTTGAAAAAATGATGCAATCAAGCTTTAAATGAGTTTCGAGCATTCGACAAAATTTCTGAGGTGAGTTCTATGAAAATTTATTACTCGTACTATCTTCTATATCATTGGGCTTTATATGCGGAACGATAATGACGAACTGGTGACGCTTTTGTTTGCATATATGAAATATTTCCCCTCACACATTTTCCACACGAAATATTCGGGCTGCAGAGAGCATTAATTTAGGACGACGAAAACGAGGAGATTCTTAAAACAGAAGCCCTCACGTTTATATCCTCATATCTTCCTAGACAATGAATAATTCAAATGTACTTCGGTACGCAATCCATATTCCGTGGAAAACACGACAAAGCTATAGCTCTATGTTTATTGTGATGGACCGTTTCGAATGCAAAAGAGTTTTCCCGGAATCCTATAAGTATGGGCGAGGTGAATTGAAAATGTCTTAGTGGAAAAATAATATCTGCCCCGTTATATGAGATTCACATCACGACGAAGTGAAAGTTGGCAAAGGCTCTGAAGACGACCCGTGGACAAACCGTCACATCGTGTTTATTCAAGAAGTATATACATATAAACTGCTCCGAGAATTAACAAGTAGACGTATTTTTTTAAGCATCATCTAGCGGTTCTTTTTGGGGTGGCAACTGTTTATCTTTTTAATGATGGAGAAGTTACACCATGCCACACGTTGATTAAATGCAACCCCCATTTTATCTAATTTTTCACCAAATTGAAATGATACAGTCAATCAGAGAAACATCAAAGATCACTACAATGCTGTAGTGCAAGACCTTGTATTATCGATTATAGTTAGGGTTATCTTTTCCAGCGACAGATTATTCATGCTGTTTGTATATTTTTCTGCTTCATGTTGCATCTAATTCAACAGTTATCAATCAACATATATTCATCCTCATTTTGGTTGAGACTGCTCTGTATTTCAGGAACAAAAGTATGACTTAATATTCTTTGAAAAAATTAAATAACACAAACCATTTGAATCCAGTTCTTCTAATATTGGAAGTGAAAGTACAATTTTTACAATTGCTGATGGAAAAACCACTGGATTGAGTGTTAGCCGAATTCACAAAAACCTCTGCTGAATTCAACATTCATGTTGCAACTCGCTACGTTCCGTAGTATGCAAAATATTTGCAGCAAAGTCTAGTTTATTTTTCAGGGAATCCTCAACGTAACTTTCAGCCACAGTCGTAGACCGCCATCCACCGTGTCGTTTTAGTCCAAATTGATCTACTCCCTTATTAGCCAGTATAGACATTTGGAGTTTCTTAATTCAAAAAGGTTGCAATTTTTGACGGCCAACTTCCTATTGTCCCTTTGTCTATCACTCAATTACTGCATTTTCCGTTTTGATATCTCTAAAATATATGCTCGCTTTTCGCATTTTGGGACGCAGACTGAAATATTTCCTATATATTTCCAGGTAATAAATATCATTTTCTTGATCGATGTGAATGTTCTCTGAATGTTGGTTTTTGTGTTGCGAATTTTCACGTTTCAAAATGATTCCCGATCTTCTATGTCCCTGACGCTCATGTTGTACAACTCTTCTCTTCTACACGCCCCTGATATACCTAATATCATTCCCACCTGAAAGGACATGATTAGTTTATAAAGCACTATTATATTAATTAAAACACACCTTAATAATCAAAAACATAGCATCTGGTGCTTCTTTTAAGAATTTATTCATTTCTTCTCTAGTAAAAACTGCAGATTTTTTGGGTTTGTAACCAATAAATTTTCTTTTGAGGAATGCTATAAGCGTTGCAAACTTGGATATGTCAATATCGTCCTTCAAAAATATTGTGCTCTTCAGCATTGAATATTCCGCTCAAAGACTTACAGTCGATCTCAGCTTTTCTATTCTTCGAACAGTAACACTTTTTCATTGATTGGGCTGCCTTTAGTCTGAATCCATTCCTTGAAAGGATTGTATGTACTCTCGTAGCAGATTTTAGAGTTCTCAGGAATAACTGAAGAACAGCCGATATCTTAGGCTGTTTGAATTTCATTATCTTCCGAAGGTTCTATATCGCCCATTTTTCAACGCTAGTAAATTCAATTGATTATTGTCTCTTTGACAATCTACCAAGTTTTCATCACCAAGACAACGCCTTGTATTATATTCCTACACAGCATTGATAAAGCCACGAATGAATGAATTTGTCAGATAATTATGTTGTACATTGAGTAAAAATTGTGTCTATCGTGCAAAAAACGCTATAAGTATCTCGAACGTTTACCTATCTTTAATAAAAGCGTAGATGCAGTGCACTCTCAACCAAGATGGGCAAAGTGCACAGATACCATGAAAATCCAGATTAGCTCATTTGCTGCATCAGTGGGGCCTTAATAATGGTTAATTTTCACTGGAATGAATACGTTGTTCCTATATGCAAGAGAAGTGAGAGCAACTCCGAATACATATTTCAGTTGAAAAGCCCTGATGCACTTGGTGTTCTCATTGGAAACGATTGTTATAGAATATCAGCTCTATAGTTCCCATCATATTCATCTTGCTTCGTACCTTTCAACCTGTCAGCCGTAACTACAACCAGAAACGCTCCTCCGCAGCTCTAACGTAGCTCAGTGAAATCCATCTCGTATTTATGGCCGATTATTAGTCAACAAAGCAGCAGGCAATTATCGTCACTCATACGAATGCGTGCAGAGCAACGGCTGCTATAAAGGACAATCGTCAGTGCACATGACTAACAGCACACACAGTCTCTCAATGCACATGACAAACGCGTAAAGTACTGATACCGACAACAAATTGCCAATATGTCGTCCATACTGCCGCCTATAAAAGAGAAACCATTCGAATAACTTAAGGCGCCATTAGCATTATTGCCAGCTCAGCTTGTTCGGCTTTTCATCATAAACCATAATTTGTTGGCTGCGTAATAACTATTTGTACTAAACGCAAATTCCATTATAGCGATACGCCTTTGATAAATCAGGCGGTAGACAATGCTAGGCGGGTCCAAACCTGGACGACGCTGCACTTGGACTGTGAGTTCTGGGAATGCAGGGGTGGCTCTGCCACTTGGGCGAGGGTGAGCGGAGAGAAAATTCAAAAAAGAAGAGCTGCAAAGCTGAAAAATAATTTATTCGGTATAAATTAAAATACTGATTCGTACAATGCTGAAGAGAAAATTCAAAGGCCTTTTCAACGATACATCACTATATATTATAGATTGAAATGAACTACATTTTTTTTCAAATGTTTGTTGGGCTTAATTCTTCTAGTCTCGGGAACGACAATCAATTGGAAAACGTTTGTCATTGAAAGAAGAATGCCCTCTGCATTTAACTTGTCAAGAATAAATTCCTTTCCTTTCCATAGTCTTGGAGAAAAAACCCTGAAAATATTTCAAATATAGACGTTTGTGGTTTTTATTCATACTCCAGAAGCTGCAGCGTTTTTTAACAATTTGTGGTAGCGCCAGTTGTTTCCTGAGAACATAAATACACTGTGCAAAAAAATTAACTCACATTATGGAAATCTCAAATTTATTCTACAACTGAAGGTGTTCTCAATAATAATTATTTTCATCAGAATTATGCATGCATATGTTATCCACTTTCAAAGTTTTTCTCCAATACAGATGTTTTGTCCCAGCAGGAATGAAAAAAGATGATATTATCAGATTTCGAATGTATTGGCTCCATTCTAAAATCAGTTGTTCTCGATCAATTCTGGTGATCAATAGTTTTTCTTTCGTTTGATTCTCTACACTCGATCACTATGCAACGCGAAACACGCAATTTGACCCAAGAGGAATGTGTCCAAGCGGTAGTTTCGCGAGAAGAAGGGTGGACATACACAAGAATTGCAGAAAGGTTTAGAGTTTCCCAAACAGGTGTGTCCAGAATGTTGCAGCGATTCAGAGAGACAGGTATGAATGTCCTAAGACCAGGACAGGGTAGACCACGGGTTACAACTGCCATTCAAGAACGTTACTTGAGATTTTCTTCATGAGACAACGGTTTGCAACCGCTTGCCTCCTTCAAAATCAGCTTGAGCAAACTCATGAGGTGCAAATTAGCACTCAGACAATAAGAAATCGCCTCAGGGAATATGATTCCAGGCCTCGTGTCGCGGCAAGAGGCCAAGCTCTTACTCCAGCCCATCGAAGGCGCGAGGGCATATCCATTGGGAAGAGGCCGATTGGGAAGAGTTCTCTTCACAGATGAGTCTAGATTCTACCTCTACCATTGTGATCGACGTTCCCTCGTATACAGACGTCCACATGAAAGATATGCTCAGTATTTTGAAAATTGTTCATTTCTCTTAATTCACATAATATTCGGTGAAATCCTGAATTTTTCTTCCATTTAATGTGTCTTGTTTCGTTCAAAACCTTCCCGAGACAACATAAAAAATAAGTTATAAAGTCAATGTAGAGTTTACTTTCATTAAAATTGAGATTTTAAGAATGTGCGTTAATTTTTTTGCGCAGTGTATAATCATTTCGTTCATATTCGCAAAACATTCAAAAATCAGTGGTAGTTTATTCTCTGTATGCGAAGAATTCTTCAGTAACAATCACCTCATTCTCCCGCATTTCATTCATCACCAGTTAATTTCATTGATTTGGGTCATGACGAATCCCCAGCTGTCAATTGTGAACGTTTCAGTTGGCTTTTATCAACACCAACCCACCTTTTCGCAATTTTTCGTGAGAAAATCGACGCGACACTTTATGAAAAAAAGAATTTATAATATTCACCAGACCGGACAGACACCAATATCGAATTAATATACGATTATGATGTCGAAGCATCAATTTGTAGTGCTGAAGAACGGGTCATTAACGTCTACACTTGCGAATTTATTTTAAGCTTGTTTGGAGTGGTTCAGATAAATGGATGTGGACGATAAGAGATTTGACATCATTGCAAATATTATTTCAAATCTAAATAACGGTTCTTTAATATATGGACAACAAATTTATATTATTTTCGTAACTCTCGAAGAAGAGATCGACTGGAATATCTTATGGTAGGCTTCTGAATTTCCTGGTATTCCTAAGAGTTCTCATTCCAAGTCTTTGAAAAAAATTAAATATTATCATTCCTTTTTCGAACGCAAAAATGCTGGTTTTCAAGCTACCAAGAAGGTTATACAGGAAGTATACAAGAGGATGAGAAAAAAATTAAACTCAAAATGAATCGAATTAAAATTAACACTAATAATGGAAATTTTATTGTGGGAATAGGACAAATTAACACTAATACTTGGACTCAGACTTGACATAGCAAAAGATGTTGTTTGAATAAGATTTTCTGTATGAGACTTTTTAACAAGAATCATTTCAGATGTTCAAAGGCTTCTTATGTTTCAATCATGTTCAATAGTTAAACAAGTATTCTTTAATCTTAAAATAGATTCCTGACCCTAAATTTGTTAATCTTTTTAGAGAACGACTTAATGGATTTGATGACGAAATAACATAATGACACTTTTTTTACGTTCCCAGTTCTGGATGTTTCGTTGCTTCCTGTTTATGTCGACCACCACAACCTTCACTGGAATTCCTGAATCGAATTACAAGAAGCAACACTCCAACAACGATTTGAAATATCCCATTATCGACAAATTCCTTAATTGGATAAAACCATCGAATCGGAATATTCATGTAGACAATTCGTGGTATTCTCTTACTCAGTTGATAAAAAGGAACGGTAGATCCAGAAAGAAAGTGTTCACCGTCTCGGCAATGTCCAATTAACATAGTCCAGATTTCAGTGAACTGATTGCCGTGAAATCGTTTCTTAGGCACACTTCGCTACGGTATTTTTCTGGCAATCGGGTAAACTTCATCGGTGTTCGTTCTTGAGGTCGTAAGGAGATAATTTCTCGGGTTGGGAGAATGTGACAGCGCTCGACAACCTCTGTAGCCCTCATTTTCTGATTCATGGTGGTCTTTTTCGGATCTTTGAGGTAAACAAGACATCATTGGAATGTTTGTCGACACTTCTAGATGTGTCTCAAGAATTCTTTAAGGTGTATTCTGACGTTTAGGTTGATTGATATACGTTTTCGAATCAGAAGGATAACTTAATACTTATAGAATGATAACTCACACACAATGACCCAATTGATCATAAGACTTCGAACAAAGATTATACTGTTAGAAAGATAGAAAACGCCCTTATATCTATGGTATTAAAATCCGACTACGATTTTTGGCTGGTTTCTTACTTTTTACACCTAGAGGGCACTGAAAAAATAATTCAGTACAGAAAATAATTATAAAAGGCGTGAATTTCAATACATATTCCTCATGAATTTTCATGGAATTAAATACTTTGTCGAGCTTTTAAAAAAACATCCTGGTCGACAACACCATGGCTCCGCTTTTTGATCAGGATGATCTTTTTCTTCTACACATTGTTTTAAATCAAACGAAATATGCTTCTGGATTCACTATATTTTTATTTGAAATGATTGCATGAAATCAACTACAATACAATAATTATGAAATAGAGAACATTTCAGAAATTTGTTTACATAGAGAATTATTATAACAATTTTAAGAACTCATTCATACAGCGAACTCTAGATAAATCGAACAGAGATAAGTCGAACAGTTGTTTTGGACCCGATTCATACTTATCTTACCCAGTGTATTTTCACCTCAATGAGTCTAGAGGGTCTAGTAGATGAGTCGAACTGCTGGAAGGGTCGTCAAGAAAACCTCCACCTCTATAAGTCGTTCTTCTAACCATTATTGCCTCTATGAGTGGAACTGTTTGATCTAATGAATCAGACCGAAGAAGATTCCGTTCGCAAACAAATCACCACATATGATGAATATCATACGATTTTTCGACCTCTAAGGACATGTTTCCAGTGCTCAGACGCTCGTTTCTTATTGATGGTGACAACATATTTACTTGAGTTTTTCTCTCAATGAAGTGAAGTCACACTTCAATAACTCGAATGTTTTGGGAGCCGAACAATAGATACGTCGAACAGTTCTTTTGGTCCCTAGGAGTTCGACTTAACGAGAGTCCACTGTATATTAATTACAGAATGTTTGAACAAAAGAAAAATATCAGAGGTGCACAACAAGACCTGTAGGTCAGCCCAGAAAGAGTTCCTTATGCGTTATCCAGAACACTATATTTTTGCCCCGAAAACTCTATCCATTTGACACCACTGAAAATAAAAAGCTCAACCAGACAGTTACATGACACGAATTTCAAAACTTACATTTCCATTCTCTTTGTAATGATAAGAATGCACATTCAAGATTATTCTTTCTATTATTTCTGCAACTAATCTACATGCAATTTAAATGTCGGCCAGTTTTTCACACAAAATTTATAACAGAAAAACACACAAACAACGATTATAGAATGAGCTAGGTGCTACTCTTGTAGATTTCGAGTTATTTCAGTATAAAATACGCGTATACGAGAAGATACAATCGTCATTCAGCAAAAATATTTATTCAAGCATTTCTTTCAAAACTGACAGCAGCCTACTAATAATCTCTATATAATCTTTGCCACATGGACCGTAATTAAATATTTAAATCATAACCCATTCACTTTTGAAACTACAGATGTCGCTCACATTATTGTAGTCGCTTCGTTTCCCATCTTTAAACTCTATAATCTTTGACTTCGAAGTTTTGCAAAACTCCATAGACACTTCCAAACAAAAGTTAAGGGAGAACATCTGTGACCAATGCAAAACTTGTTGATATTTGGCCACCAAATGTTCACTTATAAAAATTGAAATCTTAGATTTGAATAATTTGTTTGCTTCTCGCTTCTTAGAATATTGGATAGGTTATTGTTGATTGAAATCCTGAAAATGATTGTAACGAGATTATCACAGCATTGCTACCAACTGCGGTTTTATCGACAAACGTGCATTTGGATTCTCCAAGGACGTCATTGGGAGCATTATTCACAAATCATAGGAAAAAAATTGAAAAACTGACATCAGAAGAAAAAATATTTTTCGAAATTCAAATAGTGTAATGTTGGGGAACTTATTGTCACACCCAAATGCCAGAATAGTTATTGAAAATACGAGTGCAGAAGGCTTTTCTCACACAAGTTTAATATTCAAAAACGAGTCACGGAATGGCGAGTAAAAATGATAAAAGACTTCTGTTATGTAGATGACGTTACCATGATGCATTCCGAGAACTCAGCGATGGTTTATATCTCTGATAGACTCTGAGACTTCACAAATCTCGAAGCATTTTATTCGTAAAGATTCCTCGAAATATATGCATGCTTTCTGCTAAACTGGCATAGCATATGCGAATTTAAGAGCCACCAATAACGACCCAATTAGAGTCTCGAATCGGCTAGTTATCCTACTTTTCAGTTTCTCATGCCATGCCGCGAGTAGACCATTTCTTGCACTTCGCCTGATGACGACCATTAAAATCACATATGGAACACCTTGAATAGACTCAGTCGGGTCAAGTGCAATATGACATGTTAAGGAGCGGAAGAAAACTGAGTCAAACGTATAATTTGCATGCACCGTATTGCACACTACGGTTCTTTTTGCGAATGTGACCTTGACGTGAAATACTAGTTTTCTATGCGGTTCATCGGAGACCCATTAAAATGCTTTGCTCCCGTTTCTGAGGAAGTGTTACATTGTTCATTTGTGCAATTCTCATTGTGTGCTAGTTGTGTACATATTTCTTGATTTAAAATAAGATGCGTTAATTACAAGCAACGAATTTCACAATATAATTGAGGCGGAATACGAAATACAGAAATATCATTCAACTCACTCAAAAACAATAATTGATTGGATTTTAATGGGCTCAACTGGTGTATCCCAGTTTTAACCGTCATCGATTGCTAAGCGAGTCTCCCTCCTCCCCCAAAACCCTCCAATATGTACTGCATATGTCACTAATTTCCTCGTGATACCGCGGAATACCCAGCGCAATTCCTGCATTAATCGACAAATATTTCCGCTTGACGCTGAATGCAAATATAATTATTCCGGAACAAAAAGCTTGTTCATACAAATATCAATCAGACTGTTATTAACATGTGGGTCGGATATACAGGGTGGTTCGATGGTGAGAAGCTAAAAGCGGAATCCGTGTGAAATAAAAAGGTCGATGACTGAAGATGTAAATGCAATTACATGAAGCAATGAAATACGTTGAAAAAAATTTCCGGTTATATACTTTTTTCCGGGGTCTTGGGATTAAAATTGGTGAGAGAATGTTTGATGGTTGATTTATGTCAGACAGAGGAATGAGATCCGTCAAAAAAGAAACAACTAAAAGTTAAAGGTCTATCGATACTCTGATGTCCAGGATATAATGAGTCTTGAGAGTGTTTTATGTGGAGATACTAGTTAAAAAGTTTCGGAAAATGGGTATTCAAGACACTAACGCGAAAAAAGGTATTATGAACAGTTTGCTTTGACTTAGGGGGACAATTTGTGTGAGAAATGTAGTCGTAAACGTTTCTTTCATTGGAAGAAAGTTGATATTGAACGTGAGAAAAGATTGATAGAATTGGCAAAAAAATAATTGATGTGACTGGTGAAGAATATTGACCTTATGCTGAACATATAAGGAAAAGTTTGAATTACTTTTTCGTTCCTTATTTGAAGGTTTAATTTTTGTTGAAATATAGATTTCGAATCTTTTCAAGTTTTGAAAGCAGTCACTGCTTTAATGTTGGAACCGGTTTCAAGGATTTTGATAATGGAACCTCATCATAATGTTTTTCATTGTCTTTTCACTGTAGTTTTTTTTATGATCTTGAATTGAGCTTTTCTGTCTGTTGAATATGGCAGAAGTGTCAACTTTGTCAGATGTTGAAGAACAACATACATTTCCATTACATTATATTAGATTACTGTTCAGTCAGATCACTTGAGATTATATCAGATCTTACACCCCTACATCTGGTGATTGACAGGATGGCATCATGGGCCATCCTCAGAACATCTAGAAAAGGCGCAGGTAATGAGAGAATTAGGTGTCAGAGAGTCCGGAGCTCTCTGAGTAACTACATCTCATCTGCCAACCTTCCTAGTGATGTAATGGTCAAGAAAGTAAGTACTGATAAAACTTCAGTACGATGCTATGCACAAAAAAAGGAATGGGAACAGGAAAACACCGACCAAACTTTCAGAGAAAATACTGCTAAATGGTATACAGATGATTCTAAAACCAACACCAGAGCTAGCGCTGGGGTTCACGGGGCTAAAGCCAAGTGTGCACTATCGTTAGGCTCATGTATGAGTGTTCTGCAAGCAGAAATATTAGCAATCGAAAGATGTCTAGACATTAATCTAGAGGGGAACTATCAGAATTGCGACATAGCTATTCACTCAGATAGTCAAGCTGCTATTGAAGCACTGAACACCTATGTCATCGACTCAAAGTCGACATGGGAATGCCAGATCAAACTCAATGAGGTGGGCAAGAAAAAAAAGGTCTCCTTGATCTGGGTTCCTGGTCACTCGGAAATCACAGGTAACGAAGTGGCCAATAAACTTGCCAGAGAGGGTGCTCGGAAACCACTCACAGAACCTTTCTGTGGTATAGCAGAATGTACATATAACAAGGAGTTTCTGGAGAAGGAGAAAACTGAAAGAGAAACACTGTGGCAGAATCTTCCAGGGTTGGATCACTCCAAAAAGTTCCTTCGGAATTTTGAAACTGTAAGTTCCAAAAAAAAATTGGATCTCAGTGAGAACCAGCAACACCTCCTCACTGGCTTTCTTACAGGGCATTGTCGCCTCAGAAAGCATTTGCTGAGAATGGGCGTATCGGACACTGACGAGTGTAGATTCTGTGGGGAGGAGGAAGAAACTCCTATTCGCCTAGAATGCTTTGGCATTGTAAGTAAAAGGAAACAATGCTTTGGTCAAGAGACCTTTAGGAGTGAGGAATTAGCCTCACTGAAGCCTTCCGAGATATTGGATTTCATAGGATCTCTGGGACTGGAAAGCGAGCTGTAAAGCTCTTCTATTAGCTAACTAACTAACACTCGCTGGCACTTTCAAGAACTGGCTCTTTCTCTACCTCAAGGCCACGAAAAAAAAGTTCCTGATCGAGACCACATCGCCTTAACTGTTTTCTAAAGAATGAAGCGATCTACTTCTATTGATCAAGGATATAGTTATTTTTGTTCGGTTTGCTAACACAAAAAGGGGGTGATAACATGTGAGAATTCGGGAATATGTTTTCGATCGAACATGGAAATCAATGTCGAATATCAAAATACTCCTTCAAAGCTCAATTCTGTACTTTCTGCTGGTTGCGCCCCGAACATTCACAGAAATTTCACGGTGAAATCGCGCATAATTCAAAAGGGATTACTCTCGACTCGTATTCGCTAGCGTCGAATTCCTAACCCGACCCCACGTGGGGGGAGTAGAGAAAAATGTCATTAATATTAATAAAACATTCCCGACTCGTGGTGTCGCCTGAACCGCGAAGGCAATAATTGTTGTACCGCGGAAGGCATTTGATGTAAGGTCGGTTTTGCAATTTAAATCCGTTCGAACGACCGATAAATAATGTCGCCAGATAAAACGGACAAATGCGCTGCCATAACGCACCTTGTTGATATTCATTTCCTTCATTGAAAGCCCGCCGAGCGAGCCGGCAGAAGCGCCGTTCGATTATTTTTCAAACGTCAGATGGACGACATAACGATCTCTTGTACGGGCCCGCCGGCTGTAGAGGTTAGACTTTACGAGGGTGATCGCATAGCAATCACGAATATCTTCGTTTGATGCCTTATTCTTCATCCTTTGATTCTTCTTCTTTTTCTCTTTCATATCTTCTTTTTATTCTTTTTTTTTCTTTTTCTCTTTTATATCTTTTTTTTTTCTTTCTTGTTTTTTTTCGTCAGGTTAAAGATTGTTGCGTCCATTTTCTCTGATATTTTTTCTGTGCTCTCACCACCATTTGTTTTAAGTTTCTTATTTCTTTGTGACTGTCTTAATCAAACGACTCTTTGTTTTCCGTTTCTTTCTTTCATTTCAATTTAATAGTATCAATGCTATTGCAATTACTACGTCAAAATTCTTATCCGCTTCTCCCTATAAAAGATAAGATAGTAATTCCCTTCTTACTGCATACCAGATCTTCGTCAGAGCACTGTGCTTTGTGCTCGTGATAGCACTCTCAAGCACTTTTAAAAAGCAGTGCATGGTGCTTACTAGTCAGCCCAGGCGCGCTCTTCCGATTTCTTGTCATTCGACTGAATAATCGCAATCGCCAAGAAAGAAATTCGAAAATGTTTCATGCGTGCACTTGCGACTAATAAATCGCAACTGCATTCGGGAATAACATGGATTTTCCTGAAAACCACTTGCGTTGTAGCTCTACTATTACGACCCAAATATTATTAACAAAAGGATCTTATAAAGTCCCCCCCCATCCCAAAAAAAAAAAAATTAATTAACCCTCACACAAATAAGTTCGGACTTCGACAGCAACTGAAATGCGATTGAATTGTCACAAGTTTGACTCATTCTGATTTGGGACCATTGCGTGGCTTCCCATTCAAATGTATGTGTTTCATTTTTGCGACTAAACGATCGCGCGACAGAAAATCGCATGTGCGCGGGTACCTTTAGTTATTTGGTTAGAGTAAAAGCGTGTAAGGTTATAATTTAACACTAAAGGCCCCAGCTGGTCAGAGCATGAAACCACCTTACTTTTATATGAGGCAAAATGAGACAATATACTTCCACTATGGCTAATGATAATCAAAACTTGAACAGTCGAGATTTATTCTTCTCTGATGACAATAGCTATTACAAGTTGAAAAATGAAAATATGGGGACAAGCATATCTACAATTATGAACAATTCGCTGTATTTTTCATTCACAATCTTATTTGAATAATGCCAGATAAAGGAAGTGATTATCCCTCCACTTCTTTCAGAGGTGAGATGTAGTAAACATCCAGATCTTTCAACTAAAAAGACGAATCTTCGACTTCTTAACTTCTTCCAAGACTGAAATTCTTTACTATCTCCAGAAAAACGTTGCAACTTCGACTTTCTTCCAAAAAGAATGGTGTTGCAGGTTTAGCTCCTTCCGAAAAGGATGTTAAGGTTTAACTCCCTTCAAAAGGGTGTTGAAGGTTTGTTTAACTATTCCAAAAAGGTGTTGAAGGTTTAACTCCCTCCAAAAAGGTGTTGAAGTTTTAACTTCCTCCAGGAAGGCTTTTATAAACACTTGCATGAGTTTTTCTGTATCGGCAAGATACCACAATTCCCCGAGATCTCTGATAATCCTCATTCACATAAAGAAAATTCAAGAGAAGAAAAAATGCCCACATGTACAACGAATCACTGCCACAGATAAATCGAGAAATGCAAAATCAAAGGATCAAGGAATTACGAGAAGTTCAGATTCAATCAACAAATTATAATTTAGATAAACTGATCTAGAAGGAAAGTTCATTCATCACATTATTAAGGAAATCAGATGAAAGGTTACACGATTCTCAAAATGGTAGAACCCAAGCGTGCTATTCAAGTACCTCATTCACATGAAACAAACGAATTATTAGCAAAAATAAAACAATGATTGTCTGATCAACTTTGTACTCACCGAAATTTATCAATCACCACAGACAATTAAGTTTACTCGAGAATGAGGGAACGGTACCACGACTTCTCAGATGTAGAAAGTGCAAAAACGAAAAGATCTTAATTGAATATCGCGTATAAGAAAGTAACCGAAAATTATGTACGCGAGAAAATTGGAATCGTCCAACGAAAAGATTGTATTCCAAGAGCGTATGGTGTTATTTTACTGGCAACGATCCAATTATTCGAAATAATCAGTTCTTAGTTCATTCTCCAGGATGAAAACGTCGACCACAATATTAAAAACTTTTTTCTAGAGTAAATCATTTATCACATCCTGAAAATACATCACCCCCTTGACCCATAACCACCTCTCCTATTGCGTTTTGATAAATACAGTTGATCACAACATAAATCCCTCGTTATTAATTCCAGAACACATACCGAAGCCATATTAGCTGAAACTGCAAGAATTCCGCACTTGGTATCTCTTTTTCCTTTTGGCAAAGACAAGGTTCTCCGTCAACTGAGTTAATTCTTGCGTCTCTCTGTTGACAGAGCTACTTAGTCTCACACCGTTCTGCCTTTATCTTCTTGTATTATCAAGAGAATTTTGAATTAATCGGTGCAATTTTTAATTTTTAACAAGACGTCAGGCAAGAATTTTTACAAGTCATGTCCTGAGAAATTTTAGTAGGAGTACTTTATACACAATTGTCTCATTAATTGGGAATGACTTTTAGCTTGAGTGTTCTCTAAGAATCTTAATAGTATATTTTGAAACAAGTTGCAGAATGAGCTCCTATTCCAACACGAATGCGAAGTTCAAAAACGAGCGACGAAGGAGCGAGTTTTCGATAGCATGAGTTTTGGAACTGCCTTCTGCAACGAGTATCAGACGGTATTTTCTCTATTTTAGTCAATTTTTGTGAAATACTCTCGAAATTTAAATGAAAATTCAGATTAGTGACTTTTGTATTGTGTCTTGGCAGTTGGTGTGACATACGAAATTTGACAGATCACGGAATTTGAATTGATTTGATTCGAAACTTGATTCGATCGGAGATCAATACTGACAACCATAAAACGAAAAATATAACTGAAAACAATGCTGTGATGAGTTTCATTACAGCACTACTACTGTAATGAACTCATTACGATACTGAAATAGAGAAGCGCTATTAAAATCTGCAAATGACAACTAAACGTCATATTTTTCAATAAATTTTTTAAAGAAACGAAACCTGCGAACAGGGGCATTTTCTTTCATTTCCAAAAAGCTTTTTAGCATAGACCATTTCGCCCATAAAGTAATAGGGCTGAATCTAGCTGATAGTTGATTCAAGTAGACCAACAAAACATCTTCAGTTACCCCAATTACATTATTTTTGTTTTGTCTATTTTCGAAGACGTCGTATTCTCGCTCGTACCTTGAAGCTGATTTTGCAGGTAATGAACTTGATGCTACACTGCTAGCTGCCTCAATAATATTTTTTGGTAGATTCATTTTCGCTCTCGCCAAAACGAATGTAAAGAAAAATAAACAGACATGTTCATGGCAACGCTTCCATAGCTGCATTTGCGACAAATTACTGAGATTTTTTTGGAATTTATCTAACCTTTTTACAAATGAGAAACAAATGAAATATAAAACAATACACGCAAGGTAACGGGTTTTACTGGCTCAAGGAGGTAACTGACTGAGTTAATTCGTCTATTCGCCAGTAAAAACCCTTTTACCTTGCTAGTAATGTTATATTCTATTACAAGTTATCATGTCCTGAGAAATTTCAGTAGGAGTACTTTATACAAAATTGTCTCATTAATTGAGAATGTATTTCAGCTTGAGTATTCTCCGGGAATCTTAAAAGAATTTTATTTTTCTTGTTTTCCAACATTCAGCACATAGAGTTGATGACGTTTGTTCCTTTCTTATCAAGAGTTGTTAACTCTAATTTGACCTATGTTCGCGATATCGCTAGACCAATTCAACCCACGCAAAATTTCACGTTCCAAATCTCTCCTGCGATCTTCATGGCTAAACTGACCTAGCGCATCAAAAGCTCCTCCCGCATTTCCATATCGCACAACGGAGCGCGACCTTAGGCCCCCCGTGGCCCCCCTAGCGGGTAGTCCTGATGCCTCCTGAATATGCCGACACAGAGAAGCGCCTCGTATCTCAGTCGGCCATCGCTCGCCTATCTCCTCTATGAACTTTGGCGAATTTCACGAGCCAGGTCGTAATAAGGGTTTTTATCATTATTGCCATCGTTCCTTCGTGTGTGGAGGAGGCCTCACCGCATACTTGCCTCTATCGGAATCGTTTCCAGTCGACGCGTACAGGAGAATGAGTTCTTGGAGAGCTAGAAATACCACTTTTGGGGTCAAAAGGTTTTGGCTGCTTTGGATTCGTATCCTTCTTATCGTGATTGTGTTTATTGGGTGCATCCTAATGAGTTCTGAAGGGCTTGACTTTGAGAGAAGAACGTATTTGTCTATTGCAGTATCGTAATGAGTTCATTACAGTACTAAAAGTAGTGCTGTAATGAAACTCATTACAGCATTGTTTCAGTTATATTTTTCGTTTTGTGGTTTTCTGACCTCAGATACTCTATATCTTCGAATCAAATCAATTCAGAATCCTAAATCTGTCAAATTTTGTAAGTCCCACCAACTCCGAAGATACATATAAAAGTCACTAATCTGAACTTTCATTTAAATTTCCAGGGTATTTCACAAGTCGACTGAAATAGAGAAAATATCGTCCACTACTCGTTGCAGAAGTCAATCCCAACACTCATGCTTTCGGAATTTCGCATTCGCGTTGGAATAGGAGCTCATTCTGCAACTTGTTTTAGAATATACTATTTTGTATTTCAGTGTCGTAATGAGTTCATTACAGTACTAAAAGTAGTGCTGTGATGAAACTCATTACAGTTTTGTTTTCAGTGATATTTTTTGTTTTGTGTTCGTCAGTACTGATCTCAGATCTTCTCAATTTTCCAATCGAATCAATTCAAATCTGTCAAATTTTGAAAGTCACAACAACTGCCAAGATACATACAAAAGTCACAAATCTGAATTTTTATTTTAATTTCGAGAGTATTTCATAAAACTTGACTGAAATAAAGAAAATATCGTCTAATACTCGTTTGAGGAGGTAATTCCAACACTCATGCTTTCGGAATTTCGCTTTCGTGTTGGAATAGGAGCTCAGTGACTTCAAATTCTAATAATTAACAGTTGTTCTGAACAGAAATCAAACCACGGAGAATTGAATCAAGTATTCAAAGTCAAAATAATAATGACACCATGAGTATAGAGACATATTATTCTGTGAATCAGTCTACTTAATACTCAATAATTCAAATTTCACATAGGTACAAACTAAAACTATAATTTTCATGATATCTGAATGAATCTGAGGGCGATATATGATGTATGATATATTTCTGAAAAGGGAAAAAAAGGGGATTCTCTCTAAGCCATTTCAAACTATTGATACCATAAAAAAAAAACAAAACTTTGTTATAGCTCAGCAAGGAAACCTCTTAGAAAAAAAGAGAGTACTCTATTGGATTGCTATGAAAAAAGTGCCTCTAAAATGTTTTCATTTCAAATCCTAGCACAAACAGAAACGGAGATGATGGCCAAAGTTGATATCGCCCAAATTTGAATTTTGGCCTATAAATCGAAAACAAAAGAAGATAGAGAAATGCAGTTGATGGCATTATCAGTTTCTATAAAAAAGACCACCGCAACGTGTCATTCATTTTCCTCTATCTGTCACGGTTAAAAAGTTGTAGTTCAAGTATCACCAATTTTGTTCACCCTGTACATCAATCCTTCCAAAAATTTGAAAATATTTGTTCAACACTGCGGAATAATTAGAATTCAAGCAGTTTCGACTGCAACAGAACCGTCAGTTGATATGCTCACAGATTTTCCATATAATTTGTTTTCGAAAGTTTCGTTCCTGACTACAAGAGACTAGAAACTTTAAAACATAGTTGTTCGAAAAAATCAATAATTTTTTCTTTGTTTCAGGTGAGTCTTCAGAAGTCTTCCTTATCTATTCTACTCTGGGATACGGTGAGTGTTCAAAGGCTTGAGCATTGTGGTACCTTTATTCTATTTCTGTTGATCTGAAAAAACTTCAATGAAAGTTTCATTAATATTTATCAGAAATTGACCTATTGGTCCATTAGGAATTATTTCATCTAACGTCGACAACTACGGAAGCCATCTTCAGTTATAGCCGAATTTTTAGGTGCAATAATTACTAAGAGACCACGGCGAATAAAGCCTCTAGACTTTTTCGATGTCGCTCATCAACTATTGGTTGAAAAATATTTACAAGTTGTCAAATGTTGAGTTTCTACAATAACTGACCCCGATATATTCCAAAGGTGTCAAGTTTACATTTCATCATTTCGAATATATCTTGTGGTTTTTTTTTCAGTTATAAATTCGGTTTCATTGTAGTTTAAGGAAGCTACTATTTTTAATCATAACGATCAGGTTGCTCAACCATATGAGTAACTCTCCTGCACTACATCTCCTAGTTTCACTGTTGGCGTTTGAAGATGTCGTGTCCTGTCAACATTTCTTCTGCAAGGGTTCCCTTCAATGTCACGATAATTTCATGCCAGCTTGCGTCTGTCACGTAAACACGTGACATTCTCACAAAATTCGTTAGTTGCAACTTATCAGATTCGCACTGTATGCTTTATGACGTCTGATTCTCAGGTGAGATCTTGGAGTTCCTCATTTACCAAGTGGAAATAGTCTTAGTGTGTGGTAGGAGCAGTTCGCAAGATGTAGGAATGTGAAAATGCCTCTTGACCAGACTTGTTTCCAATTCAATGTTTGGTCTTCACAAATTTGGAAGGAAGAATAATTTTTTTGATGAAAATTCTGTTCTACATTTGAAATTCTCACTACAAGACAACATTTATGGGGAACCTTCACAACAAAAGCTCACCTTTTTCAAATGGATTCATTAAAAATTTTTTCACACGTGCAAAATCGTTATGCCACGTTAAGACGTTCAGCCCCACGTTGGGCGCCAAAAAAGTATAGCGTGAACCTTTCCACTTCTGTGATGAAGTTCAAGATGATAGGTAGCGCAGACTTTGGTTCTTGAAGCTAATAGACGTTTCTCTAGAGGTTTCTTTACAAGATACAGAATAAAAAAAATTTTCTCGGTTATATTGAAGCTTGCAGCTGATGTGCGTCATATGGTGAAATTCAGACAAACAATTTTCTATAACAAAGCCTTCCATGCCTTCTCAGCCTCATCTGATTCCTTCTCACTTATCCCCGAGGAGGTGTAGCTGAATTCTAATTGTATTTATGTGCCACTGTTTGCTAATCTCAAGTGTTTAATCACATGCTATCTTGATTGTCTTGAGGGACACCTCGTACCGTTAGAGGAACGCAGTTGCCTTTCTTAATCACACGAGACAGCCATTTGCCTCAGCAAGTCGGTCATTTTCCGATTTCCCAGAAGTGATGGACATGAGCGACTCCTTCTGAAAGGGCGTTGAGTTAGTGTAGGAGATTGCGTACAATCGTCTATTGTCCGCGTCATTCCCAACTAATTTTCGTATGCGGTTATACGCGCTGAATGATGGCCTGCAACACTGCTGGCTGTCTTCGACGAAAAAAAGTTGTAATGGATGGCCTACATGCGCCAGATTCGCCGTTGACTACGTTTATGCAGAAAGAGCGGAGTTTTCTTCAAGAACCACATTTCAAAATTGTGTTGAGAAATACATGAATTAATTTTTTGGTTCATTTGATTATTGAAATGATACAATACATGTCGACCATCGTATTGCATGAAAAACTACCTTATACCTTGCAATCAAGCAGAAGAGATTGGAAAAAATATTCAACCCTCTTCTCTTTTTTTTCAATATTTTTTCTTCTACATTTGATATTTATATTTGCATGCACGTTATTTTCTAAATTTATTGTTTGTTTTTCATTTCTTTGAACTCACGATGATTTCGAATTCGTTTTTTTTCCCATATCATTTCGTCGTAACAATATAAACTTCTTCCTAGTATTTAAGGAATATATTTTTATGTTTGCATGCATTTTGATCTTTCGAACAGATTTCGTGGTAATATTGATCCATGTCAAATTTGTTGAAGAGTAAACAGTTCTGCCAATAAATGTAAAAATAAAAAATCACTTACAGTATATTCTAAAACAAATTGCAAAATGGGCTCCTATTCCAACACGAATACGAAATTCGAAAACGATCGATGAAAGAGCGAGTTTTCGAAAGCATGAGTGTTGGAACTGCCTTCTACCACGAGATTTCGATGATAGTTTCTCTATTTCAATCAAGTTTTGTGGATTCTCGAAATTCACATAAAAATTCAGATAAGTGACTTTTGTTTTGTATCTTGACAGTTGGTGTGACTCACGAAATTTGACAGATTACGGGATTTGAATTGATTTGATTCGAGAATTGATAGGATCGGAGTTTAGTACTGACAACCAGAAGAAGAAAAATAAAATTGAAAACAATGCTGTAATGAATTAATTTCAGCACTACTTTTAGTACTGTAATGAACTCAATACGATTCTGAAATAGGAAAACGCTATTTTATTGAAAAATCAAATTAATTTTGAATTATTTAGACAAAATAACGTACAATATTCGTGCAAAAGACTTTTCTGAACACTCGTTCAATCAAAAACTCGACACTTAGTGGCTCAATTTTGAAGTTTGAAGTCGGGAAAGAATATCATTGCCTTCTGCACTTTTACTATGAATGACTGTTCATCATCTCTCATCAGTTTGTGCATGAACGAGGTCAGATTGAATCTGTCCCATTTTCGGCCTATTATCCGGGGTATTTCTTGACGTGCTTCCGTCGTCTCCTGGTTGCACCCAAGGCAATTGTTTCCAGGTAGGATGAGATGATCTCCGTGCCCTCGACATAGGTTATATTGTTGTGTGTTAATTATGATATAGGTATGACTCGTTAAGAAGCCGTGCGTGTGAATCTGCAATGAATGGAGCTTCAAGCCTGAGCCGATCTGATAGCTAAGAGGAAGAGATGCCATCCTAACCTTTTGGCTTGTTGAAATAACGACTTTTCGGATAGTTGTGGGAAGGTGGTAACCGAATATCTCGAGTTGAAAAGGCGAAGGAAATGGTGCTCTTTAATGCTATTGTAATGTGAAATTAACACACTTTAGTATGTGTTTTTCCCACGAAAAAATGGGGATCCTCGCGAAAAATATTCTCTTGTTTCGGAGAAACACGTTGTGAACAAGTATAAAGTAATATAATTAATGAATTTTAAGAAGCTTGTGTCAAAAAGTTCAGTTTCTCATCGGAATTGTCATCTCGACTCTGAGGGGACTCAACAGAGCAGAGCACAATTGACTATGAAATTGACAAGCCCTCAATAAATTATTTCGAAAATTTCTCCAATGTTCCCAGAACATTTTGGAAAAATGTTACTGCAATCCTAGCAGTTCGAGTCTATTGAAAATTTTCTAAGGATGTGATTGTATCAGGACTTTCAAAAAATGATGGAATGTTCTACTCCAAAACGTGTGACTCTAACAAAAATGGAAACATCAGAAAATGTCTAATGCTATCGCGGAGAAGCTCAAATCCTTCATGATGAGAGCGACCTGAGAGCGCAAAAAAAAAAAATAGAAAATAATAATAACTGTTCTTTATCGGCCATAGACCGAAGTTTCTCAGCTTGAAGAAAAAACAAATTTCTATTAGTGAAATATTCCATTATAGCTCCAGTCTGGTGCATGAAAAAATCCATCTCCACCTATAATTTGGTCAACGGTTGGGAACTCCATAAACATCGTCCAATGCGGTTACCAATTCTTCAATAAATTCCATAACTGGACAGTTCCGAACGAACGAAAAGTCGTAAAATAAATTGTATCGCAAACATGAATACCACTAATGGCCGAACCGGAACAAATTGAATTTTGAAACGTTCTCGCTGATATTTTACAACTGTTAATGCGTGTATATTACTTTTGGTTACTTTTCGTTTCTCTCGCATTCCTCGGTAGCCTCTCCCAAAAAAGGCGAACTACACTTATCGTAATTCGAATTGGGAATTATTCAAGACGGCCACATATAGCTATCGAATTTATCGATTTCAACTCAACCGAATCGGAGTTACTGTTAGCTTCGGTATTAGAGCCATTATTTTCGAATTAGATGTGTGCCTTCATTATCGTGAGCGGTGGTCTGTACGTCTGGAAGTTACGAGAAGAGTTTTGTCGAACGGAAAAGTCGAATTGATGAGATAGATCTGATGAGGTGGACAGAGATTAAAATAAAATATCAGATATTTTTTCCAACGTCGAGAAAATGATTCCAACGTGTCTCTATTATTTTATAGTTTGAATCAACTAGTTCATTAATGACCACTATTAATGGTCGAGATAATTCAACGTGCGAGCGAAGCGAGCGCGTTAATAGTTTATTATTGTTTTTATTATTATAATTTGAGAAAATTAAAGCTGGGCAGAGACTATGAAATATGTTGAGTCATATTTTTTTCAGACACGATTTATCTTCAATATTGGATTTGCATTTCGCATTATTAAATTATATCTAGTGGGACACAGATTCAGCTCCTTAGGTACATCCATTCGCCAAATGATGGCAGTTAACATTCCTTGAAACAATAATCGAACCGAAAAATCTCTGTTCTGACTAATTTTGATTTTGTGACTTAACACTCCTTTCACCTGGGGGTGTTGATATAGAGTTTTCAAACTATTGAACATAAAATAGTAAGAAACGAAATTTCAAACAAGAACAGTTTGAGACCATCAATCGCTAGATAAATGAACTTGTTATTTGATTACAAGATTTTTGCGTCGACCTCATTATGAATTGAGTACAAATTCTCGATTGAAATACATTTGCCATAGTATTCTTTTCTCATAAAAAATTGATAAAGTAGAAGGAGAAGTGTAGTAACAAGACTAGATTGCCTCTGAATACTTTATGTTCGGTTGCCATGATGACTTTGACTTTAGCCGAATAATGTCAAAGGAAAATTCTCAGTTCTCCACATACGTTCATGCCAGACCAATTCGAAACTACATCCATAAAACACAGTACGATACAAATAATAATAATATTAATAATATATTTATTAACAAGTTTAAATACAAATACAAAAAATAAATTGATTGAAGAATTTTCGTTAACAAAAATTTAATACCACAAATGTGCCAAGCACTTGTCTGTGGTAAAAAAAAACATTTTTCTATACATTGATATATACAATACGAATCTATTCATCCTCTGAGATGTAACAGTGAAGTATGGGATATTACAGAATGAGAGAATTGGTAACCTTCATGGCAAAACAAATAACTTTGAAATACAAAAAAATTACAAAATTCACAAATTCAGTTAGGATGAACTTGTGAGAAATTCATCTCTACTGCAGAAGCACTTTTCTATAAACATATTTTCTCTATTTCACTATCGTAATGGGTTCATTACAGTACTAAAAGTAGTGCTGTAATGAAACCCATTACAGCATTGTTTTCAGTTATATTTTTCGTTGTATGATTGTCAGTACTGACCTCCGATCGAATTAAGTTTCGAATCAAAATAATTCAAATTCCGTGATCTGTCAAATTTCGTATGTCACACCAACTGCCAAGATACAAAACAAAAGTCACTGATCTGAATTTTCATTCGAATTTCGAGAACATTTCACAAAAATTGACTGAAATAGAGAAAATACCGTCTAATACTCGTTGCAAAAGGCAATTCCAACACTCATGCTATCGAAAACTCGCTCCTTCGTCGCTCGTTTTCGAACTTCGCATTCGTGTTGGAATAGGAGCTCATTCTGCAACTTGTTTTAGAATATACTATTCTCTATTTCAGTATCGTAATGAATTCATTACAGTACTAAAAGTAGTGATGTAATGAAACTCATTACAGCATTGTTTTCAGTTATATTTTTCGTTTTGTGGTTGTCAGTACTGACCTCCGATCCTTTCAATTTTCAAATCAAATCAATTCAAATTTCGTGATCTGTCAAATTTCGGAAGTCACACCAACTGCCAAGATACAATACAAAAGTCAGTAATCTGAATTTTCATTTGAATTTCGAGAGTATTTCACAAAACTTGACTAAAATAGAGAAAGTATAGTCTTAAACTCGTTCCAAAAGGCAATTTCAACACTCATGCTTTTGAATTTCGCATTCGTGTTGGAATAGGAGCTCATTCTGCAACTTGTTTAAGAATATACTATTTCAATTCTTTTTTGAACTGTTTGTCAGTAGGTAGTTTGAATCTATCAGGTAGATAATTATAAAATGTTATACCCATAATTTTTGGTGACGTTTTATTTTTTGTAGTTGTTTTAAGGCACACATACAATTGCCTTGCAAATTAGGATTGGAAATTTTGATGACAAATATTGCCTTCACTCAACAACGATCCATACCAAGGACTCTGTTTGAAAAAATTGTACCAAGAAAATATAATTCCAACTTCAACCAAAATATAATACTCCGAAGAATAACTTTCCACAGCTGTTTTAGCGGCTCCAAATTCTCTCCAACTCAAGAATTACCCGATATAGAATCTCCTAGAAAAGTCAAAAGATGAAAATTTATGTGAAGAGAATTATCAGACGATGAGACGAAGATTCAACATTATTTCTGCCTTGGGCCTTTTCAAAGATGCCAATTTCACCAAAAGGACTTCTCTCCCTCCTTAACCATCTGATCTGCGCAAATTCAGTTTGATAGACTGCCTCGGGTATGACCCTATAAAGAGAGAATAATCGCGTTAAATAAAGTATCTTCCTAATCACAATCAATTATTCTGTATAGCTCAAAACTTCGGATGCAATCAAGGCAGCAGCCTGCCCGAAGAATGATTATGTTTAATCACGAGTTGTCGCCGGCATCTGGAATTTATAAACATCAACAGCGCATGGTGAAGATTCCTGGGTCGTAATGGTATCGGACGTAATTGACCGATTAATAATTGTCAACGTCAATAAAAGTTTAACATAAAATTAACGCGGAGTGATAGTGATTGCTCGTAGAAATTTGTTACGATTCATTAAAGGCCGAATGCACCGTAGCCTGTCTTCGTTTCATGGATGACACCATTGGAGAAAGTGCTTAATCTTCTTCTTTGATGGTGACGAGTCAGCGTTCTCCTATTATAGAAATAACCAGCAGCTATCAATCTTTTTCCTCCATTAGAACTGCAATCAATGGTTGATTACTTCCTATCTGGTATGTCGAATTAACGATAGATCAAAATAAGTTTTCGTAAAACCGCAAGTGTCAGGAAACTGAAAAAGATTGCAAACGCAGAAAAGACTGGCGAAAACGTCAAGAAGAAATTTACCAAATCAAAATGAACTCATCCAATATGAAAAACAAAATTTCAAATTATGAATTTCAATAGTAACGTTTGAATTATCATAACTACTCAAAGTTAAAACAAGACCTGGTTACTCAAAGTTAATTCCATTGTGCTGCCAACGTTACGAATTATCTGCATGAAAGTAATTTTTATTCTAATCATTAGATAAGTGTTAAAAAAGGTACTATAACTACTTTATGATAGTGCGCAATTAATTTCATTGACAACTGAAATACGAAATGACGGAATTAATTTCATTAAAGATATTCTTGAGGATAATCAATATCCAACTAATTTCATAGTAAAAACTATTTCAAATTTAGAGTGAACAATTTTGCGTCAAAAGGATTATAACAATCAGAAACCAAAAACAAACCGTCAAGAACAGCCTATTTTAATGAATTTGATTCCTTATGTTCATGGACATTCAGAAAAAATCCAAAGAATTAGTTCTGAATTCAACATAAGAACAGTTTTGAAAACAAAAAATGATTAACGATCTTTGTTAACAAAAACTAAACCTTTGAAAGAGAAGCAAAAACCAAGAAATTGTTTTTACAATATTCCCTGTGTTTGTGAAAAATCTTATACAGGAGAAACATCAAGACCATTAGGAATCAGAAAACGTGAACATAAGAATAACATAATAAATAGGGATATTGGTAGATCGCACATAGTAGATCATGTTTGTGTGTTCCAATACCGGCAATCACATGATGGATTGGAATGGCACAAAAATTCTAATGACAGAACCTGATGGTAATTAAAGAAAAATCAAGGAGTCAACTTGTATTTTGTTGGATGAGGCTAATAATCTCGCCAATTGTTCAGTGGTAATAGGTCGAATTTGGATGGATTTATTGAAAAAAGAACTGGTTTCAGGGAATTTTGAAATAAAATAACGATATCGGCATCTTGTAATCAATATTAATCTATGTTCATATATTGACAAATGCCAATCAGAAAATCAAATATTGTCACGATTCTACAAAGTTGAATGAAAGCTAGTAATCGTCTGACGAAGGAGTCTGATTTAGACTCCGAAACGTTACGCATCAGAGTTCAGAGTTTCTTTTTGTTAATTGTTGGGCAACAATTTCTTCTTGTAAAGTTTCGGCCCCTGACAAATAAGTGCTCAAATTTTCACGCAGGGGCTTTTCTTCTATTATATAAAAATTTTTCTAATTGTTTCTGTTTCAGAGACTGGGAGAGAAAACCCAAATTAAGGGAAATTCAGGGAAATTTATATTCGTTGAGATGGTTACTATTTTGAGTTTTACTATTCGAGTTTTTGAAACAGCCGAAGATGTATCAAACCTTTTCTACTCACATTCTGTTCCTTATAGGTCAATCTAAAATTGATAGTCTCTCCAGGAACGATGCAAAAAAGTTACCCACGTTATTTTATTTATTTTAAGTAGGAAGCGGAAGATTCATGTTGAACGTTTTTATAGCGAACCTGCTACTAAACTACTCCTTAAATAAAATCATTCCACTGATAAGGGTTTTATGGACGTCTCAGACTGCTTCTGTGCATGTAAAAACGATCTAGACTCACATCAAGATAGTGGGAAATGAGCTCTGATCAGATTGACTTTTTATTGCTCAATAGCACTATGAAATTTTAATATTTTTCATGATGTTCGCACGGTGCTCCAGAACCGTAGCTGCGAAATTAATTCGATTGTTGGGGGCGCCACCGTTGCAACAACTCCGGGAGGAATAAAACAGTGAAATATTAATTACGTGAAATTACCAGAGTATCCTCCAACTAATTAAAAGCTATTCGCAACATGGAAGCGAGTATGTCTTGCAATATGTTAAAATATTGTGGTTGGTTGCGACTCGTAATCACGGAGAAATTATGGTTAATTAAGAGATAGTCATAATATTAATCTCGGATGGCAGTGATATGTAAATTTCATGATCATACTGCGAGAAGACTACCTTGTAAAAAAATATGATGGAGAGATGACAGGATACTTCTAGTTGACAACGATTATGACTGCTTTTGACTTCTTACGTTTCACTTAATCTAGAAGGAAATTAATCGACGAAGAACTTGGGAACGACATTTCATTTTAAAGAAAGTCTTCAACATTTTTGTACTTTCTGTAGCTCGAAAAACTGGATTCAGGAGGGGAAGAAAAGTCAAAACAGGGTGTAAAGGTTGATCATGATCAAGATAAACCTTGAACAAGCTTTTGTGTCTACCACCTTACCTGGAGAGGATCTCTGACCATGAATTTTTTCGCATTTTGAAGAGGTTTAATATTTCTCTGGAAAAAATATGATGTAATTTCAAATTTTGTTTATTATTCATTGCCAATCCGCAGTTTTTAGAACTTAAACTATCACACGAAAGGTTTAAGACAATACAGAACCAAATGAGTTGAGTGAGTTCTTTGAAATTTTCCTGAAAACTCAATCTGGGTTTTCTCCCCAGTTTCTGAAAAAAGGAACAATAAGAAAAATTTTTTAAATAAAAGAAGAAAGGCCCCTGTGTAAAAATTTGAGCACTAATTTGTCAGGGGCCAAAACTTTATAAGAAGAAATTGTTGCCTAACAATGAACAAAAAGGAAACACTTTGAACTCTGAAGCGTAACGTTTCGGAGTCTAAATCAGACTCCTTCGTCAGACAATTACTAGTTTTCATTCAACTTCGTAGAATCGTGACAATATTTTGATTTTTGGATTAACATTTGTCAATAGATGATGAACATAGATTAATAATGATTACTAGATGTTGATATCGTTATTTCATTTCAAAATTTCCTGAGGCCAGTTCTTTTTTCAATAAATCCATCCGAATTCGATTAATTCCTAATAAACAATCGGCGAGATTATTAGCCTCATCCAACAAAATACAAGCTGACTCCTTGATTTTTCTTTTATAACCATCAAGTTTCGTCATTAAAATTTTTGTGCCGGTATTGGAACTCACATGATCTGCTATCTGCGCTTTACCAATATCTCTATTTTTTGTTATTCTTTGAAATGTTCCTATTAGTTTGTTTCGATTATGACCAGTTGCACCAAGTTGAAATAAAATTTAAACATTATCATTATTACATCATGAAGAATCAGGCAGAACACTTGTTTTTGTGTTTTTCTTGACAGCACTCGGCAGTCAGGGTTAACAATTTCCTGCATTAGTAGAAATGGATCAGTTGAATTCCAATTTTGGAAATAAACTATCGAAAGAAAGAGTAGCAGGCAGACCGGTTTCTGATTTACCAGTCGTCATGAGTGATGCATAACCTAGTTTTCGATGGCAACTAAAGTGGAGTGTGTGTAATGTTTCCGTTTTGAGCAATGTACCCAATATTATTGTATCTACTAAGAAAGCCTGGTATTGTCTTTGAGATCTTCTGGTGGACAGAAAACGAAAAAGTGATTTATTCTGTACTGACGACCTCTTTTAACGCCGGAATAGGTGACCTGGAGGTGAAGATTGAAACACTGTGGCGATTCTTTCGCCCACGAGGTGTGGATCACCACGTAAACGTTCCTCGTTTGTGGGTCAACAAAATCACTGGGGTCAAAGACGCCCAACCTCAAGGATACGAAAAGCCGTAGTTGATTTTTACCAGTGATCTAATAATTTGCGATTAACAACGCCCGTTGTGAAGTTGTAAAAATTAGTAAATTACTGTTCATCCTCTGTTTTACATTCGGGGTCAGTGGGAAGAGCTATTGGATTCTTTCGAGATGGTAACGTGGGCTTGATACTGTTAGAATAACGTTGGTTTAGGAGGGATGAAGAATTCAGGTCTGTGAAATATATTCAGGATCAATGACTTGAATCAAGAAGGCTCAGATGTGCACTTCATCAAAATTCTTCATACGAGCTACAGGCTTGTCACTCTCAGTAAGGATTGAAGAAATACATTGCGCAAAAAATTAACGCACATTCTGAAAATCTGAAATTTAATGAAAGTTAACTGTACATTGACTTTATAACTTATTTTTTATGTTCTCTCAGGAAAGTTTTGAACGAAACAAGACACATAAAATGGAAGATAAATTCAGGATTTCACCGAATCTTATGTGAAAGAAGAAAAATGAACAATTTTCAAAATACTGAAATGCTGATGAGTGATTTAATACGTGGTATTTCCACCCCTTGCGTTCATTACAGCTCGGCAACAACGGTTCATACTCAAAATGAGTGATCTTAAAATGTTCTGATCTAATCCTTCCCAGATTTCTCCGAGTTGGATTCCTAAGTCATTAGGAGTACCTGGATGATTTTCTGAACTTCTCAGCCTTCCATTGAGGTTGTTCCAAACCTGCTCAATCGGATTGATATTTGAACTTCTTGCTGGCCATTCCATTCGAGAGACTTCAACCTCTTCAAGGTACTTCTGAACGATGCGCGCACGATGGGGTCTGGCATCATCGTCCATAAACACGAAATTTTCACCAATGTATGGGGCAAATGGCACCACATGTTCTTCAAGAATGTTCCTTATATACTTATCAGCATTCATAGCTGCTGTGCGAGCAGTCAAGATATTCCACCTCATGCCATAGTCGTACCTCCCCCGAAACCAGGAGTATTCAGGAAATTGCACTGAGCATATCTTTCATATCGATCACAATGGTAGAGGCAGAATCTAGATTCATCTGTGAAGAGAACTCTTTCCCAATCGGTCTCTTCCCAATGGATATGCTTTCTCAAAATCCAAACGCGCCCTTCGATGACCTGGAGTAAGATCTGGGCCTCTTGCCGCGAAACGAGGCCTTGAACCATATTCTCTGAGGCGATTTCTTATTGTCTGAGTGCTAATTTGCACCCCATGAGTTTGCTCAAGCTGATTTTGAAGGAGGCGAGCGGGTGCAAACCATTGTCTCAACGAAGAAACTCTCAAGTAACGTTCTTGAATGGCAGTTTTTAACCGTGGTCTACCCTGTCCTGGTCTTCGGACATTCAAACCTGTCTCCCTGCATCGCTGCAACATTCTGGACACACTTGTATGGGAAACTCCAAAATTTTCTGCAAGTTTGTGTATGTCGCAAAACTACCGCTTGGGCACATTCCTCTTGGGTCAAATTGCGTGTTTCGCGTTGCATAGCGATCGAAAACGAAAGAAAAACTATTGATCACTAGAATTGATCGAGAACAACTGATTTTAGAATGGAGCCAATACATTCAAAATCTGAAAATATCATCTTTTTTTATTCCTGCTGGGAAAAAACATCTGTATTGAAGAAAAACGTTGAGAGTGGATAACATATGCATGTATAATTCTGATAAAAATAAATATCATTGAGAACACCTTCAGTTGAAGAATAAATTTCAGATTTCCATAATGTGCGTTAATTCCTTTGCTCAGTGTAGTTGAACAAGTGAGAGTGAATAATGAAGTGTTCTATCCTGATCGGCAATTAAGATTCGCGTTTTGATGAGTGTCAGCAACGTTGAGGTTAGAATGAATTTTTTTCCTGTTTCATAATAAAAATGCTTCCCACTCGAGACATCTTTCATTTCGTAGTCGAAGTCGGTAAAAATTCTAGTGCTAGGCGTGACTTTCAATCAATTTATGCGAATCCGCCCAAGCTGGATGTACTTCCGAGTTTCGGAATGTAGGTCCACGAGCCCACGACCTCCTACGATTCCTTATCACGTTTGGCTCATATTTCACTTGAGCATTGCCGATGGTTTATCTGTTTGTGGTCTTGGAGGTCGCACAATATCACTAACGAACCAATTCGATGCATTTAAGTCACAGACGCTGACGGGTCGGTCGAGAGTTGAACGTTATTCTAATATCGGCTCGAAATGATAAATTGGTCGATAAAGGCGGGTGAATATTCTGTGTTCATTCCGAGACATATTCGTTGATCTTGCATTTCTACTATATGCATTGAACAAGTTACCAGTACAAAGATCTTTTCAAGAAATAATACACTGCGCAAAAAAATTAGCGCACATTATGGAAATCTCAAATTTATTCTGTAACTGAAGGTGTTCTCGATGATAATTATTTTTATCAGAATTATGCATGCATATGTTATTCACTTTCAACGTTTTTCTCCAATACAGATGTTTTTTCCCAGCAGGAATGAAAAAAGATGATATTATCAGATTTTGAATGTATTGCCTCCATTCTAAAACCAGTTGTTCTCGATCAATTCTAGTGATCAATGGTTTTTCTTTCGTTTGATATTCTACACTCGATTGCTATACAACGCAAAACACGCAATTTGACCCAAGAGGAATGTGCCCAAGCGGTAGTTTTGCGGGAAGAAGGGTGGACATACACAAGAATTGCAGAAAGGTTTGGAGTTTTCCACACGAGTGTGTTCAGAATGTTGCAGTGATTCAGGGAGACAGGTTTGAATGTCCGATGACCAGGACAGGGTAGACCACGGGTGACAACTGCCATTCAAGAACGTTACTTGAGAGTTTCTTCGTTGAGACAACTGTTTGCAACCACTTGCCTCCTTCAAAATCAGCTTGAGCAAACTCATAGGGTTTGGGGTGGAATATATTTGACTGCTCGCACAGACCTAGTGGTCGTTGATAATGGAACTATGAAGGCTGATAAGTGCATAAGGAATATTCTTGAAGATCATGTACTGAAATTTGCCCTATAAATTGGAGAAAATTTCATTTTTATGGACTATAATGCCAGACCCCATCGTACGCGCATTGTTCAGGAATATCTTGAAGAGGTTGAAGTCTCTCAAATGGAATGGCCAGCAAGAAGTTCAGATCTCAATCCGATTGAGCAGGTTTGGGACAACCTCGATAGAAGGCTGAGAAGTTCAGAAAATCATCCAGCTACTCTTAATGACTTAGAAATCCAACTCGGAGAAATCTGGGCAGGATTGGATCAGAACATTTCAAGATCACTCATTTTGAGTATGAACCGTCGTTGCCAAGCTGTAATTAAC
The DNA here is from genome assembly GCA_038502775.1 of Hippodamia convergens. Lineage (NCBI taxonomy): Eukaryota > Metazoa > Arthropoda > Insecta > Coleoptera > Coccinellidae > Hippodamia > Hippodamia convergens. Next base: position 16,061,074 of record CM076607.1, on the reverse strand, counting down.
GCAAGGGGTGGAAATACCAAGTATTAAATCACTTATCAGCATTTCAGTAGTTTGAAAATTGTTCATTTCTCTTTTTTCACATGAGATTAGGTGAAATCCTGAATTTTTCTTACATTTAATGTGTCTTGTTAAGTTCAAAATCTTCCCAAGAGAACATAAAAAATAAGTTACAAAGTCAATGTAGAGTTAACTTCCATTAAAACTGAGATTTTCAGAATGTGCGTTAATTTTTTTTGCGCAGTATAATATAATATAACAATATATTCTCGAGTTTCTCTTGCTGACCAGTTTACCTGTATCAGGTACATACTAAGAAGTATCTTTCACCCCAACCCACACATTTTATTTCAAGATGATGAATTAGGTCTTGCAGCGCAAGGATATTGGTCTATTAAGTGATCAACGGCAATGGAGCTATGCTGAAAAGTTATGACTCTAATTCGTTGAAAACCCCTGCGAGCAGATATATCCGAGAAGGAATCCATCAATAACGAATGAAATATAGATCAACGAGACTTGTATCCAATTAAGAAACTCGAAACTCATCTAAATTTCTCCCTGATTGAATCCCAAGTTTAATCAATGAGAAGTGTATCGGAGGGGCGACGTCGAAACTTCGAATGTACCCGAAACGACTTTTTCATTATTGATTCGATCGGAGTTTTCAGATCGAATTATCTGCTGCTCCGGTATAAAATTTCAATCGACGTAGACCCGTTAGAGTAGGCGGCTAGAAACAACACCATAAAGAGCATGCCTATCAAAATAGGTGCTCATCTTATGCCAGTTAACAGTAATCGATATATTGCTTTCCAACGTCCAAATACGACGTGTGAGTTGGGGAACCTCATCTTACACTGGTTGAAAAAAAGGGCGTTTGAAATTTACCGCTGTCTGAAGATATATGGTCAAGAGGACGAATGATGATGCCAATAAAAATAGTTGGCTATTTTGAGATGCTGCAGGCCTGAATCCTGATCTGTAGTAAATTTCCAAGAACCTATTGAATAGGTTGCCTATCAAAAAAAGGGCTAATCTTATGCCAGTCAATAGTAATCGACATATTGCTTTCCAACGTTCAAATACGATGTTTGAGTCGAGGAACCTCATCTTGCACTGATTGAAAAAAAGGACGTTTGGAATTTACCGTTCTCTGAAGATATATGGTCAATAGGTCGAATGATTAAGTCAATAAAAATACTTGGCTATTTTGAGATGCTGTGGGCCTCAATCATCATCTGAAGAAGATTTCTAAGAACCTATAGAAAATGTTGCATTTTATGTTTTGGGGGTGGACAACTCTAATGTTCGTGGAATCTGACAACTGATAGCACTATTTTATAGCACTCATAACGGTTTAACATAGAAGGGGCTAATTGGGTTGTGTAAAGAAACTCAAATAGAAGACGATTTGTGTCTGCATCATGAAGTTTGTTTCGGTTAATCATGTCAGTTTAAGAGCCTAATTCTCATCATTTGGTGGAGGTTCTGATTTTCTTCTACAATTTGAGGAAAAATGTGGCTGGGGCAGATCGAATGCTCTCAAATACCTCTTTTAGTGAAAGAACGTGGCGACAGTGGTTTCAACGCTCCAAGAAGGGCGATTTCAACTTCGAAGACCAGCATGGTGGTGAAAGAAAGAAGGTTTTCGAAGATACAGAATTGGAGGCATTACTTGATCAATACGATCACAGGCGATCGTTATCGAACTGTTTCACGTGTTCCACCCTGTATAATGTGTTATATATTTTTGAAACGGAAAAGAATAATAAAAAAACATTGTTTCCATAAGAAAAAACACAACTTCATGTTAGGGCTGAGCAAAGAAAACTCTTTGGAAAAAACATAGTCGTCTGCGTTATTGTAATGAAGAAAGTGTCGGTATAACCTTCTAGCACAAACAGAAACAGAGATGATGACCAAAGTTGCAACCGCCCAAGTTTCAATTTTGGCCTTTAACTCGAAAATAAAACAATTAAGAGGAATGCAGTTGATAGCATTATTAGTTATTTTAAAAAAGATGACCGTTATGTGACATACATTTTCCTCTATCTCTTTGGGTTAAAAAGTTGTAGTTCAGGTATCACCAATATCGCCCACCCTGTAAATCTAATAATGAAAATTCTTTTTCACACTTCTTTCTGTTGACTCTAGTTTTCATTTGAAAAAAATGCTTTCTGCCTGAGGGACCTTGCATACAGGGTTATTCACGAATATGGCTCTAGAGAATATTTTAATGAAAGACACAAGATTCAGGATTGGAATTCTAAAGATGAGCTTCAAGTAAGAACACGGCTTCTTGTATATTTTTTTTAAGGTTCTAGGACTTCCGGTTTCTCCGGAAGTGACATCAACTTTCGTTTTTCAAATGGAAAGATCCATTTTTTATTGCATGAATAGATTCTCCATTGAATTCTGAGTCTTCTTTATTCCAAAAGCTTGAATTTTCCTGAGAATATTCCCTTCAAATGAGGAAATACGAAAAAAAATTTCAAAATTGACTTCTGTTGAAATACAGACAAGTTCGAGGTTTTTTCATTAAAAATTCTCATTTTTGAGAATCTCCGAGAAAAAAGGCTGATGATGTGATTTTCTTTGTCAAAGTAAGAAGTGATTAAACATCAAAAAATCTTTTTTTTTTTCAAATTAGAACCCATTTCTTCGAAGCATTCTCGAAATATTCGTGAAAAAATGATAGGAGCATACGTCCACGACTTTTATCCCAAAATGATTATTTTTCGAGATATTCAGGAAAAACGATTTTCTCGTAAATTTTCTATCTCATTCCGAATTTGTTTTTTTACTGGAAAATAATTAGCGGTCAAGTGGAATTTTTGTAAATTTCTGTTATCGAGGAAATATTTTCTATAATTCAGACGAGTTAAGTTCTTGTATTATCAACTGTAATGCGAAAGCAACACTTGGTTTAAAGTTCTCAATGTGAGCATTAGTTGAGTCAACGTGAAAAATTCTCAGGAATGCAGAAAAAATGATTCGTAATAATTTTTAATGCTCTTGAAAGAATAATTAACATGTAACAATTTCATTACTGAAAATTCAATTAAAAAAATAAAGAAAAACTGAACCCGTCTGAACTATAAGAAAATATTTTCTCGATAACAAAGATTTCCAAAAAATTCACTCGACCGCTAATTATTTTCTTGTGAAAAAAAAACGGAATGAGATTGAAAATTCAAGAAAAAATCGTTTTTCCGGAATATCCCGAAAAACATTCATTTTTGGTTGAAAGTTATGGACTTATGCTCTTATCCTTTTTATTTGGTGACGAAGATTTCGAAAATGCTTCAAAAAAATGGAGTTCCAATTTGAAACGATTTTTTGATGTTTTGTCACTTCTAACTTTGACATGAAAATCACATTATCGAAAAAGAAGCATCAGCCTTTCTCCTCAAAGATTCTCAAAAATGAGAATTTTCAATGAAAAAACTTCGAAGTTGTCTGTATTTCAACAGAGTTCAATTTCGGAAGTTTTTTCGCATTTCCTCATTTGAAGAGAATTTTCTCGGAAAAATTCAAACTTTTGGAATAAAAAAAAAAAAAATTCAATGCAGAATATATTCATGCAATAAAAAATAGGTCTTTCCATTTGATGTCACTTCCGGCAAAAACGGAAGACCTGGAACCTTCAAAAAATATAAGAGAATTCGTCTTCTTACTTGAAGCTCACCTTTAGAATTTCAATCATAAATCTTTTGTCTTTCCTGAAAATATTCTATAGAGCCATATTCGTGAATAGCCCTGTATACCTCAGTACTAGATATCAGTGGACGACAAGGGCGCACCCAGGATTAATTTTCGGGGGGGCTCCACCAACATGCATTTTTGAAGTATGACAGAAAGTCTCAATTTTTCTTTAACAAAAAAATGAATCTCGGGAGGGATGCAGCCCCTTGTTTACCCCCCTCCCCCCTCCCCTCTTGGTGCTCTACTGGTGGATGATAATTTAAAGTTTGCAATTTAACCGAATATGTATGCAGAGATTAGAGTACATCACCCCAAACTGAAGAGACTGCGGTCTCCAAAAGGAGGCACGAACACTCTTACGACCCTGCACCATTGCCACTTCCTGATCGTACGATCATACCCAGTCCACGACGACCCAAAGCACCCGCTAACGATCCCTATCTCCATCGAATTCACACATTCCGTATCGTCGCGTACATCTCGAACGGAACATCATTGTCGCAGTCCGCCCTCCGAGCCTCACAATTTCCTGCCTTAATCCTGATTGCCCGTTTCTTCTCATGATTATGATTTATACGGCCCGTTGTCGCTTCTTGAACCCGAATAGAGAGTGCCGTCCGTTCAATTTCGCTGTTAATGGTATTCCGATGTCATATCTAGACAGCCCAATTACTCACCCGTAAGTCCCATTGTTGCCGGTAATTGTTGTTATCGGGGTTGAGGAACATTCACACGGAAAGTGCACGCGATTCATAAAATGCTAACTCGATTAAGGTTCTCATGCGGATGGTCTAATTGTCGGAGATGCCAGAGATACGGGTATTTAGAAGATCTTTTCCGCAAGGCGGGAGTGTCGTAGAACAATGGAAGTTGGTGGTATTTGTTGAAATACCGTTTATTTTCGAATAGTATATCATTTTCACAGCCTGCACAAGAATTGGTTGGATCAACTCTTGCAAGGTTATCAATAAAGGAAATACACACATTGACATAAGTCTTAGTCAACTCTCAACTTGTTGAATGTAACCTGTCAATTCTTGTATGTAGAATCTTTATTATACTTTATTATAACTTAATTGCTGCTGAATATTGTTGCCATGTTTGGTTGAACAGTGTTCATGTGAAAAAAATGTTTCTATGGGGATTATCACTGGTACTATTAAATCTACACTCCTTGGATACTAGTCTTCTTAAATATTTGCCTCCCCATATTGGCAGAGAGACAGCAACTTTGAATTTCTGGAACAAATTCAATTCCTTTTCAAATTCATTTCCTATACTCACCTTTATTCCAGATACATAATAAGGTCCCCAGATTGCACATCTAGAGATGACATTCATGCTACTTGAAAAAAAAAAGAAGTCTTGTGGTTCAATTAGAAATGATATTGGATGAATCTTTCATACGCCAGTTCTGGTTAATGTCTCAATTTTAGAAATAAGTGATAAAAATTCAAATTCATCGAAAAAATATTTACAGGTGAAAATTATTCATTGGGTCCCTTTGTATATTCATGCAAAATGAATATACTAACTGGTTCTTTATGAGGCGCTGATGCAACAATATTTCGTAAGGCAGTGCTAGCTTTGGTTTTTTCTGCTACTGAACATTGTTGCTCTGTTTGGTTGAACAGTGTTCATGTAAAAAAAAAATTGATGCCCAACTAAATTTTTCTATGATGACTATTACTGGTACTACCAAATCTACAGCTACTCCTTGGTTAACAGTCCTCTCAAATATTGTCCCCTTCGATATTTCTTTTCAAATTAGTTTCCCATACTCACCTAAATTCCAGATAATGAGGTCCCCAGATTGAAGTCGTGTAAACCTTTTTGGTCAAATTTTCTAATTGATATGAATAGAAGCGGCAAAGAAATTTGGCACTCTGAATGAAATGTATGCAATTTTTTCAATAAAGATCTTATTACTGATCCTTTCATCAGAGTTCCTGGTTTTGACCTTCCCAGGAGTATATGGTCTGATCTAAATCGTATTAGAACAGGCCATGGACGATGCAACAGCGTGCATTCATGAATTTCAAGATGGCTCCGAGGCTATAGATAAAGTAACAAATGCATTTCTGAAATGGGTGGTTAATTCCAAAATAATTTAATTTATTCTGAATAATTGGTTTCTTTTCTGCTTTTGTCTTTTTTCATTTCGGATTATAAAATGTGAGTCTTGTGAAGAATCTGTTGATCTGAGTCCATAACTGTTGAAAACAAGTGAATTATACCTTGTGTGATAAAGAAGGAAAATTCCCTGATATTTCGTATATTAAAAAAAAAAATTTTATTATTCAATATGACTGGTTGCTCTCTTTTCTGTCAGTACATTGATCAAGAACATAAAAATCTAGGGGTATCTTCGAATGACGAACACAGTTCTAGCGCATATCAGATTTATGTAATTCTGACTCATTCTTGTGACTAGAAAGATTCAACTGGAAGACAAAACCAGCATTCGCAATGGTTTATTTTTATTCGAATTCAGTTTTAAATTGGTTTTATGAGGTGAAGATCACGTCAGTTTGTTGTTGAAACATTGTTGTGGAGTTTTTGACGTTTTTGTGTTGATTGTGAGCGATTTCCAAAGGTCCACCTTCAGAGAGCACTGAAAATTCCTCATCAGAGACAATGGAATGTAAGTTTTTTTTTAATATTCCCCAACGTTAACAATATGAGAATAACATATTTTGCGGTTTATCTATAACTGATAGTTTTCACGCAATCCAGTACTGAATTTCCATTGTGAATTTTGTATAACAATTTGCTAGAATGAAATAGGTTGAGGTGTGGTTTTTTCGAGGGTATTTTCCCCTTCTCAATTCAATTCACTTATTGTTTTTTTCTTGAAATTCAAATCATTCACCTACCAGACCCTGAGAGGTAGGTATGAGAAAAATTTTGAAAAATTCAGACATGAAGACACGTTTTAACATAGGAATATTAGGTCTTCACATTTACTCAGCAAGGTCCTTTTTAGAGATGAAAAAAATGTTTGATAGTTTTATCTGGGCTCCTACATTAACGGTACAAGGATCAACTACAGGGTGTGGCTATTCCATTTAAAGAAACCATTTATACTCAAGGTTTCGAAATTCAAAATAGTTTTTCAAATATCTCAATTCGTTTTTATTCACCAGACCTTTCAAGAGTTTGAGAACTAATTGCCCTACCCTGAAGTTAATTAAATTTTTCTTCATTAACAGTTTTTTTATTAGTATTCAAGTACCTATGCAATTATCCTCTGGCATTATTATAAATAAATAAATAAACAAATTTTCTTGCATCGTGTTGGACGAATATTCATTTTCCTGAAAACTTAATATGGGTTTTCTCTCCCAGTCTCTGAAACAAGAAACAATTAGAGAAATTTTTTTAATAATATAAGGAAGGGCCCTGGGTAAAAATTTGAGCACTAATTTGTCAGGGGCCAAAACTTTACAAGAAGAAATTGTTGCCTAACAATGAACAAAAAGAAAATGAAAACACTTTGAAATCTTAAGCGTGACGTTTCGGAGTCTGAATCAGACTCCTTCGTCAGACAATAACTAATTTTCATTCAACTTTGTAGAATCGTGACAATTTTTTTGATTCTTGGATTTCTAATTGCTTCTTGTTGCAGAGACTGGGAGAGAAAACCCATATCAAGTTTTCAGGAAAATGCAGAGACCTCCCAGACAATATTTCAATAGATATCTGAATATACATTTGTATAGGACAAGTAATTGAAGAGGCAAATGAGAAAGAAAAGAAAGAGAATTCAAACTAAGACTATAAACTAAAGTAAAATTATAACTGAAATATTCTTCCTTGGTGTAGAACCATTGTTCAATTGAAAGATTCTTGATAGTTTTCTTGTGACCAGAATGGTCCAGTGATATAATCAGAATAATAATAAAAATACCTAATTTCTTTATTCGAGAACTTCTGGAACACATATTTAAAAGAGCTCCTGTTGAATTCATCTCAATTAGTTCTTAAGAAAAGGATACTCCCGTACCAGAAGACATGATCCTCCAGGGATAACCTCAAATTACGCCAGAATTCACGAAGTCTCTACTTCCGTCAGGTAACATACTCTAGACACAACAAACTGCACTGTCCAGCGGCCACAAATCGGGATTTATAGCCGGCCAGTCTAAACTTATATAGACGAACGTAACCCTTGGGACAACGAACGAGTAATCCATACGCCAGCCACCTCTAATAATATAAACATAAATTTCAATTTTACCTTATCTATTAGGAATGACCGCTATCATCTTGTATCATGATCGGATTCAGATAAATCAGATCGTGGGTGAAAGGAAAATCTATTGGTTTTCTTGCGATGCACGTCTACGATTCGCTCTGCCTTTGGGTCCCGCAGTGAACTCTGCAGCTACGAGGGGGAACCAAGAGACAGCTAGAAATGGTGACCTTCTGGCACGCTCGTGTTGCAATATAGCAATTTGGATACATCGGTTAGAACATCGAAGTAATTAGCTAAAATTATCGCTAAAAAAATTCAAAATTCAAAGCAATTTTTCCATTATGCCCCCTCAGATTTTATGTGGTTTAATATTTGGTCCTTCGGGCCGGATAATGTTTATCGAATTCCCTCTGTATAGACCGAATGATCCACTGGTTCGCGTTCGCTTTCTGTTGGTACTTTCCGCGATAACTCGGACATGTTAACGGTGGATATCGAGTCGGAAACGCTGAAAGAAGTGAACGCGGAATCCCAAGTCTACTATTCATGCTTTCCTTTCCGATAAAATATGTGTACCTCGGTACTAGTTGCGACGGGTTATATTGTTTGGCCTGCCTACAGTCGGAGCTCGGCTGGAGAACATGTTTCGTGTGTTATCCATAAATCATGAGATATGAAACTAATTTGAGCGATTTAATGCCACGAAGTGGTGTACGTTTAAATCGGGATTAACGGGTTGGAACGACAAGCAGGATAAATTGTGGAGTTTCAGGGAGCTGACATTCAGATGGCACTCTCAACAACGCATCACTGACAACTCGTCACTGTTACGGGTTATGTACTATGTGAAGAACACACGACAAATAAATAAATCAATGAAAAAAACCGTGTAGATGAGGTGTGAACAAAAAATGAAACTGTATTGATCAGACATATTAAAACTGAGAAGACATTGAGATACAACTTGATATTCCTAGGAGTAACAAAGGACAAGAGCTCGAAATAAACAAACAGGAGTTGTAGAAAAAGAATCACAAAAAATGTCATTTATCGATTAGCAGAAGAAAAGTGAGCAGCAATGACAATTTGAAAAAAAGCAAGAGTTAAAAGAGCAAGAAGGAATAAAATGTAAATCTCTGTCAGTAGCAAGGGACTCACAATGGTATGTAAGGCACCGAAGTGAAAAGAAAAAAGAAATGTAAAAAAACCGAAAGCCTGCTGAAAATGAGTTTGAGCTGATTATAAAATGCCGATGTAGCAAGAGAAGACTTGGACTCTGAATTAATCTAGATAAAAATCACGATTTTCAATACATTGCTATAAAAATAAAAGGAAACATTCAGTAACTCTCTCCATTGCAAGCATAAATAAGAAAGATTTCGTTCTTACGGAAATTTTGCAAAAAACAAAACTTTATATCTCCTACACGAGATCAGCAAGGTTTCTTCTAGTCTAAAGGAAGTTCATACAGCACTTGAAAGAAGGAAGCAACATATTTTACGACCTTTAAGCGGATTCAGCGGATTACTACTTCTTAAGAACAGATTCTCAATTCGAGTTTAATATTTGCAAATGATATCCGAGAATTATGCAATTAATTCTTGAGTACGGCTTCTTGTGTTTGAAATTTTTTTGATGTAGTAATCCATGCAACGCCAGAGTGGTTCTCTCAGCATTCCTCGTCCTAATCATGTAGATGATGAACAAGATTCATCACCAAATTCATAATTATTTCGATATTATTATGCATTATAAGATTGAGAATTCGATAAGAACGGATTATATGTTCAGAGTTGACGTCGTGAATATATTAGAATATCGATAGTTCGAATAACTCGGAATATACCGCGAGATAAAATTATCTTTAAGATCCAGTGGAAGATGTTCTTTCCGTTTCAACAACAATGTTATATCAATTACACTGTCCAAAAAAATTAACGCACATTATGGAAATCTCAAATTTATTTTACAACTGAAGGTGTTCTCAATGATAATTATTTTTATCAGAATTATGCATGCATAAATACAGCATGCAATACAGATGTTTTTTCCCAGCAGGAATAAAAAAAGATGTTATTATGCGATTTTGAATAAATTCTAGTGATCAATAGTTTTTCTTTCGTTTGATTTTCTACACTGGATCGCTATGCAACGCGAAACACGCAATTTGACCCAAGAGGAATTTGCCCAAGCAGGAAAAAGGGTCGACATACACAAGAATTGCAGAAAGGTTTGGAGTTTCCCATACAAGTGTGTCCAGAATGTTGCAGCGATTCAGGGAGATAGGTATGAATGTCCGAAGACCAGGACAGGGTAGACCACGGGTAACAACTGCCATTCAAGAACGTTACTTGAGAGTTTCTTCGTTGAGACAACGGTTTGCAACCGCTCGCCTCCTTCGAAATCAGCTTGAGCAAACTCATGAGGTGTAAATTAGCATTCAGACAATAAGAAATCGCCTCAGAGAATATGATTTTAAGACCTCGTGTCGGGGCAAGAGGCCTAGCTCTTACCCCAGCCCATCGAAGGGCGCGTTTGGATTTTGCGAGAGAGCATATCCATTGAGAAGAGGCCGTTTGAAAAAGAGTTTTCTTCACAGATGAGTCTAGATTCTGCCTCTACCATTGTGATCGACGTTCCCTTGTATACAGACGTCCACATAAAAGATATGCTCAGTGCAATTTCCTGAATACTACTGGTTCCGGGGGAGGATCGATTATGGTATGGGGTGGAATATCTTTAACTGCTCGCACAGACCTAGTGGTCGTTGATAATGGAACTATAAATGCTGATAAGTATATAAGGAACATTCTTGAAGAGCATATAGTGCCATTTGCCCCATACATTGGTGAAAATTTCATTTTTATGGACGATAATGCCAGACACCATCGTGCGCGCATTGTTCAGGAGTACCTTGAAGAGGTTGGAGTCTGTCGAATGGAATGGCCAGCAAGAACCTCAATAGAAGGCTGAGAAGTTCAGAAAATCATCCAGCTACTCTTAATGACTTAGGAATCCAACTCGGAGAAGTCTGGGAAGGATTAGATCACAACATTTCAAGATCACTCATTTTGAGTATGAACCGTCGTTGCCGAGCTGTAATTGACGCAAGGGGTGGAAATACCAAGTATTAAATCACTTATCAGCATTTCAGTATTTTGAAAATTGTTCATTTCTCTTCTTTCACATAAGATTTGATGAAATCCTGAATTTTTCTTCCATTCAATGTGTCTTGTTTCTTTCAAAACCTTCCTGAGAGAACATAAAAAATAAGTTATAAAGTCAATGTAGAGTTAACTTCCATTAAAATTGAAATTTTTAGGATGTGCGTTAATTTTTTTTCGCAATTTAGTTCAGCCAATTTTCTGCATGGAATGGAAGTCCAGCCAACTATTTGAGAATCCATGCTTCTGCTTCAGAAGCAAATTTGAAACTTCAATAACATCGGTATGTTATATGAATAACCTATCCAAAAATTACCATCTATTTCGAACGGTGAAGAAGCAGCAACAATCCTCACTTATTTATACCGCTCGCGATTGTCTTGATGTATCTCTCCAACATCTCCATTCCATGAACGCATCAAGAATGAAATCCATTATGACTGGTGCATCTCGTACGCTGAATAAGGAAATATCCTTTCGCTTTTTTCTAGCATCGCTGTGTATGGTCTCCCCATGTTGATTATCTCGGAAAGATCAATAAAGAGAACTACTCAGTTATGCGGTTTCGCTGCTTGGAACTGGATTCAATTCCGATTCTTTCAACTCGCATGATGAATAATTTTAATGTTCATCTGTTATGTTGCTTTCATTAGTCGAGATAATTCTGTATTGATCACTGATTGTGGCTGAGGCTTCTTGGTTGAAGAGCGAGTGGCTTCGAGATAAATTCATCAACTATTTTTATAACAACGGATGATTAAATCCCTTGGGAATTCTGAGGGAATTACTAGTAAGTAAGCTGAAGACTAAAAGTTGACTTAGGAGTGCCAGAGCAAACTCATTTAGCTAAGCTGAATTTACTATGGATATAAATGAACTCATGGAAGAAAAGAAAACCAGGAAAAATAGTTATTTATGATATGAGTGTTAAAAGTGGCGTTTTATTTTGTGAGTGAAAAAGTTTGTGAAATGAGCGGAGCGAATTGTACAATTTCACGAACAAAAAAGAATGACTTTGAACACAAATACCATACAATGTTTTTTGTACAACTGCCCTATTTTGATGATGAAATGGGCGAATTTGAAATGACAATAAACTTCAAAATGCATTTCAATATTCAAATAATCAAAGGGTTGTTGTGAATGGCAAACGTTGCCAACGTTATGATTACTAAGAAATGAGAAAAAAAGCTTTTATTTGAATTTCGTTCCTGTCCAATTTTCGTTTTGGGTTTTTAACTGCTTAATATGTTTATCGAGAGTGCAATTATTAATAAAAGTAACGATTTGGTTTTTCCTCTGAATATTGAAGAGTCTCCAAGAAGAGGAAATCTGGAACTATTACCCATAAAATCTGTTCAGCAGTACTATATTGCATATAACAATTTCCTGGCCTGATGTAAATTGAAAAATGTAGAGGGAAACTTCAGTGGAACTATTTTCCTGGCATACTTAGAAGAAAAATAAAAAATATGGAGTTCATCACCTTTATGGAGCAAAGATGGTGTGGATGTTAGTAAATATTTTAAGGTAATAGCATATTTAAAACGGAGAAGTGAAGGATATCGTCCCAAAAAATCGAAAATTCTCACTCGTGAACAAGTTGAAAAGTTTATGAAGAAGGCACAAGATGTGAAATATTTGATGGTTAAGGTTGCAACTATTTTCGGATCATTTGGAGCCTGTCGGCGTGAAGAATGGTGTATTTTATCAGTGAAAGACATCGAAATAACAAATAAGTCATTGGTTATACAACTTCCAAATACAAAAACGAAAGTCAGTCGTTCTTTCAGTATTATTGGGAAGTATGTAGACTATTTTCATAAGTACTTTGCACTGCGTCTTTCTGTCATCAAACGTCGTCGTTTTTTCCTGAAATACATGAAAGATAAATGCACTGCCAATCCAGTTGGTATGAATACATTTGGGAGAATTCCATCTATTGTTGCTGAATTCCACAAACTGCCAGAACCAAAGCAATATACAGGACACTGTTTTCGAAGATTTTCCGCTTCACTGCTAGCAGAATCAGGAGCAAAGATCAGGAGCAAATATTACGGATGTAAAAAAACATGGTGGATGGAAGTCTACGACGGTAGCCGAGGGCTATGTTGATCATTCCATTGCATATAGAAATGCCATTGCTGAAAAAATTCTCGCAACCTCAACAGATTTTTGATCATCATCATCCAATATTTTACTTCCGGGGTCTACAAGTGCTGATGATGCTGAGGATTCTGATAATGTGTTGCGAAGCTCCCTAACGTCACAGAGCATTAATGTTAGTAATTGTTCTAGTTCTACGATTAATATTAATGTTCATAAGTAATTATTGTTGAATATTGGTGATTAAAATTTGGAATGGCTGAATTTTTCTCATCTGATTACATCATAAGAAAATAGAGTGCTAAAAATACTTTCAACACTAACGTTAAAAATATTTTCAACACGCTTCCACGTAAACAATAAAGTTTAATATCAAAATTGTCAATTTCAATGGCAGTTGTACAAGAAGGCATTATTTTTTCGTGTTACTTTGGATTTTCCATATGTATTTTTGTCTTTTGCGTTTGTTCCTTTAGTTCTTTGGGTATCTGAATCCGAATGCCAGTGAGTTCTACGGCCTTTTTTATATGGCACAGATTTGTGAAAGGTTTCCTCTATCTTTTGACTTCCGAGGATCTGTCAGTAAAAAAGGGGTAAAGTCAATTAACCTCGACAGCGGCAAGTAGGCTCGAAGATCTGCGTTTTCGACTCCAATCCACCCCCCCTCCCTTCCACCCGACCCGATCCAGAAACTCATCTTGTCCAACAAGTAATCCCAATCTCGAGTTTCACCACATCCATTATAATGAAAATTGAAGTTAATCAAAATATCGGAGAAGATGGAGTTTGCCGAAGAGATCCGCTGGTGACGATGAGGGGGGAATTGGAGCGTGAGTCGTCTCTCCTTCCTCCACGACGAGTTTCTCCTCCCGTCAACTGGATGGGAGGATTGTCTTGCGTCATAAAACGGAGCTGGCCCAAGGCGTTTTGACTAACTGAAAAACCGAGGGAGATCCTTCGGGTTTGGATTGATGTTATACCGAGCGGAATATTTTGTAATGGGGCGATATGGTTCTCGAAGATTTTCAGAAGTATGAGATTCGATAATGTTGAGATTCGCTGTGAATAACCTTCTCCATGAAAGACCACCCCTATTTGAATTGAAGTTGAACTCGACCATCCAGCAGAGCAGTGGCGAGAATTGAATATTAGTGCTTTGAGCACTACGCACTAAGAACGGGAGAAAAAGGCTCCCGAGTCGCTAACATTAAGCACCGGTATCCACAAAATGCTCCGGATTACAAAGCACTAATAACTTTCATTAATCCTTTCAGACATTACAGAGCACGCATAGGATAAGTCAAGAAAAAAATTAACAAACTACAGTGTATCCAGAAAGTAATCCTTAACGATATAAAAGCACTTATACAATAAAAATTCCTCAACCAACTTCTCGAATCTACACAAGTTCACCGATTTGATATGACTAAGAAGATGAGTATACAATTTAATACTTTGATAAATAGGAGATAATTCAAATTTAGCAGTTTCATGTTTTGGAATTGCTAATATTTCTTTAGCTAGTACTATAGTCATGAGAACTAGAGAATTTCAACAATTTATTTTAATTTTTTTTTGCATCAATCAAACCTCTGAAAATAAAAATTGAGGCAAGTGTCAAAATCCCATGTTCAAGAAATATAGGCCTACATGAAGACTGGGGAGCAATATTGAAAATCAAGTGCACCATCCTCTTTTGTGGGATGAATACTCTACCTGCATCTGAGGAGTTTTCCCGGAGCAATATACTGAAGGCTGAAGACCAAACTATAATAGATGTTCGACAAGGATTCTGAAGGAAGAAATTTTTTGACCCTACTAATTTGATAATGACCTATTTAGTTGCTTACAAATAGCATCGATATGGGTATTTCATTTCGAATTGCGTCTATATGAACTCCAAGAAATTTTGAACTTCCCTTGGATGTATTGATGTCATTTGAAAAGTGAACGATCAGTTTACTACTATTAACATTACCAGTTGAAAATTGAACACAGTCTGTTTTACCGATGTTAATTATTAGCGAATTTTCTTGGCAGCACTTAACAAGGCTTTGTAACAGAATCACGCACAGCAAACAGCGTTATCATAAATTTTTTTATAAATATATAAAGATGGTATGGAACACTATCCGCCTTAGCAATCAAATTCAAGGGGAGATCGATAATGAATGATAAAAACAGGAATGGACCGAAAACAAATCCCTGAGGCTCACCTGAATGAGCTTTTAACTTTTGATAAGAGAATCCTAAAGTTCGTATGATATTCCATATCTCCTCAAAATTTTTCAGAGAAAGGAGCTTCATCTTTCGAGAAATTCATGACAAAAATCAAATTTTAGACAAAGAAGTGGTTTTTCGATATTTCCAGAAAATAAACAGCTAGATCTCAATTTTTTCGGATTCTAGAGGAGACAACAGTTCGACAAATGGTCTCAGATACATGATTTTATTTCTCCTAAGAGGAGATGATCCATCGAATTCGAATGTTCCATAGACATGAAAAAATTCTCATAAACAGATAATCTCGGTATTATTTCCAAAGACGAAAGTACAATTATTGAAATCGGTTGGAAATCTTTGATGATGACCTAAACTAGACAACTCGATTACATATGAATGAGGGAAAATGATTTTAAAATTGATATAAATAATTAAATTTGCAAGAGACTTCAAAACAGTTGATTGTATGGATTCTCAAACAACAGCTCCAATTACGTTGAAACCTCGGAAAAAAGATTTGTATGTCATGTTGATGCGAACTTGAAAGTCAATCATCCCCTCCCAGAAACGAACATATCGAACATAATATCTGGGACCATTTATTTTATTGGTTTATTCCCTAGAAAAAATTGTTATCTATTTTTCAACTTTTTTTCCACATATGAAATCATTATTTGATCACAAAATTTACTTTCCTCGTCAATCTCTCGAAAAGAAACGCTCAACTCTCATCTCAGGAAGGATTTGAGAATGAAAGGAACATCATGAAAAGGTTTTACCATTTTATTACCCTCATGTCAACAGCTTTGCAATTACGGGACCCCATATTGAACCACCCGGTATTGATAATTAAAAACAGATTTTCACAAAACACGAAAGCACATAAACTTACTAGACCTTTACAACTGCGCACTAACGTCACATACAAACGTGAGTTGGAGGGGGGTTTTCTTTGAAAAAATGTAAGGTACGGTAACGCCTCAAAATCCATTCTGACCTGCCAATAATCTAACAGATTACAGCTTAGCTAAATAGTTAGAATTTTCATTCCGATTGAAATAACCGCACATACAACACTTCCTAGAAAATCGAAATATCAAATTACTTTCACAGAGTGCTTAGTGATCCGGAGCATTTTGTGGAAACAGGTGCTTAGTGCTCGCGACTCGGGAGCCTTTTTTCCCAGTGCTTAGTGCTTAGTATTCGAGGCACTAATATTCAGTGCTCGGCATAGCTCTGCTTTCTACCAGCTTAGATAAAAGTGAACTCTGTCTCCGACTAGAGGCTTCCCAGGAAGGTTTGCTGTTTTTCCCATTCAGCCGTTTCAGTTAGAAAAATAGCTGCTACACTCTGTTGATCTCATCGAGAGAAACCCCCAGCAAATGGAGGTGCCCATTATCAAAATATCTAGAGATTAATCTAATCGGAAGATCTTCTGATCGGCATCAACGGAAAAAAGGAGACTATGCGAATGACGAGACTGTGAAGAATCAAACTATCCTCTCAATACTACGGAGTTTCGTTGCCAATCCCTGTCAACGAGTCGTAGAGCGTGGAGATCCCACAAAAGCTCACTCAAGGGACCTCCAATCAATTAACGACGTCCGGCATCATTGTTCACCCAGAATACCGGCGACTGACCACGACATCGGCTCCGCATTTGCATAAACGTGCCGAATGGGACGAAAAACTGGGACCTTAACGGTCCGCCAGCACTTGGGAGTAAAGGATCGCGTCATTGTATGCTTATATTGGAATCTCGTGTTACTATTCGGGATTTTTAGCAGATCGTCACACCGTATGTCACCGGAGGTGTACCGCGCCCACGCCCGTGTTGTATGGATCTCGACTTCTCGCGGTTTTACGGTAATCTGGACTGGATCTGCTCGGCCAGATGAACTTGTGGGTGTACGATGGGAGCGCGACAACCGGAAGGGAAGGTCTTTCTATGCGTTTTTTTCTTTTTAGAATGAATGGAAGAAACGGTTTATCTGCGGATTGATGGAGTCGATGTCTCCAGATATCAATCAGGGGAAAACAAGATTGTTTCCGTGAATTGACTGATTTGAGTTTCACGGCAATGAAATGAAATGAAATTGAAAAATACCAAGAAATTCTGTATGATATTGATGAAGTTGCAAAACCAGGAGTTCATCAGATAATGATAAGAATTGTTTTAAAATTGTATTCATGAACAGTGTGGCTTGACGAGACTTCTTTTGTATGTCGTCTAAATTCAAAATCCCTTGAAAGCATCTTAAAGCTTGAGTGAGTTAGAACAAAGAGTGTATGTCCAGGCGCCACCTAAAGCACAGTTTTGTTATTTTTTAAATTAAGCCGTTTCTTGATTTTTAATAATAATAATAATTTATATATATATATATTCATTTCCAGAATTGCCACCAAAATAACAAAATGAAAATAAGTCAAAATTCATACATAATTAAACAAGAGTTTATACAATATCAGTTGAATTAAACAGTATTATAATCAAAATAATCCCTCAATTCAAGTAATGTGTATGGTTCGCAACTAACTAACACTGAAAATATTTCCTTTTTGAACAAATCGTATCGAATAATATTTCTTATTTTCTTTGGCAGAAAGTTAAATAACTTAATACACATATAAGGTATGTTACATTCAGTAATTGCCAATTTGTGAACAGGAAAAAAATATTCATACATTCTTCTTGTGTTATTCAGGTTGATACAGTCTTTAAAGTAAAATTTATTTTTATGAAAAAATAAAAGAACTCTGTATATATAGAAGCCAGGTAAAGTAGGGATACCTTTCTTCCTTAATATACCCCTAAACGATTGTCTGTACTTCATAAAAAACATTGGGCGAATTGCAAGCTTCTGTGAAATTAATACCTGTTCAGATTGTGAGCTTGTCCCCCTAAAAATTACCCCATATGACAGTAAAGATTGAAAATTTGCGAAATATATTATTTTTAGGCAGTTTGCATATTTGTCGATACAGCAACGGTGTGTTATCACCGCTCCTTCGTCGCTCGTTTTCGAATTTCGCATTCGTGTTGGAATAGGGCACATTCTGCAACTTGTCTTAGAATATACTATTATACAATGTTTACACCACTCATGAAATGATAGTATATTCTTAAACAAGTTGCAATGGGCTCTCATTCCAACATGAATACAAAATTTCGAACGCATTAGTGTTCGAATTGCCTTCTGAAACAAGTATCAGACGACTTTTTCTCTATTTAAGTCAAGTTTTGTGAAGAACTGCCGGAATTCAATGAAAAATCCTAGCGACTCTTGTATTGTATCTTGGCAGTTAATGCTACTGTTACGAAACCTGTCAGATTAGACAGTGTTGAGAACCAGAAAAAGTTAAATATAACTGAAGCCAAGCTTGAATGAGTTACAGAATTGCTTTTAAAACTCTAACTAACGATACTGAAATAGAGAGAATACTTCGTAACCTTCTGTTTGAAACTCGAAAAAAACTGGAACACTTCAGCCTCAAATTCATTGGTGCCCTCTTCAAGCATGATATAGGAACACCCTGTGTTCTTAGGGTACCTCATAAACTCCAGAAGCTCCTCATCACCAAAACAAGCGAGAAAAAATGAGAAATATGTGTCTATCACTGCAGAAATGACGAATAGGTTCACAAAACCCCAAAACAAACAAATCCACCTCATTCCGAACTTACCCCACCTCATCTGCAATCAGATATCCCTGCATCAACCGGCTCCGGTAGATGGCGCTATTCCCATTCCAGTTCTGCACGGCCCGTTCTGTTATCGGCTCGGTCCGACGGAAGAGATATATCAGCGTTTCAGAGCTTCCACTCAGATAACGGAACGCGGCTTTATAAATCGCCCCCTGCGATGTTACACGCATCGCAGGCCTAATTTAATAATACCTGTGATACAGTTTTAATTGCACCGGTTGCGAAAAAAAAGGCAGCAAACGAACGCCGACGATCGGGAGTTCCAGAGGCCGATGCTGACCTAACGAAAACAGCGTCGTCTACGTTTTACGTTTTTATCAATAACGCACCAGTGGAGGCAGGTTTCGTTCGTAGAGGGAAAATGCCATCATCGAAGGAGAGCAGACCGATTTCGCCTTGATTACGGCTCATCAGTGCAGCCTCGTGGTCTATTACTTAATGCCTTGTGAGGAGACACATTTGACCATTACTGCAGAGGTTTGCCATCTGAAGCAACAAATTTCGAAAGGACGTTCAATAAACTAACTAGATTTTCGCAACTGCGCACTAAAGTCACACACAAACGTGAGATGTTTATTACTCGACTGAATATCAAATCTAGATCCTAGGTTTCAAGCAGTCGGTCGCACATATTTGTGTTACGACAACAGAAAAAAATCCTCGTGAAAAAGGACAGTTGAAAGGTTATGTATTAATCGATTTTTTACAAGTTTAGCTTGTTATGTTTAAAAATTATCAGTTTTATTCGGAAAGGGAAATTGATGGAGTTCTTTTCATTTCTTTTACATTTTGTGACATTTCTGTCATCAATATTTATAAACCTCCGAACATTATTTGACCAACAAATCTGAATGTTTGGTGTTTTTTAAAGTAGCAAATGCATTTCTAAAATGCATTCGATTTTTTCTGAGAAATCGGTTTCTTTTCTGCTTTTGTCTTTTTTCATTTCAGATTAAGAATTGCGAGTCGTTTTGGGAAGAATCTGTTTATCCGAGCCCATTGACGGATAACATGAAAATGATCACACTGATGTCTTTCAGGAATTTCTTGATATTTAATATTTTATGTTATTTTTTTAACGGAGGGACAGGTTTTT
The DNA here is from genome assembly GCA_038502775.1 of Hippodamia convergens. Taxonomy (NCBI): domain Eukaryota; kingdom Metazoa; phylum Arthropoda; class Insecta; order Coleoptera; family Coccinellidae; genus Hippodamia; species Hippodamia convergens. Next base: position 16,040,877 of record CM076607.1, on the reverse strand, counting down.
TCGGCTGAGGTTTTTTCCTCCGGCTGTATAGTATCGTATGATACTAGTGATGATAGTATCGTATGATCCTATAGTATCAAACGAAGAATGTTATGATACCCCGTTCTTTTTTCTACCTCAGCTTAGGTACTTCTTGTTTTAACATTTATTGTATTATTTTAGCTTTCTTTTTTCATAAGAATATATATATACGACAAGGTAATACAAGGGCTCAGTGCTTAGTACCTTGCAGAAGTACTGATATAGTACTGTATAAACAGAACTATGAACACTGAGAAACTACATAAACAAGGTTACAATTCATCAATAGGGTCTGTTTGTAAGAACTCGAAAGAGAACTATTTCACGATTTGAGTTAGCCAGAATTAAAGTTCAATAATCAGATACAACAAAGATGTCGCTACGAGAATCTAATGGGTCTAGTTGAGATATCACAGTTTAAAGTTAGCCAGTTAAGGTCTTCTGTCCCCCTTGTAGTCGATATAACCGACCATCGCTCGTTTTCTCGTTGTAATAGGGTTAGGCCGTCTCTCAAAGATTCAAAGTACAACTCAAATGAATAATACTAATTCACTACTGCAATTGAAAAAAGCAAAATTTCCTGGGGCTATTGGAAGTTATGAGAATCATTCTTCAGTGTGACTCCGGTGTAAATTTGGCACAAACTTCATCAAATAAATTTTTTTGGAAATAGAAAAATTTTCCAATATAATATCCTGGGAATTTTAATATTGTCATGTACTGAATAGTATCGCATTTATTGGTTTTCCGAAACTGAATCGTGAACCCACCTATCCGCTGCACCCAGACAATCGTTGTAATTGCATATTCAATAAATTTGTTTTTTCAGAATATCAATGCGATCGGAGTGACTGAACGATTTGTTTTAATAGATATTTATGCCACTCGGTTTCGATAACTGTTTCTGAGATTGCTTTTATGATCTATCAGTAACCTGAATATATCTGTTATAGAAATAAGAGAACAATAACGATAAATCAGAGGAAATATCTAGGGAAATAGATCACTGGGCTCCTCTGGGGTCTCGTAATCGATGAAAAATTTCCTGATTGTGGAAAAAAATGATACTTTTCCTCCTTTTTATATTTTTACGAACATTATTTCAGTTTCACAAGACGACACCTGTTTAATATCCTCATCTAAATAAAATTTCTGGGTTTTACTTACCTCTCAGCAATTTTATGAACAAGGAGCGTTGACACCCGAGGAATCTTAGCTGAAATATCCTTTGCGGATGATTCAATGTGAGGCATTACAGCTTCATTTTCCCATGATTTATCAATTCTCAATCGATCTAATTGTTGGCACGATGGGAACATAAATTGATTTCATTGGTTCTCTGGAATTTCTGAAGTGAAAGCAGGGAAAGAACTTAAGTTATGATTGCGTAAAATATCTCTTATGTTGGAAAATACATTCAAGTTTTATGATCCGACACAAATCCCCCATTACTCAAGAGAAGAATGGAATCCTTCTCGAAACAAATTCGAAAAGTTATTGCTTCCCTTTTACACGGTTTTCCTTACATACTTTCCAAATTAATTCAGCATTTCATTTCATGCAGCCAGAAATATTAGAATACCTGACACGGTGACTAACGAATGAATAAATAAATAAATCGATTAAAAGAATGGAATTGGAGACAATTTGTACTCTGGAGGAAATCTTTAAATATTGATTAGCACTTCGGAATTTTATGATCAGGAGTTAATGAAGAATCTCACGCGCGTATGAAATTTTTTCAATTAATCCTAGATTCAATATAATTTGATGGATGTATAATATTTCATGTTCATTTCATAATCTGTTTATGAGCATGAAATGGATGAAGTGATTGCACGCGTAGAATTTAAAATTCAATAAGGAGATTTATGGAAAGAATTTCATGGAGCATCAGATAGAGAAAGTCATTAATGAAATAGTGAAAATTGAATTTTATCGCCACATTCAGTTTTGGCTTCCAACTCACCTGAAGAATTGGAAGTGCTCACAGATTATACTCAGTTATATGAGTGTTACATTCAGAGTAACTTTGGGAACTCAATTTTTGGCAGAGTATTGTCCATTGATTATCTTTTAATATATATCAACGTTTTAGGTTGCATGAACAACATTTTGATATCTACCCCTATTCACAGACAGTTTTTCTGTATTTTCTGCAGAAATACTGGATGGATGGTGAGTATGTGGCATAACAATCACTTTTCTATTTTCTTCTTTAATTCTGCGTGGGCGTTTTCATACTTGCTCGAATGTTGTCGAATCCTCTTTGCATTTGGAAATTTCTTATTTCATATCTCACAATCTCTTCAACTTCAGAGTCTGACCCAGTTTGTAGGGAGTTTTCCAATCACATGAAAGCCTGGAGAAGGTTCTTGAGAGGGTTGCGCCAATCTTATTGCGTCGCGAGAATTTTAATCTGTCCTTTCTGTCGAACAGTTATGGACAGACCGGGAACCGAAAAGTTGTCGTATCCGAAGCCGGTGAAAGAGGGCGCTCGCACCAGCCGAACAGTCGAAAGTTTTGACATAAATTCCGTTTGAAAAGGCTCCTGTAAAAAGTTCAGCTAATGCAGGGGAGAGGGAGCTCGGTCACGTAGTTAACTGGAAGTAATTAATGGTTCCGACTTAATTGCTCCGGCCAAGTACTTGTCATTGCAGATTGCAGCTAATTTACGAGTGGTTGAAACTCCATGTGAGATTGGCTAACATTGTTGCAGGATGCGCTAGGCGAATGCCGTGAATAACCTCGTTTGGACCCTGGAGTTAGATTAAGGGGAATAGTTATCCAACTAAGGTGTTATCTTCTTGATTATGCCGTCATTATGCCAGATGTCATCGATAACGCAGTCCTGTGGGATCATTAAGGGATGTCCATGGTGATTGTTCTATCCACAGTTTTGTCCCAGCACCAAAAAATATTTTTAGATTGAATTGTTGTCTCCCACATTGCTCTCGTACCTCATTAATAAATATAACAGTCGTTTTTTGCAAACTTTTTAAATTTTCTTACAAATCAGCTGTTCTAGGAGAGTCAATCTTTAGTTGTTGTTAAAATGGCTAGAGCTCGTGTACGCCGAATTGATCGAATTTGAAAGAGTCATTTTTCATTTCGAGAAAAGGCTAACCTCACGAACAGAAATCCAACTACTGTTATGAGATGTTATTAAGCGTGTTTTGATAAAACCCAAAATTGAAGAAGAGAAGGCACCGGACTTCGAAGGGGCACAAATGTGGGATCCATGATTTGACTTAATATTAGGTTAGTTAATATTGTAGCTTTTAATTTCAACCTACGGCACTGGACTCAAGTGAAGTACTTCCCAGTGGATTCATCAGACGGTTCGAGGCACTTGATGCTAGACGCTAGATTTCTTGAGTGTTACCAGATGTCAATTCGAAGAGTCGAGATTCATAAGACAACTTGGGGGTTTCTAGAGCTATCGGAAAAAAGAGTTCAGGGGGTACTTCGAGAAAAATAGGGATAGTCGATAAGAGGATTTGGAAGTCGATCAGAGAACGGGAAGAGGATCGGTCAGAACGTGGAGAATTAATTAGACGCGGTTCAGAAAAACCGATTAGACGAATAATATGATTAGACGGACACTAGTCGGAAAAGTTAGACGTTAGACGAAATCTTGGGATGCAGGAATCCCGACTTCACCATTTTTCACAGAGGCTTGAAGTTACCCAAGTGGCGTATCTTTGGGCAATCCCATCCAACGCCTTACTGCCGCCATCCAGACAGAACCAGCGAATGGTTATATCTGGGCACCAAGAAACAACGCAAGATCTCAAGTCGTTGCTGCAGCTAAAATGGAGCTCGTGAAACTCTTAGGAGTTCCACCTCCATTGTGGGGCTGGCCTTTTTCAGTCCCTGAGGGCTCAGTCTTAAATTTAGGTAACATGACAGTAACATGATAATGGATCCATATGTTCTCCGTTGCCTTAAACTTGCCTGCTCCTTCTGGATGTTGTAGGTTCTTTCTCAGATATTTTTTTTCTGTATTCTTCATGTAAACATATTCTCTTGTAGATGTTCGGTATATATATGGTGGTTTAGTAGCCGTTTCTTATTATTATTTTCGTTATGGATTGTACAGTGATGCAGTTATTTTTTCTGGATAGTACTCATTCATGTCATGGTTTCATGAATGTTTTTTATGTATGATTGCCGAATCCGCCATTTGCATCACTCATCTAGATGAACAAAAAAACTTTTTCTGATGCCAGCGTTCCAATTCCATCAGACAATCCGGTCGAAAGATGAAATCGAGAGTGGTATAATATTTCATTTGGCTAAATCCAGGCGGATTCAGCGTGTTCGAGTAATACCTGAATGCCATCATGTCTGTCTGCATGTTATACCGAGCTTTACTTCTTAATATGACGAGGTGAGCGCAACGCGTGTACGTGCAGATACATCTCGCACGAAGATTGTTGAAGCAGTAGACATAATAGCTTTACGCCATTTATGTACCATCTGCTCGGTGCCGAAACAACCACCAGTTATCCCTGGGAATAAGAATAACAATGTAGGAACCGCAAATTCAATATGGAAGGAAATGAAATTAGCGGTTGCTATCACATGTCTTCGTACGGTTTTAACTTTTTACTTGTCTTTGAGTGGTCTGTTGAAGTCTTATTTTATTCCTGATTTGTAATGAAAATAAAAAATATATCAACCAATAACAGACTAGCCAACCATAGAAATAAAGGAAAGAAAAATTGAAAACCCATCAACCTAATCTAATTTTTTTAATTTCAGGTAAGTCTGGATTATTCAGATGCTTTCCCTCTGATATGAACCTTCACCGTGAGTAGAAATTTCAAGTTCTGGTTATGTTGAAAGTTTCAACAGGACGATGGAAAAATTCTAAGAGAAATACATCCTCTACACTGCCTGGGTTTAATGGTGAGCTACTTAGCGCAAAGTAAATAATTATTGTTTGAATTTCTTGATTGCCTAGACAAGATAATTATCCTCATTAAGCTTTATAGCGATCTGATATAACATAAGATTATCGTCGCAATGAGAATGGTGAGGTAACAATCATTTTTTATTGCTGAGGACTCTTTTTTCATACCTTTGTCGAACATACATATAAGAAACAAGAAACTATGAAATCGAGTGTCGCCAAGAGAAAAGTTCTTCCGATATTTATTCTGTGTCAATCCTCAATTTTTGCTATTAACCATGTGGCAGTTTATCAGTTACGTATTTATAAGTATCGATTTTGAATTTGCTGCTCCACTTAGCGTCAACCAGAAGAAAAAATTAATTTAACAATTTTCGTGTATCAATTTCAATCACCGTTAAATGGCTCAGTGCGAGGATCGTTGAAAAAATTAAAAAATTTCGACTGATGCGTTTATTCGTATCGGGCGGAAATACCTTCTAACCAAGCATGGGTCATTTCCCCCTGTTCTCGACCTGACGCTAAGTCACGTACCTAATCAATTTCGCGGTTTGTTACTCAAATTATTCTAACGAATTGATCTTACGGCTCGTGATTCGATTATAGAATGCCCTCTCGTACGTTAAAAATTGCCGAATATTAACGGTTACAGCTTCAGCCTTACCCGAGTGGGAGCTTGAGATTTTTTTTTCGGCCTAATTGAGTTTTATTGCCACACCAGAGGAATTTGTTGTTAATTGTTTTTGTCCCGTATCGGGTTATTATTTTATTTTATTACTTAGTTATCATTCTCATGGAGAACACCATCCTTACGGACCCTTCGTTTTTTCTTTCCAAATTTTAATCATTCACTCCTTGCAATACTCTTTATGTTTTACCAGAAGTATTTAAAATTTAATCAGCTCCTGCTGGGTATTGGAGTTTCTTTGTCAGTTATTATACAGGGTGTTCTGCAGGTTCTATCACAAACTTTGACAGATGGTAGCTGTGCTTATTCTGAACATTTTTTTCCTATGGACATATATCCGATTCGTTTTTGTTTGGAAGATACGAGCATCGGACAAATTTCATTTTTAATTTCAAACCATAATAATAAATGGAAATTTCTTTCAAAATGTTCAACTTCGGCTCAAATGCAAACTTGACACCGACGAAACTAAAGATACCGTTATTCGACGGGTCAAATTTGGGTAGCTTCGTATTTTGTTTGTTGCGTCTTGAATTCTATCAAATAATTGTTGATGAGACTGGATTTCAACACAACAAACAAGCTGCTCCAAATCACTCCATCGGATAGTCAAGCTGCTATTGAAGCACTGAACTCCTATGTCATTGACTCAAAGTCGACATGGAAATGCCGGATCAAACTCAATGAGGTAGGCAAAAAAAATAAGGTCTCTTTATCTGGGTTCCTGGTCATTCGGGAAACACAGGTAACGAAGAGGCCAACAAACTTGCCAGAGAGGGTGCTTGGAAATCACTCACTGGCCCAGAATCTTTCTGTGGTAAAGTAAAATGTACCTATAAGAAAGAGTTTCTGGGGAAGGAGAAAACTGAAAGAGAAACACTCTGGCAGAATATCCCAGGGTTGGACCACTCCAAAAAGTTCCTTCGGAATTTTGAAACTGCAAGATCCAAAAGATATTTGGATCTCAGTAAGAACCAACTACACCTCTTTACTGGCTTTCTTACAGGGCATTGTCGCCTCAGAAAGCACTTGCTGAGAATGAGCGTATCGAACACTGACGAGTGTAGATTCTGTGGGGAGGAGGAAGAAACTCCTATTCACCTAGTCACAGAATTTTTTGGCATTGTAAGCCAAAGGAAACAATGCTTTGGTCAAGACACCTGTAGGAGTGAGGAATCAGCCTCACTGAAGCCTTCCGAGATATTGGATTTCATAAGATCTCTAGGACTGGAAGGCTAGCTGTAAAGCTTTGCCAGGTGGCACAATAGACCGTAAGGTCGCAGTGGACTGTAACCCCTTTCAAACTATCAACTATCAAATCACCCCATGAATGAAACTTTCAGGGATTTAGATCAGGCGAACGAGGTGGCCATTGTATTGGTTCTCCTTGACTTATCCATTCATTTTGGAAATGTTCATTCGGAAAACTGACTACTTGTCTCCCTCAATTTGGTGGTGAGCCATCAAATCCTTGTAACTCCAAAACGAAAAGGAATCGGACCTATGCTCATAAGAACAAAAATGTTTAAAAGGAGCACAGCTACCTTCTGTCAAAGTTTATATTTCACTGTTTGTTCGACAAAAGAAAGCGTTCGCTTCGCTTCGCTTCGTCTTGTCTCCCCATGCTTACACAATCGCACCACGCGGAATCAATGAGAGTAACTCCGCTCAACGTCGGCGTTCCGAAACTCTCCAGCGCTCATTTCACGCCGCGTTTGTCCGATTCATCCACGAAATTAATGCTAACGACCGAAACCGGTCGGCTTTTTCGACGCGTTTTTTTCCGAAACCGTCCATATTTTTATCGCTCGCGAGTCATCGCCGGACGCAGCACGGGTGTAATTGGATGAATCCGTCGATTGAAATGGGCTTTTTCATACATTCGCGTCAGATTGTGACATGCGACAAATAACCGAACGGCGAATCGGATTGACGGGACGATTTATACCGATTGGACGAAATGGGAATAGGGCATTAGCGGGACGGAATGAACTTCGCTGGGGACGATGCCGATTGATCGCCTTGTCGACGTGGTCGAGATGGTTTAATTGATTCGGGGGGACAGCTTCCGAGAGGAAATGTTAATGGAGGTTCGTTCGGGAATTTCACCGACTGGGTATGAAAATTCGATAAGAGTACCTAGAAAATTCACGATCTTTTACAGTTACTTCAAATCAAGAGATTCTATCGCACTCGATAGAAACGTATCGAATTAGAAGGTAAAGATTATAGAAAAAGAGATTGGAAACGAATAGTGACTTCACTCACATCAGCGATATCTAGTTATTTCGAAGTCATTTGGAAAATGTCTGAATGCTTATGAATGAGATTGTTTTTTATAAGCTATAGTTTTAATACGATACCAGCACAGTAGGTACTTCGTTAATTACTAAAAATTGACAGAAAAAAACCAGCGGTTGACTTAGAGTTTGCGAAACTAATACTGAAATGAAAGAACTGACCCCCCACCCATATATTTTTGTATACCTCATTACCATCCTATGTGAAGTTGCAAACTTTCGTTATACTTAATGGTGCCATGAACTTTCAAAAGACTGAATTTTTGAATGAATGTACTTACTGAATTGAAAAAAAACTGACGCAAAATTATTGAATCTAGGAACCTTAAGCCAGTTCAAGCAATCTTCACAATTATGCATTTCATAAGATTCTGCCCCACAAGAGTTAGGGATTTGGTATTCAATCGTTTTAAAAAGTATGTTTTCTTCGAGAAAATCGCTGTAAAATAATTCAAAACTCGATAACAACCTACAGAGATCCAATAAAATTCAGTATGAGACATTTCGTCAATCTGTTCGCCTTTTTTGTGAAGTTTGGTTCTTTGCATATGCTTCATGAGTGTTCTTATTTTGAAATGGAGTCAGTTTATCAACGGCTTCGATTTGAAACGAGTTTCCTGAAAATGCCAAGACGTAAATTAACAAACGCTGAGGCTAATTGGGCTATCGGAATGCTACAAGGTGGCCTAACTCAGGTTGTTGTGCGGAAAGGCTTCGAGTCAGCCAAAGTGTGATATCTCGACTTTGGAATAGGTTCAGGGAGACAGGTTCCATGTTGGAAAGACCAAAGCTTGGCAGGCGACGAAAAACAACACCTGTTTAGGACCGTTTCATCACTGTTTCGGCGAGATGAAAGCTTACATCTACGTGTAGAATGATGCGGAAGCTGTTCAAAATGCAGACGTGGTCCAAGTTTCTATCGAAACCATCAGACGACGTTTGAGAGAGCTGAATTTAGGTTGTGAACGTCCATTAAAAGGACTAAGATTAACAAGTGACAAAAAGCGTCAAAGAATGGAATGGGCAAGACAACATATCAATTGGAACGATCAATGACGTAGTGTCCTTTTCATTGATGAATCCAGATATGGACAATTTTCAGATTCTCGAAGAATAAGGGTATGGACAATCCCACGCATACCCTGTTATCATCGCTATGTCCAAGAAGTCCATCCATTCCGAGGGGGTAGTGTTATTATTATTATTATTATTATTATTATTATTATTATTACAAAAGGAGAAGAGAGGAGGTTTACACCTATAGACTCTCATGAAATACATTAAAAATACAATACAAAAAGACAAAAAAAAACACAATTAGGAGTTCAGTGCATCCAGACGGTTTTTGAATGCATTCAGACTAGGAGCACAAGCAAGGTGGCCCGGTAGGGAGTTCCACCTGTCGAATATCCTGTTGGTCAGAAAATTCTGTCTTTGAATCGTGCGATACTTTTCGTGATAAAGGTTATGGTATGGGCCGGGATATATTTCAACGGGCGGACAGATCTACACATTTGTCCTTGGAATATGACCACCTTACACTATAGGAAGCATGTCATCGACAATGTTCTGCCCAATTTTCACGCTGCTATTGGTGAAACTTCTCAATTTCTAGACGATAACGCTAGACCGCACCGTGCAGCCATAGTTGAGAATGCGTTCGAGGAGCTTGGTATTCCACATTTACCAATACTTCCGCACTCACCACATTTGAATTGCATAGAATATTCATAGTATATGCTCCAAAAAAAAAGATAATCATCAACCTACCCCAGAATCCTTAAATGATCTGAGAGAGCTTCTGCCCGATTATGGAACCAAATTCCTGAAGAAATGTTCCACAACCTCGTGTGTAGTATGCAAAGAAGATGTCAAGCTGTTATTGATGCTCTTGGAGGCCATATATTGTATTGATAGTCTTGAAATGCTTGAATTCTCTGGGAATAAAATTTCGTTATTTTACTCGATTTTTCTCAACCACACTTTATCGCTGCAGACATACATTCTAAAATCAATTTTATTAACTGCAACTCGAAATCATATTAATATGAATTTTCATCACAAAATCCCATTTAAACCATATTTCTTTGCAATTTAAGTCAATATCCCTAACTCACGCGGCAATGCAAATTCTATGTCTTCTTCAGGCGCCATCGATGTCTTTGTCCCGGTGCATGATCCAGTGAAAGGCTTGGATTCAATTCGATCACTTGTCAGTCCCGAGATCTGTCTGTCGATTGGCCGAGCGCTTTATTGCTGCAGCTTTCGATTTCGGTGGCTCTCTCGCCAAGGCGAAGCGGAGAAATTGCTTTTAATTTCAGGCTTTTATTGGAGACGCGCTTTTGCAGCGCGAGGAATTCGAAGAATTATACGAGAGGACAGAAACAGTCACTCTGTCTGGCTGCTGATGAATTTTCGATTGCTTGGGAATGTTCGATTGTGATCGGCAGTGAAAGGAGGGGAATCTTATTCGTTTCTCCAGAAACGCGCACGACAGCAATGAAAAAAATTTATCGAATGACAAAGTTTTTTAATTCAACTACATGTAGACCGAAATAACTCTTTATTTTCCAATGACCGAACTTGCAGATTCAAACAAAGTGAAGAAACTCTTTAATCGAAACAGGCCTGGGAGAGGTTTCATCATCATTAAGGCCACTCAGCCACTGCAACGCTGAAAACCATAAAAGCCAGTACTTGAGGCAATGCAAGAAGACACATTTGCGTATGCCATCTAGCGGAACATGCCTGAAACTCCTAGATGATCGAAGCAGCTGAACGTCAAGTTGAATCAACCACATTCAAACCCTATGATTTCGAAACGTCATTTGAAACAGTCAATTGTGACCGCCCTTGTTCGACATTGTTATTTGAAAAAAAAATCTGTTTAATTCTCTTTCAACATATTGGAATAATTTCCCGGAAATCTCAACCTTGCCAAAAGGAAAATTCCACATAAGTAGGACGATGCACTGCCGAGTTACTTCACCTCATTCTATAACCCTCGTTTTGCCAACTAGCATAGTTCGGCAATATCTATCGTACCATTATGATGATATCCTTAAGTTTTCAAATAGATATAGTATGTAAATTGTGCTAATCATTGTAACAACAATATTAAGGGCCAGTTTCATAATCAATTTTAAAGTGCCTTTAATTTTAAACCTCCTTCAAGTTCAACATTTCGGTTTCATAACACATTTCAGGTTCTTAAAGCCACTTCATATTTAAAGGCCCAATCTCGCGACTTCCTCAGTTAAAGCATCCTTTAGCCCTGAATTCCTTATCTCTCGTGTCCAAACTGTCAACTTATTTCAGGTTAGTAATGTTGTGTTTTATCTTGAAATCAACTTTCATAAGTGGAATGAGAATACGGAGTATGGAAACGTAGATTTCCCATTTCGAAATGAGACTACAATTAGACACCATACGGCTCATTGTGGTTGCAACTGAAGTGTTGCAACTGATATCAATGACATGTTTCCTAAAAATAATTTTGAAAAGGAATTAGGTGATAATCAAAAAATGTTTGCTGATGCAGTTAATGGGAAACATGTTAGAAATTGAATCATCATTTTGCTATATTGACCTGATGTAATTGGTGAAAATGAATGCTTATTTAAAGATTATTCAATTCTTTTTCCTATTTCGATTTTTACATCTAATGATGTTAATCTGAGGCAATGCTCCCTTATTGGCCTTTCGTCAGCTTCGATAATTAATTCCATTTTTTTGGTAATATTCAGTTTGGGATTGGTCTTTTCCCATAAAATCTAGGTGCATATTTCAAATTTGAACCTGAACGTTATATCCACAGGACATGAGAATAACACAACCTCCTTCAATTTTAAGTTGGCTGTGGTTAAATCCAACTGCAACTGTCTATTTCAGGTCGAATGAAACGATTTCAGTTATGCTAACATACAACATTTCACCTAAAGTCTCCTTCACGTAAAGTTCCATTTAATTTCATCATGAAATTGGGTGGACTTTTGAAGTGGGCTTTAGCTTAAAGTGCACTTTAACTAAAGTGTACTTTAAGAGTTTATTATGAAACTGGCCCTAAGTTCAACCTCCTTTTATCTTTTGAGATTAGATTTTCTGAAGAGACGTTTCTGCTTTCTTCACTGGGTTGTAAAGGTTGTTAGGCTACTAACTTCAGGGTTGTTTTTTTAATTGTTGAGGGTCGTAAATCCTCTACAATGGGAGTTAAACATAGGGTGGTGTTTTCAGGTATTTATTCCGTAGTACAGAAAGAATTTGAACTTAATGTTGAGATTACAATTGTCAGTAGAGTTTATATATGAAAAATATTCGCAGATTAAGGGTTTCATCATAGTCGTATGATCGTTGGGTATAACTGCAATTCGTTACTACGAGGTAATTACGCTACGATTAGGTAACTCGGCCATGCATCGCCCTAGTTATGTGGAAATTCCGTTCAACTAGGTTGAGACTTCAGATATGTTCAATGTGAATTAAACACTCCTTTTTTATCACATTGTAGTGGATTTACGACATTCCACATTCAAAAACCACCCTGAATTTAGTAGCCTTACAACCAACATAATTCTGCACTGCTACTTCATTGGACTTACTGAAGAAAGCAGGAAGGATTCTACTCTTGAAAGATCTATAGTCCTCTATATGGATCATAATCAGGAAGGGGTACAGTCATCGGGGTATATGGACCTAAATTAAGGATTTCTAAGGGCCGTACTCAGCACTCATCCTCAGTCTGAGTGAAGAATAGGTTTGGCAGCATCGACAAAAAACAAAAATAGTCATAAAAACGCATAAATGTCGAAGGATCTTTTCCCACAAGGGGCATTTCAAGACATCATCATGTGGGTCAGAGGAAGAAATGGATGAACTAAAAAACAATAATTTACATGGGATCGTCGGTTCTTGATCTTCATGAGGTGACAGGATTTGAATGAACAAGTTGGGTGAAGAACAGAAGAACCTCTTAGATGAAGAACAGAAGAACCGGAAGGCAGAACCAAGCTCGTTCATAATAATTATAATAATAGTTAAGACAGAGTGTTCAGAAATTCGATAAATACAGAAACTCATTTTATGAGAGTTATATTGATCGAAGTTACGACAGAAGCCGTCAGTGATTTCGGGATACACTTGTCATTTCAGCTGTGCCGTTACCGGCAGTGGTCAATGACTTGACCCTGGTGGAGGGCGTCAACCAAACCTCGCCTCCAACGCCTCCATTCGCTAATTACGGTTCCATGTGTGATTTTTCACATCTGAAAATATGTTATTGTGAGGGCCATTTCACAAATTATACGGGTCGTGCCGTACAATTGTGCTTTATTGTTTCTACGTCGGGCGAGAAACTATCGATTTGTGGATTGGTACCTTATACGATGGCAGAAACGGATGAAGAAATTTTCTCGCGTCGATATATATCATTCAACAGTTCATTTGGTTCTTCTTAATGATACAGCGATACCAAAAAAGTGCACGTTTGTTGCTAATGATCGAATATTAGAAGACATTGTCTTGAAGATTTCGGGTTCTCATAGTTCTATTGATTTTATCTGGTTTTATATAACTGTAGCGATCGCAAAGGGGCAATTTTGTCCAAATTTTTTTCCCAGGGAGAATATCGTACGTAGTGTAATCATGAATAGCATAATAAGCATGCAGATATGTTTTGAAAGTTCACAGGTTTTCCTATATGACTACGTCCCACGAAACTGTTAACACATTGTGTTATTCAACCAGTCATGACCACGCCATATTTATGATATATGAAAGGTATGAATCGGGTTCAGAGGGGTTCACAACCCTTTGACTTTCAACAGGTGGAAAGTCATGCCAATCAAAAGGCTACCCTTGTTGATCGAAGTCTCGAACAGGTTTGAAAAAAAACTCTTTTCTATTTGCATTTCGACTAGAAAATATTCGCAACTGAAATTGAATCGAATGCACCAATTTTGATTGCTTGAATTTCCTCACCAATTGTTGAAAGTCGGGGGAAAATATTGAATATACAGAGAACTCGACTGTGAGGAAAAAGAGAACAAAAGGATCAATTGAATTCTTTCACGATATGTGATCATCCGGATGAATTTAATTTATCATTTTCATCAAATAAATCTCAATATGTGGACTGGAAATTTGAACGGAAGAGTCATAGGACCTTTTGGGTTGCCAGTTGAGGAAGGTTTTAAATGATGATTTTTATTTAGATTTCTCAAAAAATCATTCGTCAAATATACTGAAAGATGGGCCTCTTAGCATTTCTCTCTGAGTAACTACATCTCATCTGCGAACCTTCCTAGTGATGTAATGGTCAAGAAAGTAAGTACTAAGAAAAACCTCAGTACGATGCTATGCAAGAAAGAAGAATGGGACCGACCAAAATTTCAAAGAAAATACTGTTAAATGGTATACAGATGGTTCTAAAACCAACACGGGAGCTGGCGCTGGGGTTCACGGGGCTAAAGCCAAATGTGCACTATCGTTAGGCTCCTGTGTGAGTATTCTGCAAGCAGAAATATTAGCAATCGAAAGATGTCTAGATATTATTCTAGAGAGAATTTAACAGAATTGCGACATAGCTTTTCACTCAGATAGTCAAGCTGCTATTGCAGCACTGAACTCCTTTGTCATCGACTCAAAGTCGACATGGGAATGCCAGCGCAAACTCAATGAGGTAGGAAAAGAAAAATGGGGTCTCTTCAATATGGGTTCCTGTCCATTCGGGAATCACACGTAACGAAAAGGCCAATGAACTTGCCAGAGAGGGTGCTCGGAAACCACTCACTGGCCTAGAACCTTTTTGTGGTAAAGGAAAATGAACATATAAAAAGGAGTTTCTGGATAAGGGGAAAACTGAAAAAGAAATACTCTGGCAGACTTTCCCAGGGTTGGATCATTCCAAAAGGATCCTTCGGAATTTTGAAACTGCAAAATCCAAAAGATATTTGGATCTCAGTAAGAATCAACTACACCTCCTCATAGGCTTTCTTACAGGGCATTGTCGCCTCAGAAGCACTTGCTGAGAATGGGCGTATCAGTCACTGATGAGTGTAGATTCTGTGGGGAGGAGGAAGAAACTCCTATTCACCTAGTCGCAGAATGCTTTGGCATTGTAAGCCAGAGGAAAGAATGCTTTGGTCAAGAGACCTGTAGCAGTGAGGATTTAGCCTCACTGAAGCCTTCTGAGCTATTGGATTACATAACATCTCTGGGACTGGAAGGCGAGCTGTAAAGCTTTGTCAGGGGGCACAATAGACCATCAGGTCGTAGTAGACTGTAACCCCTTTTAAACTATTAACTAGCATTCCTAGAAAAATATGGTTCCAGCAAAAAGGCTAGAATATCTAAAGATGGATAGGGCGATCTGGTTCAATCTCGTGGCCAGCCTGTTTTGAAACTCTTGAATTTTTTTTACCGCATGCTCTGAAAGAAGAAGTTGAATGAAATGTCACGTTCCCCAGTAAATTTGCCAAATGATTTTGTTGAAAATCGAATGAATTATGTGGGTTTATGTCTCCACCTTTCTTTAATGTTGATTCATCTGGACTCTTGAAGTATTGAATGCATTAGAATCATTTTTACGCATTTCAAAAAAATTTTCAAAACTGTGTTTCTTCAAGAAACATTTCAGAAACCTTATTAAATGTGCTACCTTTCGGAGCAACGTGTCAAACTGATGTAGTGTAATTTTTTTCAGTACAATCTGTTGAAGTTGGTCGAAATATAAATTTTGAATATTTGGTTCGGCAGAAAGTGACATTATTTCTCAAGTGGAACAACGTTGCTATTTGGGACAATATAGGAAAAATTAAATTTGAAAAAAGTAGAAACTTGTAGCAACAGAAGAATCATCATTTTCTCGAATAATAGAAAATGCAATATAATTTGAAAAATTATATTTTATGATTTCCCCCGACACCCCGAATGTAATTATCAATCTATTCAGAAATTATTGGTATTCAATGCATAGAAGGGACAATGGAGAAGTTACTATTTAGCAGTTATAAATAGCTTGGTCAAAAAGTTATAGGTTAGATAACGTTAGCTACCCCATTTTACCCGATTCTCCCCTACATTTTCCTTGCGATACGAATCGAAATCGGTCCGTCTGATGTAAGCCTAACGCGCGCTTCCGCGCGCGTTCAGCCGCCAGGAAATCCAGACGAGGCCAGCAGAAGTGGCGCTGCTACTTTTAACCTCGAAATCGTAACAGAGAGTCGCGTTTCATTTACAGTTACACGATTGCCGGTACGAGAGCTAGATCGCATCTCGATGCACGCCAGATAGCGATCTAGAAATATGCCCAACACGTGCCCGAGTACCGAGGTGTGGGATGATTACAGATCGGACCAGAACCAGGTGAATACTGTTTTGGTTTAATGCGGGCTGGCGATAGGGTCTATCTACAGGTTGCAGGCGGAAATTGTCTTAATTCAATTTGTCCACCTGATAAATGCAGATTGGATAGGCCAGCTGAAATTCTTTACTTTTCGAGTCCCACGTCCCCAGATACTTTAATCCTTCGTTTCATGAATTTCCGGTATTTTGTAGAAAAAAATTTACTTTCGAATTTCGTTTTTGAAGCAACAAAGAAACCCATAACATAGAAAATTATATGTTTATTCTGTTAATTAAGGTTTGTTCACATCTGTGAGGACCAACAGATGACAATCCAGAGAGAATCAATGAAAATTTCAACAAAAAAACAAAGAATTGAAAAAAAAAATTCGAAGACGAAATCATGATCAAAATGTATTGAAATTATTGCGTTATACCCTGAGTTGCAGGAACGTCCATTAAATCTAATGCTGCCTCAATTCTCCATTAAACGGAGTATCCATGGCTACGGTCTATGGATATTCCGTTTAAGGGAGAATTAAGGCAGCATTAAATTTTAATGGACGTTCCTGCAACTCAGTGTTAGCTACTCAAAAAGGTAGATATACCTTCAGTAATATGATGAGGTGAATTTGGATGTAGTTGATACCCATGACCGGAGACTTGTATCCATTCAAAAAATAATATCCTCGTTCATTCAAACGGCAATAGATCTCATATTCAGATGCATTAAACTGCTCTATATGAGTTAGGGATATTGACTCAAATTGCAAAAAAAATAGTCTGAATGAGATTTTGTGATGAAACTTCATATTGATATGATTTCAAGTTGCAGGATATGAAATTAATTTAAGCCTGTAGGCCTGCAGCGTAAACAGGATGATTAAGAAAATTGAGTGAAATAAGGAAATTTTATTCCCAGAGAATTCGAGCATTTCGAGACTATCAATACAATGTATGGCCTTCACAGGCATCAATAACAGCTTGACATCTTCTTTGCATACTACTTACGAGGTTGTTGAACATTTCTTGCGGAATTTGGTTTCATAAACGGGGCAGAAGCACTCTCAGATCATTCAAGGATTCTGGGGTAGGTTCATGATTATCTAATCATCTTTGGAGCATATCCCATGCATGTTCTATGCAATTCAAATATATATATTGGTAAATGTGGAATATCAAGCTCCTCGCGCGCATTCTCAACTATGGCTGCACGGTCTAGCGTTATCGTCTAGAAATTGAAAAGTTTCACCAATAGCAGCGTGAAAAATTGGAAAAACATTTTCAATGACATGCTCCCTATAATGTAAGGCGGTCATATTCCCAGGAAAAATGTGTAGATCTGTGCGCCCGTTGAAACATATCCCGGCCATACCATAACACAACCCCCTCGGAATGGATGGACTTCCTGGACATATCGACGATTACAGGGTATGCTTGGGATTGTCCATACCCTTATTGTTCGAGAATCTGAAGATCGTCCATATCTGGATTCATCAGTGAAAAGGACACTACGCCATTGATCGTTCTTATTGATATATGTTGTCCCATTCTAGTCTTTGACGCTTATGGTCACGTGTTAATGGAACTCCTGTTAATGGACGTCTAGGACCTAGATTCACCATTTATTTCTGATGGTTGCGATGGAAACTTAGACCCCATCTGCATTTTGGGAAGTATTTTGTAGCATCTGAGCAGGTGTTGTTCTTCGTCGCCCACCACGCCTTGGTCTTTTCAACAGGGAACCTGTGTCCCTGAACCTATTTCAAAGTCGAGAAATCACACTTTGGCTGACTTGGAGCCTTTCCGATATAACAACCTGAGTTAGGCCACCCTGAAGCATTCCGATAGCCCTATTTTCAGAAAACTCGTTTCAAATCGAAGCCGCTGATTAACTGACTCCAATTCAAAATAAGAACATTCATGAAGCATATGCAAAGAACCAAACTTCAGAAAAAAGGCGACCAGATTGACGAAATATCTCATAGTAATTGTTATGTCTCATACTGATTTTTATTGGATCCACTTAAGTTGTTATTGAGTTTTAAATGATTTCACAGCGATTTTATCGAACTTTACATACTTTTCAAAACGACTGAATACGATATCCCTAGCTCTTGTGAAGCAGTATAGTTGGTGCTGGGAATCACCAAATGAAAAAAATTCATCAAAAATGAACGACCTTAAAAAACTTGACTGATATGAAGTATCTCAGTGACACAATCCAATATCATTGCTCCAACCTCATGATAAAAGATCTCTGAGCCTAGGAAGTGAAAATGGTATTAATTTCGATGATAACTATTTTGAATTCATCTATGTTTTGAAAAACATGATTAAGTTGTTTCACAACATGACTTTGCTCCACCTCACGCCTTCATCATAATTGAACCACCCTCGTAGTACTGTATAGTAGACTGAAAGTAAAGTAAATTTCAATAACCATAACATCAAAATTCTAGTTTGCCTATTTTATGTTCATTTTCTAAATGAAAACAGACAATTGCAAATTTACACTTTTGGATTTTATCAGTCCTGCTTTCATACAGCAGATGACAACTCGAATATGTTACAGAAAGTTGTGACAACTGGGCGTTTACACTATCACGTTACAACGCCACGCCATAAGAGATCCCTATCGTGTTATATAAATAACAATTTTCGAACCCTATCAGCACGATTACCAATAAATCATCGTCTGATACATCTGAAAGCCCAGCGACATCGATACATTCAATTATTCGAGAACCGTTACCACGTTTGAAACTATGCACAAAGGCACGAATTCGTCTCTTATTCGGTTGTTCTTTCATCGAGCCATAAGAACAAGAACGACTGGCACCACAGAACGATCAGTGCTGCAATAAATCAGATGGCCGTGCGAAATTGTATGGTAACAGTGAAATGAAGTATGCACCACTCCGTTTATTCGCAGTGTGTTGCAAGAGGGTCATTCAATAATCAGGAACCGTAACAGTTGCAAGGATGAATATTTAAACGTCTAGAAGTTTTAGCAAGCCAAAGAATAGGTGGCAGATCTAAAAGAAGAAGGGGAAAAGTGGTGAAAAGAGGAATAAGACGAAAAGATCATACCAAGGTCATTGTCCAAATCTTATTCGCATGAATGATCTCGTAGCGTTGGTGCTAAACGTTGTGACTTCTCCAATTACCATAATTCCTAATCAGAGAGCATGAGCGAAATGTCACTTGTTCACAGACCCATATAGCCACTTCCGCATCTATCTGTCACAATGTCGCTATGCTCATACGGTATATGTTGTGTTACGACCTCCGACAATGCGGGTGGTGCTTTCATTCTTTATCGAATGTTATCATTTCTTAACGTCAACTTCGAGAAAACATTTTTCTGAGTTTCATTCTGAGAGCTGTTCATGAGGAATCTTTATGAGGAAAGATGCATCATTGATAACAGTTCTTCATGTTGGGATACATTCGGGATCCAGATTTATTTGCTTTGAAGACTAATATCAAGACATGGTCATGTCAAATAGAGGACTCATATGTCTTAAACACAAGGTCGTCCCTGTGAGAGTTAACAGGTAAACCAACCATCCTCCAATAAGAGTGTTAGGATTTTGACTGCTAACAAGTCCTTTGGATTTTCACATATTTGCCATTGGGTTGATTAAAAGGGAATGGATGTCAATCATCCACAGTACATAAATAAGGAAATGCAGAGATTGTAGGATTCGGCACTGAAACATTTGTGAAGGATGCATGAATTAACTTGAAAGATGAAAATATGGAATAAGGAGAGGAGTTCCAAATACAGTGTTCGGAAGAGTTTATAGAAAGAGGACAATCGGCGATAAGAGACACTTGAAGTAGTCTCACGTTACCCTACAGCTCATGTGTAAAGTGATTTTTATTATACCAGCTGACCCAGCAGACTTCGTAATGTCTCAATCGATTAAATATTAAAAAAAGTTCCTTCTTTACCTTTTAAATAAAGAAAATTTATTTGATGTATGAATAACAATGTTCTATTTCAATGCAATCAAATTTTTTGTATATTTTGTATTTCAACAAATATATTTCCTTCTTAAAAAAAAACAATGGTTAGTACAACTTTATTCATCTCTGAGGTGAAACAAAGTTCACCGGGTCAGCTACCTTATCTAATTGCCAATTGCTATAATTGGTCCCACCACCAGATCCCCTACGCTCTTTAGTTTCTGGGATAGGAAATGATTCTAAACACTTCTTGGCCAACATTCAAAAATATAACAGCTTCCAGACGATATCGTTTGGCGCAACACATAATGTGCAGGACAATTTTATATCCACTTTAAAGGTATCATACCATAATAGTTTATTATAATATTAAAGTTGCTTTTTCATTTATCGATTTAGGCAGAACGAAGTCTGCCGGGTCAACTATTTACAAACATAATTATGGGTACGAACTTTGACAGGAGTTTTTCGGTTACGTGAATTGGCACTGACTTCTGCGCAAAGACCTTAGAATTCCTAGGCTAAGACGTTTAGGCAACTCAAAATACACAGTTTACATTGTAGTACCATCTAATGGCGTTGTAGAGAATAGGGATCTCTTCAAAATATTCCATCATAAAATTTTCCGTAGTGTTCGGAAGAAAGATAGATGAAACAACACATGGACTCAGATGAGTTAATATTGTTATGAAGTGTATTTCACCAAATTAATATTATTACTTATTTATTACAATAAGAAAGAAGGCATATAGCCTATAAACTTTCAAAATATAAAGTAAAATCAAACAAATAGTGTGATATAAAAATATAAGACCTGTATACAAGTTTTAATGTATTTTATGTTAACCCACCCGTAAAAAAATCCAACAAAAAAATCTTTCATAACAAACAGTTCATCCAATCTTGAGTTATGAATGGTGTAACCAACAATATGTCCCAATTAATTTTATATATTAAGATTCTTACTGTGATAATCAAGGCTATCTCACCGTTGCGCTAGGGAGGCAAAAAATTCTGATTAGCTTACAGCAGGTACTATATAGTTCTATTTGAAATAGAACCATATAAAAATTTCAAACTAACCGAATCACCAACTTCTTGGACTTTCAGCAATTTTTCAACAACTCTGTCGTTGAAGCCTTCAAAATTTTCACAGTTGGCTTTAAATTCGTCGACTCTCAACCATCGTACTCCTTAACCAGGTTTTGATCCTACGAAGACTGCTGGATGATCTCTCCTCAGTGTGAGTAATGAACGAAGTGATCAAAATGTTTAAAATTTTTCCCGTCTCTGAATGAAAGTCTCGTGTTTCTCTCAGAACATCAATAATTGCCAGCTCATGAAAAAACCTTGAAAGTCTACTGAATCACGTGTCACTGAAACTCTGCTCCATCGACTCATAGAGCTACCAAAGAAGAGTGGATGTTCTGCAATGACGTAGGTTTCAAAGAAGAATGAGATAAGAGAGTTATAGTTTTGAAAAGAACGATTCCAGCTTCAGCCAAAAAGCGAAGATACAAAGCAGAACGATTTAAATGAGAAGAATACAGCACTCTCAATAAAAGGCCTCAACACAGAGTGGAGAAAAGATTTTACTGTTGAAGAATCGATATATGTATGTATTTCAACATCAAGAGAAATAGCGAAGACAGAAGGGGAAGTATGAAGATGTGGCTAAATGTGTGAATAAATTTAAGAAATTATTAGATGAATTTGTTAGGATGATGGTATATCTGAGATAAAGGTGCTTGATCAGTTTGACGTGGGGATCATCTTCAGAAATTTAAATATTTCGCTTTGACGCTGTAAATACCCAAATGGGGTCTCATAACCAAAACGCTGTACCCGATCAAAGATATCCATCAAGCAAAACGAATCGCCTCGCAGATAAAGCTGAAAGGTTTCGTTATCTCAGCCGCAACGTAGATGCATCTTCAGATTATGCAAGAACGCGGTATTTGAACCAATCGAATATAAACAATCGGACGCCGCATGTCGGTACTCCTTTGTCCACATATGGACTACCGGAAAAATGGGGAGATGCCGTTAACGCTCAGACGGCGGAAAATACGGAAAAACTCGCTTATCCTTTCTCGTTTTGCTTAGCGATCCATCTGCCGGACTCATTGCCGAAGTGACGTGACGGGTTCTAGCATTCTTCGTCCCTGTATGGATGCACCTTACGCAATGGAGGTCGATGTTTATTGAGGCTGTGGAAACGTAATTGTATTGCGCGTTTCTGCCATCTTCTTCTTTGTCCAGGTGCGACGATCGATGTCACTATCATCGAGCGATGCCGACCATGAGCGTCCCCAGAGGGGGCAACTTCCTCCAGAGGTATCTGTCACAAGAAAATGTTCACTGATTTTGAAAAATATGAGTGCGACCATTGGAAGCGATACAGTTCAAAACACAACACGTGCTTCAGCAAAGGGTGGCCCAAATGAGTATGGGCTATATTGTTTGGTTTTTCCGCACAGTTAAGAGAATGAAATGATGTCGTCTACCTCTTCTTATAGGTCATGAACAGAATTGGTTTGGAGATACCAAATGCATGATGAGGGGCCACAATTTTTTCTACTTCTCTACTCTACTATCCATGTGTTCAAAGAAAGTCATTAAGTTCAACTGCTTCTTCCAAAGAAACAATCTAACAACGTGATCCTCAAAACCAATTCGGAAACACCTTTTTCTTGCAATAATTAATATGGGAGCATTTGGAAATATAAAAATAAACGAACGCATTATTGAAATTCTCATTCATTTAGGAACAAGGTGATGAAAACTTTCAGAATCTCAGACCGCCAGCGTTAGCTGGAAGAAAGCCCGAAATTTGGCAATTTTAAACAATAAATTATACATACAGGGTGACACAGACTCATATTACACCCCCATATTCTCCCTTGTTTCTGTAGCTATATTTCTGAAATTTGGAACATTGAATATCCTCACCATAGGGCACTTTTTGACATATTCAGAAAAAAAATCCAACTGCTGGTTTTTCCGGAAATCACATCAACTTTCGATTTTCAAATGGGACACCCGGTATATTATTACATTTTTGCAATCTCTATAATTTTCTCAATCTAATGATACCTTATAGTTGATATTTCATTCGTCAGAACGCCCATTTTATTTTTCGATCTAGAGAGCCTTGAACTCCATAAAATTATTCCAAATAATCAAAATAATGTTACACCATAGTAATTTTGATTTAAAAAGTATCGTGGTTCGAAATACGTGCCAAAAGAGTAAACCAAAACCTTTTTTCACTCGAAACTCCGTTTTGTCAAGTGGTAGCATAATGGTACTCTGAGGTCATTCGAAAGTACCATCGGAGGGGTATCCATCCATATCAACTATTTTTTTTGTAAACCAATACGAACACGATAATGAAGTTTAGACAAGTTAAAATATCTTCTCGGTTCAATCCAAAGTTGATGTCATTTCCGGAAAATCCGGAAATTGTATTTTTTTCTAAATATGTCAAAAAGTGCCCTATAGTGAGTATATTCAATGTTCCAAATTTCAGAAATATAGCTTCAGAAACAAGGGAGAATATGGGGGTGTACCATGATTCTGTGTCACCCTGTATATGTATCAATTTAATATTAATATTAAAAATAGGTTCATAGTATTGTCGTTCATTTAGCAACGGAAAAGGTGCAAAATAATCAATCGATAGATAAGTTGAATAATTTTATTTTATTATAACTGCAGCCTAAGACACAAGTGAGATGCAATAAATGAATAATACATTAAAATCCAGCGAGTAATGAATTCTTCAACATGATTAAACGATGATCACGTCATGTACTGCATACATACGGTTCTCTGGAGAATGTGCATTCTTAATCAAAATTGATCACCCATTTTCTCTTCATAGATTTTTCCCTTCCTAAACAGAAAAAAATTTGTAGCTTCTATTAAATGAATATATTGTTCATTCTGATGTTAAATTACATTACAATCATGAATGTTTTCATGTTCTGTTAGGTCTCAAACTAATTTCAAGCTTCTCTTAGTTTTCATCAAATATGGATTACCCTAATGAATAGTTTAAGGCTTTCTGTTTAATACATTTCATAGTTATGGAAAACAAAAAAAAAACAGCAGGGACAAAACTAAACAATGAATTTTACTGTTATAAAAAGAGTCTTCCGGCCAATAAGCCCGAAAGACTCCTTTTATACCAGTAGAATTGTCGAGATATTTTGAAGTAAGTACAACCTTATACATTAGAGTAGCAGGGCTGAAATATACTTGCAAATTCCAGACAATTTTGCTTGGTATGTGTATATAATCTTGTCAACCTTCACACCATCATTTATATAGGACATAATTTTCCCAATATGATGGGGTTGTTATTGTAGAATTCCAATATTTTGAAATAATTTTTTTTCCACCATAAAATCAAATAATTGCATTGCACACTCGAATATTGGAAAGTTTCCTATAATTTGAGGAACCTTTGGTAAACATTTTGCCAGATGATCTGAAAAGCAGTCAAAATTGAATAGTTCTCACCTCAATATTTCACATAAAATATCCCAAAAAGCATAGTATTACCTATACTTACACATACAATATAACCCTGAGGATCCACAATTAAGGAAACAACTTCGATTATTGATAGTCAATAAACGTTAAAACCTAAAAATCCCATAGATCCCAAATAGAAAGCTAATGTAGAAAGCTGATCGGCGAATGCAGCGCTACCATCGGTAATTATTTTGTCCAAAATGTGTTGATGTCTATTAAAAGGTTGGTTTTGCAGATCTAGAATTAACACTCGGGCTAGTCCATTGCCTTAACGAATTCCGGAAACCGCTCGCGTTAAAAGGCGCCTATTCCGTGGTCAATCGACACGACAAGTAATTTAAAACGTCGGTCTCGGGCACTTTTGCCACTCTTGAGCACACGAAACGAGGGCGACCGCTTAATCCGGGCTTTGTATCGGGTGTCGAAGGTTTATTGTGCAAATTAATATCTCACTTCGCTCTCGTACGATCTCACTTTCAATTTCACGTTTTTCACCTCGCCTGGTCGCCCGAAGAAGTTTCTTGGTAGAGCAATTATCAGTCCACGAATCCTTAAAAACTCCCCGAGGATTCATGACCTGCTTGGTTCTCTTCGCACAGAAAGTCGGTTCTGAGACTACGCAAAAAGCCTATTGTACCATAGGTTTTTAAAGAATAAGTGGAAGAAGATCTTGCTAGCTGGCCCAAACAAATTCTTGCATTAGCCAGCACTCTCTGATTTCCTTGTAATTTTGAGGTTCCCAAGGAAGGTTTTTGAGGTTTTACCCTTTCCAGCCAGGAACTCTTTTCCCAAGGTTAACCTTCCTATACTCAAGTTAGGTTCTTGCTTTATTAGAGGAGTCCTTGTTTCTCTTCTTTCAAGTCTGTGGATGCCTTCATTTTTTGTGAATCTCGAGAACAACACCCAGCAAAATCTTTTTCTCTATTTCAGTATCGTAATGAGTTCATTACAGTACTAAGAGTAGTGCTGTAATGAAACTCATTACAGCACTGTTTTCAGTTATATTTTTCGTTTTATGGTTGTCAGTACTGACCTCTGATCCTCTCAATTTTCGAATCAAATCAATTCAAATTCCGCAATCTGTCAAATTTCGTTGGAGACACCAACTGACAAGATACAATACAAAAGTCACTAATCTGAATTTTTATTTGAATTTCTAGAGTTTTCCACAAAACTGTACTGAAATAGAGAAAATATCGTCTCATACTCGTTGCAGAAAGCAATTCCAACACTCGCTCCTTCGTCGCTCGTTTTCGAATTTCGCATTCGTGTTGGAATAGGAGCTCATTCTGCAACTTGTTTTAGAATTAAATTCTCAATTCGTTTTGGTAAGACATAGATAGTAGAGTAGGGAGTAAATGAAGATTGTGGTCGTTTTTTGCAATTTTATAAATTTTACAACAAACCAGCTGTTCGAGGAGATCCAAAGTCGATGTTTAGCTGTTATTAAAATCCCTAGAGTACATGTACGCGGAATTAATTGCTTGCTTAGTAAATTATCAGGAGGTCGAATTATTAATCTACGAGAGACGGTGTTGTCATTTCAAGAAATCGCTGACCGTACGAACAGAAACTAACTACTGTTATGAGATGTTGTCAAGCGTGGTTTGACAATGCCCAAAATCTAAGAAGAGTACCGTCACCAGACGGTCGAAAGGGCACAAATGAAGTCCAAGATCGACGTCTATGACTTAATCCCACTAGATATCGATCTCTAGCTTATGAGTTGTTAGGAGAATAAGGTCATGCTGTAACTGTTCGAACGGTTTACCGCCGTATAACTTCTTTTGGACTGCAGCATCATCGACTCCATCTTGTGTTATCCCTTACGGTTGAGCATAGCCTGCAACGATTACAGTTGTGCAGAGAACGACAATATTGGAAAGTGGAATGGCATCAGGTCGTCCTTCTATATGAATCTTGATTCTCTTAGACGTCTTAGACGACGTCGGGGAAAAAAACGTGAACTTCATTTTGATTTTGAGCGTCATGTACATCAGACAGTAGGCGTTATGGAATAGGGTGCTTTGCACATCCAACTACGTCATATTTCATTAATATTCGAGGTTACATGACAGCGCTGCGTTACCTTCAAGAAATAGTGAACCCATATGTTCTCCCTTACCTTAACGGTCTCGAAAATCCAATATTCCAGCAAAATAATGCTTGACCTTATGTTGCCAGACCCTAGATCCCCCGAACTTTCGCACCTAGAGCATGTTTGGGACAACATTCATGGGCTCTGAGGCATAAAGTGAAGGTAGCTTAGGACAGTATCCCTCAAAAAGAAAGAGATTACCTTCTTGCATCAATGCCAAGATGTGTTGGGGAGTGTATAGATAACCGCGGTGGACAAACACATCATTAACAAATTTAATAAATAAAATTGCGGAACTTTCGTTTTTTTTTCTCCAAATTTTAATCATCTTCTCCTAATCATGTGTGAAAAAAAAAAAAATTAAATTCAAACAGCGCGTTGTGTGTGTTGCAGTTTCTCTATCAGTCAGCATATCTGAGTAAGAGGATTTATGGAATGTCTTCATAGATGAACTAGAAACCTTCGATTTCGACGGACCTTTGTAATTTCTTCAGGAAAAACCTGTTTCTTCCTTCAATGTATCTATCGCATTCCCATTGAAATATCAAGTACAACCACAGGTGCCATTCATGTGAACAACTCCATCCCTGTCCCATAACTCGAAACGACACTAAATCCCAATATTGAGTCGTACACCTTTTATATTGCATATAAGCTCGTCTCAGACGATCTGATCTTCTAAATTTCAACGCTACATATCTTGCCGGACGCATGTAAATGTACATGCGGCTTTGTGCATGTCATACGTCGTGCGGCGTTCAAGACATAGGCATAAACAGAACACAACGAGCGGCTGGTTCATTGAAGAACTGGTTTATTAACACGTCCCGGTGGAAATATGGACCACCATCACAATATCGTACGTCTGAACGCGATGTCTTTATGAATAAGTGGAGAAGAAGGTAGTTTATGAACACTTTCTGATCCGCGTAGAGTTTTTTTCTTCTGGCAAGTGTCAGTCGTTTGATTTGATGAAGAAGAGTGTAACGAGTGATCAGTTCACCAAGTTATTTACCATTACTAGGACACGACAACATTGCTGGTGATTCATGTGCATTGTTGGTTTTCTCCCAGTAGGGCAAAATTGTTCGATTTGAAGCTACAATAATAATAATCAACCAACTGAGAAATTGCAACATCCTCAAGGAGCTATTTCAATTTCAAAGTTTTTGGGTATTCATAGATAGTATAGCAAGGAGCAAATTATTGAAAAAAAAATGGTTTAAAATTGTTTTACTATATTTGTTAATAATGTGATAATGTGTTTGTCCACTGCGGTTATCTATACGCTCCCCAACACGTCTTGGCAGTGATGCACGTGAATGGGCTTTTTATTCTTGAGGGATTCTCCCATGTTGTATACGTTTTAAAACTGAGTTCGTAAGAGGAGCCTCAATTTTGAACCTAAGCGGTACAGTGTACTACTTCCAATGAGGCGAGGCATACCGGGCGTTCATGACGCGATAGACAGTCGAGACAAAATTTGTTCCACGACATACTGTGTCGCGAGCTACTGGACCGATAAAAAGGGGGATAACGTAGTTACGTTAGACCGTTAGACGTTAGAGTTGTACTACCATCTTTTCTCGAAGTGTTTCTTCGTATTTTTGAACCCCCATAACTTGATTATAGTAGATGAACAAAATTCTCAGGATATAATGCCAGTAGTGGCATTAGTAGTGGCGTTATTAAACGTGCAAAGTTTCAAGTGCATAGCTCGTACACTTCAGATTTTATAGATATCTGATCACTGATGATCATAAAAAATGTATTTCCCGAACTCCTATCAAGTTGAAATTTGGTATGTGTGCTAGTTTCAGTACAAAAACAACGGAAAAAATCTTAAACTTCAAACCTTCATCCCCAAAACCAGGGGATGAATAAGTTTGTATGAGACTTCCTCCAATTTTGATGCTAGTGGTCTAAAAATTGATATATAGGGTATATACGAAGTACAGCTTGTTATAAATGTAAAAAAAATATTCAAGAATTCTCAGGGAAAATTACCCCCACATTTCGAATGAGGGGATAAAATAAAGCGCTCGTAAAACGTCTCATGTGTTTTTACACCAGATACAATTTTCCTGTAATATCTCCACTTATTTCGACCAAGGCATAGAGTTTCTGAAATAAGGACTTGCGAAGATGATGAGTGTAGAGTTAGCAGCTTGGCTCTACATGACTTCTGATAACTTTTTGACAATGTTAGAAATACGGCTTCGTGTTGGCAATATTTTACATGAGAATGTTTTGGTTGGATTACTTTCTACAAATTTGGTTCTAAGATTTAAAGGATTATGCCTGCAAATCGTTTATGTACAGGGTACTATTGATAAATTGGCATTTATGATTTTCATTGGGATAAACTCATACCTAACTCATACTAAAATTCAGGATTAATTACTCTTCATCCTCATAATTGGCGCCATCTCCTCCGCAGCAATGAATCTTCAAGTTTTATTAATCGTATTAAACTAGGTGCTCATTATCATACCCGAGCAACAAATATGCAAAATTGAATCTCAAACCAGTCTCGCAATATTCTCACGTTTCTGGTTCGGATATTCAACGGAAAAATAAACAGTTCAGCTGAATTTATGATCCCATGGAAATGTCAAGTGTGTAATAAATAAATATTTGTGGAGTGATTTCATTATGAGAAAACCCGCATTCAATTTTCAAGAATGGATATTTCTGTTGTATGCATTTGATAGTTCATTATTGTTCATTATGGTTCTGAAGTTTATTGTAATATTGTCATTTTGACTATTTCATGCATCAGTCAACATCAGAAGCACGTTTTTCAGTGCTTATTTTATAGATACATGCGAATTCTTCATCACATGAGTGATACGATCGAGCAGAAAATCGATTTCTCCTCTAAGAAATTGGATTCCTACATACATAAACCTAAAAGTCGTGATACCCTAAATGTGGGACAATTTGAGCATAACACGCAAGAAAGGACCGTGAGAACTTAGTCGGGTAAACTCATGGCAGGAAGTTGTTCTAGTTCAAATTAATCTCATTAATTGAAGACGCGCGTGCAATATATCAGCATTCTCAACAAATAGTGGGAAACATTGTGTGTGTAATATAATCCGGGACTACGTATATAATAACTACCAATTAAACCTGAAAGGAAGGTTCCAAACGTTGCGTCTAGGTAGAATGACAATAAGAATTAGACAGGTTGTCACTTTTATTCAGATGTCCGGAAATCTTGAAGTTTACTCCTCCTTCCTCACAAAAAATATCAGACGCAGTTAATAGCATATTTAAAGTGGAAAAGTAAAGGATATCATCCTAAAAAAATCGAAAATTTTCAGTCCTGAACAAGTTGAAAAGTTTATAAAGGAAAACCAGTTGAGAAAAACTTGATGGTTAAGGTTGCAACTATTTTCGGATTATTTGGACCCTGTCGACGTGAAGAATTGTGTAATTCATCGAAATAACGAAGAAATCATTGGTTCTACAACTTCCAAATACAAAACTGAAATTTAGTCGTTCTTTCAGTGTTTTTGGGAAGTATGTAGACTATTTTCATAAGTACTTTGCACTGCGCCCTTCTGTCATCAAATATCGTCTTTTTTTTCTGGAATACATGAATAATAAATGTACTGCCAATCCAGTTGGTATAAAAACATTTGGGAAAATTCCATGTATTGTTGGCGAATTCCTCAAACTGCCAGAACCAAAGCAATATACAGGACACTGTTTTCGAAGATCCTCCGCTTCATTGCTAGCAGAATCAGGAGCAATTATTACGGATACAAAAAACATGTATGGATGGAAGTCTACTGCGGTAGCCGAGGGCTATGTTGATCATTCCATTGCATATAGAAATGTCATTGCTGAAAAAATTCTCCCAACCTCAACAGATTTTGGGTCATCATCATCCAATATTGTACTTCCGGTTTCTACAAGTACTGATGGTGCTGAGAATTCTAATAATGTGTTGCTAAGCTCTAACGTCACAGGGCAATAATGTTTGTAATTGTTCTAGTTTTATGATAAATATTATTGATAATGACAATTTTCAATTGCTGAATTTTTCTCATCTGATTTCATCGTTAGGAAATGGAGTGCTAAAAATATTTTTAACACAAATGTTAAAAATATTTTTAACACGCTTCCACGTAAAAAATCAATTTCAACATTGTTTGCTGTCATTAAAAGTGTCACTTTTGATGGCAGTTGTACAATAATTAGGTACAGTTGAGCAAAACATACAGATTGAAAATACTGACGTAAAATACTAATTGAATTCGAAAAATTCATGAAACCCAACTACATTTTTTGAATATATTGAAACAGTTTAATCTCAACCCATCATTATATCAACAAACCCTCAATATTCAAAATCCAGAAACATCATGTCACATATACCTACACTTTCATGGCAAATTGGACCTGAAAGAAACAATCTCGTATATGAAACACATCCCTACAAATCGCATGAACTTATTGCTACCCTAGAGACCACTTTGGCTGATGAAAAAAGCGATGGAAACAATGAAAAAGTAAAGAATCCTCACTCTCCTCAACCCTAAATCTGAAATTTGGGTCCAAAACCTGATATCTGCGACATAAACACTCCAACACCAACAATAAAGAACATTCCAAACATCTCCATTCAAAAGCACTCAGCCATCCGAGAACCCGATTCTATCTCTGCCCGGTGGAATATGCAGACGTTTATTTATCGAACACACTTTCTGACACTTCCATGAGATAATATTTAACCGAAGCATTCAAGACCATATTCTAGATATTTTTACAGCTCGACGCTTTGCAGCAGAATCGTGAGAAAATCGTCTTGAAATATACTCACTTGTTTCTATCGCCGGCTGAAGAGTGTTTAATTTTGCATCAAAATGGTACCGCTCGCTGGGCGTAACTATCGGAGGATGCGTGTAATGGTGTCGAAGAGCTGGACGCAAAGGCCTACTTAGTTTGTACGAGGGAATTCTATGGTAATCGGGGTGTCCGATTTTTTATCGCTGCCTTAAGAACGAGAGCTAAATTCTGCAAATGACGGATGAATTCATATTGCGAAGATCACTTTTCACATCCAGGAGGAAGGGTTTCATCAATCAGGCAATCCAATTATTCACTGACACATATTGTGAACTCTCTCAAAATTTTGGAACCTAGTTCAAAGTGAAATATATCGGGCTAGTTTTAGAATTTTTCCGTCATTTGTTTTC
Organism: Hippodamia convergens; assembly: GCA_038502775.1. NCBI lineage: Eukaryota > Metazoa > Arthropoda > Insecta > Coleoptera > Coccinellidae > Hippodamia > Hippodamia convergens. Next base: position 16,008,785 of record CM076607.1, on the reverse strand, counting down.
TGATACTAGCTCACATATAAAAATTCAACTTCGTAGGACTTCAGAAGTTACCTTAACGGATTTTACGATCATCCGTGAGTCGGTGACGAAATTGAAAGGTTTTAGATATTCATAAAATGTTGACTGAAGAAGCAATACAATTGAAACTTTGTACGTTTGATTAGTCTACTATTGACATCATATTCTGAAAATTTTGTTCATTCTTAACTTACGTTATGACGAAAAATTAACGCACATTCCGAAAATCTCAATTTTAATGAAAGTTAACTCTACATTGACTTTAAAATTTTTTTTTTATGTTCTTTCGGGAGGGTTTTGAACGAAACAAGACACATAAAATGGAAGAAAAATTCAGGATTTCACCGAATCTTATGTGAAAGAAGAGAAATGAACAATTTTCAAAATACTGAAATGCTGAAAAGTGATTTAATACTTGGTATTTCCACCCCTTGTGTTAATTACAGCTCGACAACGACGGTTCATACTCAAAATGAGCGATCTTAAAATGTTCTGAGCTAATGCTTTCCAGATTTCTTCGAGTTGGATTCCTAAAACATTAAGAGTAGCTGGATGATTTTCTGAACTTCTCAGCCTCATATTGAGGTTGTCCCAAACCTTATAAGTCGGACTGGGATCTGGACTTCTTGCTGGCCATTCCATTCGAGCGACTTCAACCTCTTTAAGGTACTCCTGAACGATGCGCGCTTGATGGGGTCTGGCATTATCGTCCATAAAAATGAAATTTTCACCAATGAATGGGGCAAATGGCACTACATGCTCTTCAAGAATGTTCAGCATTCATAGCTAAATTATCAATGACCACTAGGTCTGTGCGAGCTGTCAAGGATATTCCACCCCATACCATAATCGATCCTTCCCCGAAAGCAGTAGTATTCAGGAAATTGCACTGAGCATATCATTCGTGTAAACGTCTGTTTACAAGGGAACTCCGATCACAAGGGTAGAGGCAGAATCTAGACTAATCTGTGCAGAGAACTCTTTTCCAATCGGCCTCTTCCCAATGGGTATTCTCTCTCGAAAAATCCAAACGCGACCTTCGATGGGCTGGGGTAAGAGCTGGGCTTCTTGCCGCGACACGAGGCCTTGAATCATATTCTCTGATGCGATTTCTCATTGTTTGAGTGCTAATTTGCACCCCATGACTTTGCCCAAGCTGATTTTGAAGGAGGCGAGCGGTTGAAAACCGTTGTCTCAACGAAGAAACTCTCAACTAACGTTCTTGAATGGCAGTTGTTACCCGTGGTACACCCTATCCTGATCTTCGAACATTCATATCTATCTCCCTGAATCGCTGCAACATTCTGGACACACTTGTATGGGAAACTCCAAACCTTTCTGCAATTCCTATGTGTGTCCACCCTTCTTCTCGCAAAACCACCGCTTGGGCACGTTCCTTTTTAGTCAAATTGGGGGTTTCGCGTTGCATAGCGATCGAGTGTAGAAAATCAAAAGAATGAAAAACTAGTGATCACTAGAATTGATCGAGAACAACTGATTTTATGATGGAACCAAAACATTCAAAATCTGATATCATCTTTTTTCATTTCTGCTGGGAAAAAACATCTGTATTGAAGAAAAACGTTGAAAGTGGATAACATATGCATCTATAATTCTGATAAAAATAATTTTCATTGAGAACACCTTCAGTTGTAGAATAAATTTGAGATTTCCATAATGTGCGTTAATGGTTTTGCGCAGTGTAGTTGGTAAGTACCCAAAAGTTTGGGAGGTGTTTATTTTAGTCCCACTGTTTTTTAAAATTCCGCTACAGGTCGAAGTTCTGTCAAAGACACTTTGAGGGTGGGTTATCATAAAAGCTATATTCACTAATCTTACGTGTTCTCTGAGAATTTGTTGTAACCTAAATTGGTGACAACGTTTAGTTCAATACAGTGGATTTAAGGCGCATTTAAAAAAAAAGTGCGTCATCTCTCCCTGTTTAACCATGTCTTGATTGATCGTAAAAAATATGTTTCCACGTTCAGATCACAGTGTTCACTTCTTTTGTGTTAGTGATTTGTCCATATCTTCCTTGCTGAATTGGGAATTCATCTGTCACAGACAAACCCTTCGTGGAATTGTTGCTGAATACAATTTGGATGATTGCTTTGCGTTAGATTTCCAGCATGGCAACGGATCGATATGATGCACACATAAAAAAAGGTCACTGTCCCAACAACAGTAATTACATAGGAGATCCCCAGACGCAGAGGAACTAGGTCAGCATCTCATCACATATTGTAATCGAAATGTAGCCAATCCAATCGCAACGCATCGGCAGGATAGGAAATCAACAACAGGAAATTAATGACCACTGTTTTCGAATGGATCACTGGGACGTCCCAATGCATTATTCAGAAAAAAAAAATGCGCAACATCCAAACGCAATATCGGGCAATAGGATTCGACTATGACACAACACGAACGCGTTGTGTTATCATCTCGCGGATATAACGCGATTTTTGATGGTTTTTGTAAAAATCGCCGATGGCAGTTGCGGATGTTATTATTGCTTTTTAGTCGTAAAATCTCGAATAGCTCGATTCTCGTAAATAGATCCATTACTTCCACCTCGATCGTCCCACTCATGAATACCCCAGCAATTAACTCAATCCACGTTCGAGTATTTCAAAACACCAAGGTACATGAGGTCTTTTCTTCATATGAAATTCCAGAATTATGCAAAAATTCATTATAACTTCATATTTTGTTGATATATCGCACTCTCGCTTCAAAAGTGACACACTTTTCCTGTTGATGACATGGAAAAGATCAGTTAACGAGCTTACATTAAATCATAGAAAAATTGACCCAGTGGGTTCTTCATATATCATATAGTAACCTACATATCAAAGCAGGTATCCATTTCATTTTTTTCCAATTATTGAGAAAGTATTTAGCATTTGAATATTTTCAAATTTTGATTTTGAGTTGTGTCACTTCTGAAGCAAGAGTGCGATATCTTTATATTCTTTCCATTCAGACAGCTAAAAATAATAAGTTTTTGGAACAAAAAGTTACCTAGCAGAGGTTGGTGCAACACAGGATGTCCACACAGGTCTGCAGTATGATCAAATGAGCAAAGGAAGGAATCTCAGCTGAAAAAGAAAAAACCCTTACCTCGCCCGTGAAAAAAAAATCACTTAAACTATTAAATATCAGAGAAATCTTGAAAAACATCAGCGTGACCTGATAGAATATCTTCATGTTATCCGTCTATGGACTCAAATAAACAGATTCTTCACAGAATGACTCGCAATTCTTAATCTGAAATGAAAAAAGACAGAGCAGAAAAGAAACCAATTATTTAGAAGAAATTAAATTAAACCATCTTGAAATTTATAAGTGAGATAACTATTTATTAGATGTTCTGTAGTCTCCTGATTTTATCTACATTCACAACTAGGGCTCTCAATCGAATTCCATAGGAAGAGCATACTGTTGCATCGTCCATGGCCTGTTCTAATACGATTTAGAACAGACCATATTCTTCTGGGACGGTCAAAACCGGGAAATCTGATGGAAGGATCAGTAATAATATTTTTATTGAAAAAATTGCATACATTTCGTTCAGATTGCCAAATTTCTTTGTCGCTTCTATTCATATCAATTAGGAAATTTGACCAGAAGGTTCAGTCAGGGGACCTTAATATCTGAAATATAGATGAGTATGGAAAATGAATTTGGAAAGGAATTGAATTTGTTCAAAGCTGTTGTCTCTTTGCGAATATGGTGAGGGACAATGTTTGAGAGGACTGGTAACCAAGGAGTAGGTGTAGATTTGATAGTACCAGTAATAATCCTCATAGAAAAATTTCTAGGTTCTCCAAGAATAGAGGTTTGGGCGTTGGGCCAGCAACCCAACACCAAATAAGTTGACAAAGTTGCTGAATATCTCATTTAACAAGCCTTGAAATAGCAGTGGTAGTAAACAACGATGGACGAGTGAATGGACTAAGTATGAGAATAATTACTTGAAATGTACAAGGAATATCAAGCACCAGGGGATCATTATTGCTGAAGGATTGGAGATCGAGTTCAGAGAAATGCAAAGACTTGAGAAGCTTGGTGAAGAGAACTGGGTATACGGCATAAGGCTGTTTCTTGATGATATGTACTGTACATTGCAATCATCGCATATTGTTTAGCCCAGAATACATACATACATCATTTATTTTTACATGAACTGTTCAACCAAACAGGGCAACAATATTCACCACCAATTACAAAGGCCGATGACAACAGTGTGTCTACAAAATTAAAGATATTTACCTCCCATCTCACCACAAGATCTCCAGATTCCTGGAACCTTATCAATCACCTGCAACCTCGAAATTATGAGCAGTTATCATTAGCTGAAAAATTTTCATCCTCTTATCTCGCAGGCATTATAAAATGTGTCAGGCGAAAGCAACCTGTACGCAATTACACAAGCTCGGATGCATGTGTGATCAAGATAAACAACAATGGTCTTCAGGTCGTTACCTGTGGGTTCCGAGGTACAGTTAGCCACGAGATAAAATTGAGAAGAATTGCTGTCCTGTGGATATAATCGATGTTAAAATATTGCTAAATGGTAGGTGTTAGCATGTCCCGGAGACTTATGCGACGACAAAATTCATATGGCCTTAACAGATGTCCCGGAATGGGCTTTAAGGTCGGTAATGCGTTATTTTACGAGGAGATTGGCCCGAATTGTTGTTTGTGGACAGAGATTCGCGTCGCTTGCCTTCATAAATCGCAGGGTTCTTGGAATTCAGCCTGTGCACCAACAAAGTGGCGAAAACGTCGGATTTAAATTGAATATTTGTGAAACTCCAGCGAAATACCCATTTTTGTCCGAAATACACTTCTGAAGCCATACAAACGTGCCACGTGAAGTTTCAGTTGAAATAAACCGGAATCTCATTCAAATGTGACACGTTTTCTCCAAACACACTTTGTGTTAGTTGTTAAAATGAACAGTTAACCTCAAATACTTACCGTTGCACCAGCTGTAAGTGACATTTCAATGGCTAAAGCTAACCTCAAATTTGACTGCTTCTGTAATGGCTACTGATATACACATTGAAATGGGCAGAGCATATCAGCACCTCAGAGGTAAAGTGTGTTAAGTCACATTTTTTCAGACACGAACTTTCTACAATATTGTATTCACATTAGTAAATTCTAGCTAGTGGAACACATTTTTGACTCCCTAGGTATATCAAGTCGCCAAATAATGGCAGTAAACATTCTTTGAAACGATAATCAAACTGAAAAATTTCTCTTTTGTCCAATTCTGAAATTGTGACTTAACACACTTTACCTCTGGGGTGCTAAATTGAAAATTTAAAACCTCAATAACGTTATTGGTAATGAAACTTAATTTGCGACGTCATAAGAGGTCTACTAAAAAAACTCAAACTCAATTTTGAATTTCATTTTTTGATAAAGTGAGTCTTCAGCTTAAAAATGTTAAATGCTAACATATTGTTATTTAATTAGAGAAACTGAGATGATTTTCTGGAACTCAACTTTTTTCACGGGTGACATATCACATCAGTATTAGGTAATGAAATTATTATGATTAGGTCAGGCAAAAAATACAAGGATAAGGAATGAAATAAACTAAAGAAAACATAGGTACAGACGAACAGTTCATTCATCACAAAAATTTTATTTGAATGATTTCACATGATATAGTTGATAAAAAGTGAAAAAAACAATGAAAAATAAATTTCTGACATCATTTCATGCAAACTGAGAAACTATTTCAACAATGAGAACTCTTTTATAGGTTGTGGGCCCACCACGACTATTAATGATTTTACACCTTTTCTGAAGGGTGTGATATATATATATATATATATATATATATATATATATATATATATATATTCAGAAAAATAATTTGACGTCGAAATATACAGCGTGTTCAACTCGAAAAATATCAAGTTTGTGCCCAATCTCAAAAATAGGGCTCTAAAAGAACGTTTAAAACCCCACTTTTTTTGCGTAAAAAATATTTATTATAAGTATTTTTATACGTAATGACATAATAACATTTCTTGGAGTGAACATTTTCGTTTTCGCTCTATATTTCAGGAATAGAAGTAATTGAAATATTTCTCTTCTTGGCTTCCAAAGTTTTACGAAAAAGTGATACAAGGTCGTGAAAACCGCATGTTTCTATCTTTAATGAATAATAGCTGAAATACAGTGCAATCTCAACCAAAATAGGACACAGTGCACTCTCTTCTATCTGATATTTGTTCAATGTTTTGGTTATTTAATGCACGTGTTGTATCGATTCGAATATTCACAGGATAAGATTTTTTTTTGAGCTTTTCGCTGTCGAGCAGTCTTTTCCAGCTGATTTTTTGAAAAATTTTTCAAGAAATTCCAGAAAGATTTAGTTAGTATTTTAGAATCTGTTTGATCAGAAATGACCTGAATAACTTCATCTTTCCATATCCACATCGTCTAACCCTGTATATCCAATTTCAGTATTAGTTTCATCGGACTTCCTGAGAATGGGTATGAGATGGATTACTATAAACTGAAATAAATAATCGTTTAGATTGTATAGATCTTCCATCATCCTCATAAATCATCCTTTTCATCCATAATCTCCGGAATAAAAACAAGGATTCACTTTCGTACAACGAAAGTAATAAGAGTACGTAACAAGCCACATAGAAATCCATGTGAATATACTTTTACTCTCCTACGTTATTCAAGGTATATCTTTCGCATAACGCTACAACAATGCCGAACAAAGTTGTGTGTAGATGGTAATTATCAATGGTTAATAACACCCAAGGCATATACATATCGAGACCGTTACAACGGTTTCATCCTTTGAATGCATTTTTACGTTGAATTTCAAATCGTCATACCTTACTTAGCAGGGACATACAGTTTTATGAATTTTCCAGGAAATGCAAACAATGCGCGAGTCTATGAATATTCCTTTTCCAATTTATCTTCATCTCACTCAGGCGTCCTTTCTTTTGTTTCATGAAATGCTGCTTGGAGAAGTGAAGAGAAGTTATTTGCATCTTTCACCAACCTAAAATATGCGTTATTACATTTCTCATTGAAAAAAATGCTGTACATGTTAAACAGACAATCTTGGTGTTTTGTTCTTGACTGTTTCTTAAGCTACCTCATCGATTTTCTCTGTTGTTATAGATATCCAAACCGGAAGTGATTCCAGAAAAGTCTTCATCTGTTTTATTTGCCTTTTGAGGCAGCAATCTCGTGGATATTGAAAAATAATAATGTGAGGTTTTATGATGAAATGGTCTTGAAGGAGTTATAAATTATGGCCTCTTGTCGCGGCAAGAGGCTCAGCTCTTACCTCAGCCCTTCGAAGGGCGCTTTTGGATTTTGCGAGAGAGCATATCCATTAGGAAGAGGCCGATTGGGAAAGAGTTGCCTTCACAGATGTGTCTAAATTCTGCCTCTACCATTGTGATCGACATTCCCTTTCATACAGACGTCTTTATGAAAGATATGCTCAGTGCAATTTCCTGAATACTACTGGTTTAGGGGGAGGATCGATTATGGTATGGGGTGGAATATCTTTGACTGCTCGCACAGACCTAGTGGTCGTTCGTAATGGAGCTATGAATGTTGATAAGTATACAAAAAACATTCTTGAAGAGCATGTATTGCCATTTGCCCCATACATTGCTGAAAATTTCATTTTTATGGACGATAATGCCAGACCCCATCGTTCAGGAGTACCGTGAAGAAGTCTCTCGAACGGAATGACCAGCAAGAAGTCCAGATCCCAATCCGATTGAGCAGGATTGGGACAACGTCAATAAAAGGCTGAGAAGTTCAGAAAATCATCCAGCTACTCTAAATGACTTAGGAATCCAACTCGGAGAAATCTGGGAAGGATTAGATCAGAACATTTTAAGATCACTCATATTGAGTATGAACCGTCGTTGCCGAGCTGTAATTAACGCAATGGGTAGAAATACCAAGTTTTAAATCACTTATCAGCATTTCAGTATTTTGAAAATTGTTCATTTCTCTTCTTTCACATAAGATTCGGTGAAATGCTGAATTTTTCTTCCATTTAATGTGTCTTGTTTCGTTCAAAACATTCCCGAGAGAACATAAAAATGAGTTATGAAGTCAATGTAGAGTTAACATTCATTAAAATTGAGATTTTCAGAATGTGCGTTAATTTTTTTGCGCAGTGAGGTTTCATGATGAAATGGCTTTAAAGGAGTTATGAACCATGTCTTTACATGTGTGCGCAAGTTGGAAAACTGCAACGGACGTCAGAATGAATTCGATAGGAGAAGGAAGCGGAAATATATCCAGGTGTAGTTCTCCCATTTGTGCATTGCCTCGTAAAAGAGACGAGCAGGGTCCTTCAGTTTGGCTGCACTTCAGTTTAATGGTCGTTGATTTAGGTTCATTCGAACGGGTAGTCTCGTATCATTGTCCACTTGGAGAATGCTATCGCAAATTCGTCTAGACGACCAACGTTACAGTATTTGAAGGAATACGCGAGTTTTATGTGCAACGCGAAACAGCTTTTTCCGCAAGAACTCTCCTCGAGTTATATTTCTTCCCGGCCAATAGCGTACTGCGCACACGGGGACAATAAAATGGATGGTAGCCGTGCATAAATACATAAACGTGCTTGTTTGAACAAGAGTGGGTACACCGATGTGCAAAAGTGAACGTGGAAGAAATTAAATGAAATTTACAGTATACGGCGGTTGAGCGTATATACTTATCTGCTGGAGATGCCGACGTATGTCATTTTTCAACTCCCACACCATAGGGATCATGGTGTAAGTGCCAGGCTCGTGTGTTTGAACTCGGTAACTGTATTCCTGGATGCATCTGACGATCTAGATTAAAAACCAGAATTGAGTAATACTGAATAATACCAGATGAAATGCGATGCTTTAACATCAATTGAAGAAGCACCTAACATTATCCTTCATCAGTCCACAAAGAAACCTTATAATTAGTTAAGTTATGGTATCAGATACATGATTTTATTGTACCTGAATAGGTACTTTTTGTTTCAACATTTTTTGTATTACTTTAGCTCTCTTTTTCATAAGAATATATATAACTGAAAGATGATACTTTGAACTTGGACATGATCACTAATAAACTGTTGTGAATTATCTTTCAAGCTTGAAGCAAACTTTTCCTATTCACTCACAATCATCAGCCATTTACAAAAAAGTACGTCTAAAATCGGTTGGAAATCCTTTCTAATCAGTTCCAACAAACCGATCATATGAATAAGGGTTAATAATTGTGAATACATATGAAAAATTCACTTCAAGGTGGCAGGACAGTTCGAAACAGTAAAAATGATTATGGATCATGTAACAGCAGCTCCCAGTTATGTTTTAACCTCAAAAAAGTGATTTTTCAATGAAAGTTTGATGTAAACTTTGAAGTCAATTATCTCTTCTCGATCTGTTATCTCAGTAAAAACTTGAGAATTAGAGAAAAATCATTCAGAAGGTTTGATTATTCTATAACTCTCCTGTCCAAAGTTATATTAGACTTCATTGTGAACCATCCAGTTTAAATTATCAAATTTAAGATATAAATCTCTGAAAACTTCCGACATTTGTTCAATAAACTCATCAAATCTAAGCAACTGCGCACTAACGTCACACACTTACGTGAATTGTTTATCACTCGACTGAAAATCAAAACTAGATCTTAGGGATTCAAGGCGTCGGCATCGATCCCATTTATTCTTATGACAAGATTGGAAAAGGGTTTAGTGCTTAGTTAACAAAATTCAGATATTCACACATCACTCATAAATATTATTTTGTTGGTAACGGGAGCAAATTGGAGATTACTAGGCATCAAGCCCTTTGATGAAGTGCTTCAATTACCGATCACTGAGCGCTGCTTTTTAAAAGTCCTTAGGACCACAGGGCCTAGGAGCACGGAAAGTTTTCGAGTGCTTTTGCGAGCACGAAGTACAGTGATCTGGCACAGCTTTGAAGAAGCCACATAATATATTTTCATCCGAAGTTTCTAGAAAACAATATCACCTTCTTCTTGAGTTAACACGCCTCTCTAAATCACACTCACTGCTTGATTGGAACTTTTAACAATTTCCTGAAGGCTCTCAGATAATCAAAGTTGTCTGAACTGATACAAAGGCCCATAGAATTGGCAGGAATAAAAGCAACGACGTTTTCAGCAAATAACCTGCTATTCTGTCTGAATAGGCAATGTTGTAGCCTTCATGCAGATAAAAGTCTTTTAGGAGTATCAGCAGTTCTCTTTTGAGGTTTTTTCAAGTTAACAAAGAAAGAAGAAAAATCAAGTTCAACAGATCATTCTTTTTGGTTATGAAGATGTAGCAAGAATACATGTTGGAGTAGCAATTTCGAAGCCTTTCGAAGAAAATTATTGAAAACCTTTGCTCAAAAAGAAAGCGACAAATTTTCATTTTGCAATAAAGTTCAGTGGGTTCACGCCATCTGATGTAGCTTGATTTAGTCTTCTTCCCTATCCATACGTAACTTCCTAGGTCTAAATAACGGCAATAACAGCTACAGCAACAACGTCTCGACGACGAATTAAAGCTTCGTCAGGAGGAATAAATAGGGAGAACTGGGTCATTACATATTTGTTTTATGGCGATCGTTGGGAACACTAAGTGGAAGAAACCATTGGTGGTCCGTGGTTATGCGAAATTTATTCGATGGGGATCAGCATTCGTAGGCGGAATAATAGTTGCCGCGTCTATTCCATCCAATAATATCGTGTATAGGGTCACTTTTTGTTAGGAATAGATGAATATGGCTTCATGTGGTCTATTTTTCGATTTCCTTCGACGATCACCTTCGATTTGAAATATACGGATGGAGGAACTGGAGCTGTTGTACTCTTTGAGAGGATGAATGATACTCGATAGCAATAAGGTATATCGTAGTGCTTTGATCTCCAATTTGGGTGCCGCATAGGTAACAACCTCTTGGTGTTTGTTGTTCGTGGAATTAAGTCATAGACTCTTACAAGATGGTCTATTTGCAATCATAGGAAAAACTGTGGAAATCATTTAAAAAATATTACATTATCTGTAAAGGTATTATGCAAGCTTTTATCTCAAATTTGTGAATCGTTGAAATGCTGCGCTGAGCCGAATGTTTGCATGATGATATTGTTGCATTTCCAACATAATCTTCGATTTTTTCTACTCTTGTTTCAATTCATTGTTGATCATGTTTCCCTTGAACCCTTTACTTGATCAAATTAAACTGCTCTATATGAGTTAGGCATAATGACTTAAATCGCTAAAAAATATAGTTTGAAGGAGATTTTTTGATGAAAATTCATATTAATATGATTTCAAGTTGCAGGAAATAAAATTAATTTTATCCTGTACGACTGCAGCGTACACAGGGTGGTTAGAAAAAATCGAGTGAAATAACACACGAGGTTGCGGAACATTTCTTGAAGAATTTGGTTCCGTTTATGGAACCAAATTCCAGCAGAAGCTCTCTCTGATCTTTAAGGGATTCTACCTTCTCAGTGGTTGGAAGTTGGCATATATTGAATGATAAGGTGAATTTTTTTCTGTCCTTTACAGTGCCCATTAAATATCAACTAAATCAGGAAAAACAGAAATATTTAATAACAATGATCATAATATACCATGAATGAAAGTGGATGTTAAATTATTCAATGTTTAAAAATCTGATGTTATGTGAACAAGCATCATATACTCTCGAAGGAAATTAATGTTTCACACAGTTTTTCCTCGATACCTTCGCAAGGGAAAATTCTGGGTAAAATGGTTATGAAATAAGAAAATGATTTTGAAATTTTTCAGCCGTAGAGTATCAAGAGAATAAGATGTTCTATCTAACGTTTCGACTATAACTGCGGAAGTCATCTTCACAGTAATTTTTCCAGTTTGACTGTTGTAGATATTTAGAAAAAAAAACTTAATTTTCAATATTTGAGTACATTTGATTAATTTGCTACTTCCCAGGAATGAGAACTTTCAGTACGTCTGCTTAGTTTCCTTTCAATATTTATTCTCGGTAATCTGTTCGCAGCGAGTATTTGAAAAAAGCAAAATGATTCGATGATTAGCGTCAATTTTTTTTCCGACCGATTTCCAAACAATTGAGGCGAAGCGAGTCGCTTGCGTCCGCCGATTTAAAGCCCATTTTCCATCGTTAGTCGCCGGAGGGATTATCGTAAACCTGCGACCAAGCGCCCATCAAATGGATCGGTTGAGCGGAAAAACATAGCTATATCGGTGCACAAATTTCGCACTTTTGCACCCGTTTCTACCTGTCCGCAACCGGTAATGTCGCAATTTGCAAAGCCAACTTCAATTAGCCGAATATTTCCGTTGCGTGCCGAACACAAATGTCGGAATGCGTTTTCATAGGGCACGCTAGATTTACCCTGACGATAACCCGTCGGTTTTCCGGTGATTTCGTGTTTGCGATATTTGTCGACTCGGCGATTTTTTTATTCACTGTTTCGCAGTCATCCCAGTGGGACTTTCGAATTGATTTGATTATTCTATGATTCGTTATGAAAAGATTGATCGAACAACTACTCAATACTTCCATAGCCTACAATGTCTGGCATTCATTAAACTTTTTTCAGTTTTCACTACTAGTCTCCGGAGAAAACATTATTGAATCTGAATCAACTGATAGAATGTGGGTTGGTTTTGAGATTGAGCCTGAAGATGAGCTCTTTGAGTCGTCTTAATACACTGACAAAGAAATTGCAACACTCAGAAGGAGATTTTTAGATATAAATTTTTTTTGGGTAAAACATAGAAAGTGTAGCAAGGAGTAGATGATTGATATTTGAAATAAAAATTAAGAGTTTGTAGATGCTCTATTTCTTCTTGAGGGATACTATCCTAAACAACCTGTACTTCACTAATGACTAAATTTCCAAGCCTCCAGTCCATAAGACCTTATACTTCAAGTTCTGATTTTCACGTAAATGACAAGATTCGCAGTAATTCTCCTTTGAAATAAATAGATTAAAGAGCAACTCCAAAATTCTGAGCTGGTTTCACACCTATCATTTTCTCTTCACAGAACAAAAAACAACAAGGCAAAATAAAAGATCATTTGAATTTGGGTGAGGGTATTAAACCTTCATAACCTCTATAAAAGCATGAAATAAAACAAGAAGTCTGCAGGTCTCTGTGCAATGCTAATACTCTATATGGTGCTTCTGGAAAATAAAGTTATTAGATCAAAGACAGACGACAGATCTGTTATTATAACACCGCCCCCGTATGGAGTTTTATGAATAATAAAACGACGACATAAACGTCTATTTCACTCTCTCCTTTAAAAAGCGAGCTTGGTCTGATTACGAATACTGAGACAGTAACGAGTCTTATGAATATAACTACCAAGTATTTCGATTCTGAGTTGTCATTACCATTGTGAGTTAACAGCTTGAGCCTCATTTATGAAGACAACAACTAGAAAAATTTTTCTACCTTGAGATCTGTGAAAGTTAATAGTTTGTTTGCATTTGCACCATTTTGATGAGTGAAATTATGTATTGTTACCCAGAGAAGGCGCAGTCAATTTTTCCAGAAGGGTATGAAGGAACACAAATCAAAATTTCATATTCTTTTCAGTTCCACAACTAATTTTTTCGTTCTCTAGAATTAAGTGCTTCTGCTTCATCTTCAAAACTTGTTGTTCCATTGAGTGAGCCAGATGAGGCGACCTCTTAGGTACGTTTGATGATTCTTTGCCCTGAAACTAGGAAAGATACAGGCTCCTTTAGTCAGCTTGTTGATTCGTTTGGAATTGTCAAGTCTTCCTTCGTTGCTTCATTGTGCCTTGGAAATTTTCTGAAACACACTTTACTTTTCTTCTTAGGGGAACATAGGGAAATTGGCCTGGTCATTCTTGGTTTCATTACTCGTTTTGACATTACAATTGTTCGAGTTCAGTCATTAACCTGTCTACGATCCTCACAACTGTGATCCACTTTACAAAGTTTATTGCACATATAAACCTTTATTTTTCATATGGATGTGAAGGTAACAGCTTGAGCCTTCAATATTGGAACAATCGGAGTGAGGACAACAACTAGAAAATTTTTTCTACCTAAATATTTGTAAAAGTTAATAGTTAGTTTGCATTTGCACCATTTTGATGGGTGAAATTATGTATTGTTACCCAGAGAAGGCGCAGTCAATTTTTCCAGAAGGGTATGAAGGAATAAAAATCAAAATTCCATATTCTTTTCAGTTTCACAACTAATTTTTTCGTGCTTCACTGAGCTGATTTTTGATTCGTTCTCTAGATTCAAGTGCTTCTGCTTCCTCTTCAAATATTGTTGTTCAATTAAGTGAGCCAGATGATGTGACTTCTTAGGTACGTTTGATGATTCTTAGCCCTAGGACTAGGAAAGATACAGGCTCCTTGAGTCAGCTTGTTGCTTCGTTTGTAATTGTCAAGTCTTCCTTCGTTGCTTCATTGTGCCTTGGAAATTTTCTGAAACACACTTTACCTTTCTTCTTAGGGGAACATAGGGAAATTGGCCTGGTCATGCTTGGTTTCATTACTCGTTTTGACATTACAATTGTTCGACTTCAGGCATTAACCTGTCTACGATCCTCACAACTGTAATCCACTTCACAAAGTTTATTGTACATTTAAACCTTTATTTTTCATATGGATGTGAAGTTAACAGCTTGAGCCTTCATTATTGGAACAATCGAAGTGAGGACAACAACTAGAAGATTTGTTCTACCTTGATATTTGTAAAAGTTAATAGTTAGTTTGCATTTGTACCATCTTGATGAGTAAAATTATGTATTGTTACCCAGAGAAGGCGCAGTCAATTTTTCCAGAACGGTATGAAGGAACACAAATCAAAATTCCATATTCTTTTCAGTACCACAACTAATTTTTTCGTGCTTCACTGAGCTGATTTTTGAATCGTTCTCTAGATTTGATGCTTCTGCTTCATCTTCAAATCTTGTTGTACAATTAAGTGAGCCGGATGATGTGACCTCTTAGGTACGTTTGATGATTCTTTGCCCTGAAACTAGGAAAGATACAGGTTCCTTTAGTCAGATTGTTGCTTCGTTTGGAATTGTCAAGTCTTTCTTCGTTGCTTCATGGTGCCTTGGGAATTTACTGAAACACACTTGACCAATGTTCTTAGGATTACATAGGGAAATTGGCCTGGTCATGCTTGGTTTCATTACTCGTTTTGACATTACAATCTTTCGAGTTCAGGCATTAACCTGTCTACGACCCCCACAACCTTAATCCACTTCACAAAGTTTATTGCACATACCTTTAATTTTCATATGGATGGGAAGTCAACAGCTTGAGCCTTCATTATTGGAACAATCGGAGTGAGGACAACAACTAGAAGATTTGTTCTACCTTGATATTTGTAAAAGTTAATAGTTAGTTTGCATTTGCACCATTTTGATTGAAATTATGTATTGTTACCCAGAGAAGGCGCAGTCAATTTTTCAGAAGGGTTTGAAGGAATACAAATGAAAATTCCATATTCTTCTCAGTATCACAACTAATTTCTTCATGCTTCACTCATCTGATTTTTGAATCGTTCTCTAGATTTGAGTGCTTCTGCTTCCTCTCCAAATATTGTTGTTCAATTAAGTGAGCCAGATGATGTGACTTTTTAGGTACGTTTGATGATTCTTAGCCCTGAAACTAGGAAAGGTACAGGTTCCCTTAGTCAGCTTGTTGCTTCATTTGGAATTGTCAAGTCTTCCTTCGTTGCTTCATGGTGCCTTGGGAATTTTCTGAAACACACTTAACCTATGTTCTTAGGGGGACATAAAAAAGGGGTCTGGTCATGTTTGGTTTCTTTACTCGTTTTGACATTAACTTTCTACGGTCCTCACAACCGTAATCTACTTCACAAAGTTTATTGCACATACCTTTATTTTTCATATGGATGTGAACTTCACCCAGTAATTGCTGATGTAATTTCGAAGTATGGCACGAAACGCGATAATAAACGAACAAGAAATTTATGATTAGCTGCTTTGGAACTCCTCACCATAACACTGATCCGAATATCCGATTACATATTCAGCTTAGTATTCACAAAATCCGACCGTAACAAAGTACAAACTATCATGCCACATCGGCATAAAATTCAGTCATGAAACTACTGGACATAACCGCGAAAGCTTCGATTATAAAGGTGAATTACTACCATAAAACGTTGACGTTTCAACGTTGGCCCCAACTTTATTGTATGTAAATACGCATTTATCGAATTCTGGATCGTTCCTTGACAGTCTCTGCTCGGAGAAAAGTGAGATGAATCTGCGAAGAGGTTCTGCTATTCTGGATTGGTGGTCAGGATTGGATTAACCTAAGCTAACATCACTTTACCATTTCTTTATATGATCGTCATTGGTCCGGTGATGAAGAAATAACCTTTCTCCAATTCTCTGTCAAATCCGTTGATTATGCCACATTTTATGAATCAAAATCTCGCGAGAATATTTAATTTTAGCACAGTTTCCG
Organism: Hippodamia convergens; assembly: GCA_038502775.1. Taxonomy (NCBI): domain Eukaryota; kingdom Metazoa; phylum Arthropoda; class Insecta; order Coleoptera; family Coccinellidae; genus Hippodamia; species Hippodamia convergens. Next base: position 15,992,235 of record CM076607.1, on the reverse strand, counting down.
TGGAAACATATTTCGATTTCATGTTGGCTTCCTTCCAGGGATTCAGTTATTATCTGTCAAATTTATGATGAAGGAAACAGTTTTGCCAATCGATATAACTCAATGCACAAATTACTGGATGATACGCATGAAAATATTTCATTAATTTGAAAAAAATTCAGAGAATAAGAGAAAATATCGTGAAATACTCGTACAGAAAACTTATCCTATCATCCCTTCATTAGATTTCAGCCTGACAATGTGTCATTTTAAATTAATTTTTCTATTTCAGTTCCGTAATGAGTTCATTACAGTACTTAAAGTGGTGAAACTCATTACAGCATTGTTTCAGTTATATTTCTCGTTTTGTATTTGTCAATACTGACCTCCGATCGATTCAAATCAATTCAAATTCCGTAATCTGTCGCATTTCGTGAGTCACACTAACTGCCAAAATGGAATATAAAAGTCACTAACCTAAATTTTTATATGAATTTCGAGATTATTTCACAAAACTTGACTGAAATAGGGAAAATATCGTCTAATACTCATTGCAGAAGCCAATTCCAACACTCATGCTATCGAAAATTCGCTCCTTCGTCGCTCGTTTTCGAACTTCGCATTCGTGTTGGAATAGGAGCTCATTCTGCAACTTGTTTAAGAATATACTATTAGTCGTATGAATTACTTCATGACCATGTGGATCTGCAAAAATGAAGGAAATTATTTGGGGCCTTACTTTCACTATGAGTGGAACTTGGTCATTATAATTTCAATACATGCACGTCTTACTGCTGTAGAATTAACAAATCTCTTTTGAGGGGTATGAAAATATTTCTATTCTGTGGATTCCAACATTATCTTATGAAATCTCAAATTTTTCTCCTTTCGTTGTCAAATGAAACGATTGTATACTATGGAAGATTGTGACGTTATGTATACACCTATGGGTTCTGAAATTAAGTAAATCACTTTCTTTCAAGAACTACAAAAATTGTATTCTGAACTCATATTCCACCTTTTTTTTTTTAATTTCAGGGTCTAATCTCCCAGTATTTTATTTAAGAATGAATAAGAAACATTTTCGAAACATTTTTCGCCTAACAATGAAACAAAAAGTAACATTTCGAACTGTCAAGCTTTGTAATGTTTCGCGATAAATCCTCATCAGAGCAATAAAAAGTTCTTACGATTCTAATAACTTTACGGATTTGTCTGATGAAGGAGTTTGATACATCTTGAAACGCTTCAAAATTCGAATGTTATTTCGATTGTTATTTTTGTTCCATCGTCAGGCAACAAATTTTCAGAAAACTCACTCATAATTAGTCGATCTACATGGTTGAGCAGTAAAACAAAAATATTTCGTCAATGATTGATTCTCTTGTAAATTATTTCTTCAAATAATATTCAATACAATAATGAAAAATAAGAATCAAGTCACTTGGTTCACAGTATCAAAAAAATAGTTTTTGGAGACTACTTAAGTCAAATGCTCTTCTTTGAAATAGCTCTGCGTATAACTCTGGGAAGCATATCAATAGATATTGCTGCGATCAAATACTTAAGGGCTTATATTGTCCTGGGGGCATCATGAGCAAATATATTGATTTTGTGATTTAAAAAAAAAATTCGGGAGACTGAGAAGAAAAAAGGCAAATAATGCAAATCTTACTCCCAACTACTACACAGCGCGATGCAAAGCCTTTCTGAAACCTTTAATTTTCACTGCCAGATCTTGTATAAAAAAATAATCATGATCAGTTGGATTAATTGGTGCAAAACGGAATTCCAATTTTTTTTGTTCTACTAGATTTGTACCCTAAGCGCCTGTCTATCGCGGACAATCAGCATTCCTCGACTTCTGAACGAGGAGCCAACTCGAAAAGATGGAAAATTCACAATTTCAGATATGAATTCAACACGGGCCCACTCGGACGGAGCTCATATCCTGTCCTAGGACTGGATTTATTATTTTAATTTCCTGTCGTCGCTGAGGGCATTGTTTTTCCGCTGGCATTCCGCTCCAAACTCCGGGATATTTCATTTAGAAAACGTCATCAGAGCGGGAGAGAGTAGACGAGTTTAAAACCATCGTGTGATTCCATCTCCAGTTTGTGATTTCGACGAAACAGTTGCTGCACTTTCGGAATTTTCCTCACCCATTGGAATAAACTACATTGCGCATAAAATTTAAAGCACATTCTGAAAATCTCAATTTTAATGAAAGTTAACTCTACATTGATTTCATAACTTATTCTTTATGTTCTCTCGGGATGGTTTTGAAAGAAACAAGACATATCAAATGGAAGAAAAATTCAGGATTTCACCGAATCTTATGTGAAAGAGGAGAAACGAACACTTTTCAAAATACTGAAATGCTGGTAAGTTATTTAATACTTGGTATTTCCACCCCTTGCGTTAATTACAGCTCGGCAACGACGGTTGATACTCAAAATGAGTGATCTTGAAATGTTCTGATCTAATCCTTCCCAGATTTCTCCGAGTTGGATTCCTAAGTCATTAAGAGTAGCTGGATGATTTTCTGAACTTCTCAGCCTTCTATTGACGTTGTCCCAAACTTGCTCAATCGGATTGAGATCTGGACTTCCTGCTGGCCATTCCATTCGAGAGACTTCAACCTCTTCAAGGTACTCCTGAACGATGCGCGCACGATGGTGTCTGGCATTACCGTCCATAAAAATGAAATTTTCACCAATGGTGGCAAATGGCACAAGATGCTCTTCAAGAATGTTCCTTATATACTTATCAGCATTCAAAGCTCCATTATCAACGATCACTAGGTGTGTGCGAGCAGTCAAAGATATTCCACCCCAAACCATAATCGATCCTCCCCCGATACCAGTAGTATTCAGGAAATTGCACTGAGCATATCTTTCATGTGGACGTCTGAATACAAAGGAAAGTCGATCACAATGGTAGAGGCAGAATCTACTCATTTGTGAAGAGAACTCTTTCCCAATCGGCTCTTTCTAATGGATATGCTCTCTCGCAAAATCCAACCGCGCCCTTCGATGGGCTGGGGTAAGAGCTGGGCCTCTTGCCGCCACACGAGGCCTTAAATCATATTCTCTGAGGCGATTTCTTATTGTTTGAGTGCTAATTTGCACCCCATGAGTTTGCTCAAGCTGTTTTCTCAACGGAAAAACTCTCTAGTAACGTTCTTGAATGGCAGTTGTTACCCGTGGTCTACCCTGTCCTGGTCTTCGGACATTCATACTTGTCTCCCTGAATCGCTGCAACATTCTGGACACACTTTTATGGGATACTCCAAACCTTTCTGCAATTCTTGTGTATTTCAACCCTTCTTTTCGCAAAACTGCCGCTTGGGCAGATTCCTCTTGTGTCAAATTGCGTGTTTCGCATTGCATAGCAATCTAGTAAAATTGATCGAGAACAACTGATTTTAGAATAAAGCCAATAGATTCAAAATCTGATATTATCTTATTTTTATTTCTGCAGGGAAAAAACGTCTGTATTGAAGAAAAATGTTGAAAGTGGATAACATATGCCTGCATAATTCTGATAAAAATTATTATCATTGAGAACTCCTTCAGTTGTAGAATAAATTTGAGATTTCCATAATGTGCGTTAATTCTTTCGCGCAGTGTATTTTTTTTTAATGACGAGGGTGATGACCTCTCTCTGAAATATTGATTGAAGAGGGCAAATATCCGAAATTGCTCTCCATCCTTATTCGGATAATTGTTTATGACGTAATAAAGTTGTACGGTACCAGGTGTTTGGAAAAAACGAAGTACCGATTCAACACAGCGTTTTCATTTTCACCTTGAGGAACAATCAATATTTATTCGGTTGTTAACTGTTTCCTACAAGTCAACGACATTTGCAACAATATGTATTCATCGTTTTTTCACCGTGTGGTTTGAATTAGTGTGGTGAAAGAGATCACTCTACAGATAATTCGCAAGAAATCGAAGAAAATGTTTTTTTATTATAACAATGTTGCTTTTTCCATATAACGTTTCAGAAAAACAGAAATTGAAATCTTAAGATTTCCGCCGAAGCTATTGCAACGATGGAAAATTCGCCATTTAATTATTAGACTCTGATGTATGAGAAAATGCAACTATAAGAAGGAGTTTCTGGAGTAGAGAAGAGCCGAAATCTCCTAGGGATGTGAACAGTGACGTTTGTAAAATCTGTGGGAAAGAAGAAAAAACTTCCGAAAGCTTTTCCCTTGAGAATAAAGCGTTAATTCAGATTGTAGAACCCAGGACAATATGAGTCTTCTTCTACTTCTACATTGTTATGATCCAGTCTAGACACTATCTCCGCTTGCATAACATGATGAAGAAGCATGACCATAGCTGTTGGTCGCCTCTGGACTCAGTTATTGATAAATAGTTCTTATCCTGCCTCCGACGTTTGTTCTCTTGCCTGCGATAAGAAAAATGACTGGGACATTCTCAGCCTGGCGTGACCATAAAAACTGATCTGAAATGATTGTACATTATTATTGTCCCAAGGAACCAGCTGCATCGAGATTTATTTGCAGAGGTGAGTTGATAAATGAAGAGGAAAATCAACCTGCAGTTAAAGAAGGTACCATTTCAAAAGTAATGATATATTATTCAGCCATATTGAGGAGCAGTTATCTTCGGAATCTCTCTGAAAACATCACCTACTAATTCACTATTTATTCTTGTAAATTTTCAGATGAGTACTTTGTTTTTTTTCTAGATTGAAGTTCGACAACGTCGTGGAATATTCTCAAAGTTTTCTCCGGCTCATCAGTTCATTTTGAATACCAAAGATGTTTTTGTGATTCGGTTATTTCATATACCTATACCTTTGTATTCAACATCAGTAAAATTGATTGCCTAGGATGATATAGATAAACTTACAAAAATCAAGAATCAAATTCGAATACCCTATAATCTACAAAACGTACCGGCAAAACCATGTTCAATATTCTTGAAATAGTTGAGTTCGTTATACGATAATCTAATTCTCAAGAGGTATGTTATCATATTCGAGTAAACAGATCTGAACTCGTGAGAACGAAAAACGAGAATTTAACCGCTAAAAACAATTTCGAGAGGAAGACAACGAAGGAGAAATATCTCTGAGTGAAACAACAAATGAAATAAAGACGACAGTACTGATAACAACAGAGAACACAATAATCAATGAAGCAATCAAATAAGCTATGGAGTTTTTCTTGAAAATTGATCAAATGAGAAAGAAAGCTGAGAAAGCATCTAGGATTCAACACAGAAAAACACGCAAAATCACAACAACCAATTAAGCAAATTAATGGGAATATATATTCCCCGTCAATAAATTCCGGACAGGCAAAATTTTTGTCAAATTCAACACCCTGTATCTTTTTTCGTAGTTCTCCGATTTTGTTGAAATTTTCACCAGGTATAGTATAGGGTCTGGTTATATCAACCTGAAATTTACTTTGCGAAAATACCTGTAGTTTATCCGTCGTACAGGGTGAAACAAAACCCTGTTAAATAGCGTATATTTCCACCTTGCTTTCTCATCACTTCTACCATACGATGTGGCATACTTTCAATACAGTTCCGAATTTCTTTTGGGGGAATTTTTCACCAACAATGCAGGACAAAAGTTAATGCAGGACAAAGCTAGGCCTCACGTTGCATGGGTTGTAACAGAATACTTAGAAGAGGCGATATTTCAACGATTGTTGTGGCCAGCCAGAGTCAGGATTTAAATCCAATTGAACATGTATGGGATTTGCTAGGTAGACGTGTTCGAAATCGGCAGCCCAACACCTTGTCCGATTCACCAACAGCTCTTCTTGAAGAACGGGAAAATATTCCCCGAGAAGCAATTCGGAAATGCATTGAAAGTATGCCACGTCGTATGGTAGAAGTGATGAGAAAGCGAGGTGGAAATACATGCTATTAATTTTCATGTTTGTTTATGTTTGCTAGTCGATAAGGTATTGTAATGTTTTCAATTGTTATTGAAATTGGAAAAATGCAACACTTTCTTTGAAAATGTGTTTCTTTTTTGAAGGCAGATACTGACGGAAATCGAAAAATATTTTGTTAAGAAAGAGTCACACAAATTTTCCGCCTCAAATTCAGCACAGGGTGTTGAGAAATGGAGGGTATAAAACAAGGTTTTGTTTTTCCATGTATAACTGTAGATATTTTTGTGAATTAAATTTCAGGTTAATATTGCAAGACCCAATACTATATCTAGTGAAAATTTTAACCAAATCGCAGCACCACGAAAAAAAGATACAGGGTGTTGAATTTGACAAAAATTTTGCCTGTCCGGAATTTATTGACGGGGTGTGTACATGTTAAAGAAACGAGATGAAAGAAGAGATGACCTTCTGATTGTCATAAAAGTTAAGGTTTCTTTTGTGTCTGAACCTTCATAAGTTATTACCTTCCTAGTCTTTCACAACTCTCGAAGAAGAATGGGCACCACGGTAGCAAAAAACTCGTCATCACCCTTCAAATGTATTGAAATATGGCCACCAGGACATCGTGCATCAGCCACTTCCTGATATTCCAGTTCTGTTGTAATACATTCCGTGTTAACATCGGAAACAAGTAAGGTTATGTCACGATAGAATTCCCGGTCGAAGCCATGGACAGTTTGTCACATGAACATAATGGCAAATGGTCGTCGGGCTTTTATGAATGCGTATTGCATGACCAGACGGTATTGGTATCGGGTATTTTTGCTTGGCAAACTACTGGGAAGCACCGTGGTTCGTAAAATACGGCCTTCGGTCTCGTTCATTGTTCTTGGGTACTGTTATGCGATCGGAGAGGTGGAATAACGGGAACAGAGGGTAAGCATTCGAAATTTGCAATTAAAAATTCAACTTGAAGACTCGTGAGTCTTCATTACTGCTGCATAACTCAATCTGAAAAGGAAAGTATACACCATTTCAAATGTAATTTTGAAATCGTCCATTATTGTATTTCAGATAAGTCAATTGAATATCAGAAAAAACATCAGATGTTATTCAGATTAAGATTGAATTTCAAAATATGTCCTTTGAAATTCACAATAGTCAATTGTATTTCAGAAATCTTAATTTGTAATTAAGAAAGTTCGAATATTAGTTGAATTTGAGTCATATATTCCTCATTTTCATAATGGTTATCATATCGTCAATCATATATGATCATATTCAATCAGGTATGTTTCCATGTATGAATAAAATCATTATAATCTGGTGAAATCTCTTGGTGCTGGCTCTTTCTCTTCTTCAACACTGGATTTTAGTAAATACATGCTCAACCCTCCCAATTAATTCCTCACCTAACACCGTAGCTTCAGGAAGCATATAACACCTAATGAAAATTAGTCAAATTGAGTACATATTTAATTGGAGATGCAATTGACAACAGTGTCTGCAGCTGGTGTATTAGCCATAGAGAGGCTACGAGGTTCATTCCCAGCGCTTTCAGCAAATGAATGGGTTGAGGGTTTGTTTTCAACAGTGGCAAGATTGAGGAACCATTCATCAGATTGAGTGATCGTCTGTTATGCCATTCGAGATTGGAGACCGTAACCACTCGAACAGTAGCAGTATTGCTGCGGATGAGCCCTTATTCTCCCATGCTCAATCCAATTGAAATTTTATGGTCGAAAATAAGAACTTAAGTGAAAACAAACCTCAGCATTCTAAACAGTGTGCCACCAGGGAAAATTGAAAAAAGACCAACACATCTGAAAAATATTATTCACTGAGCTTAAATGCAATTGCGATGGCAGACATGCCTGAATGGCTTCAAATTTTTCAGTTTTGTGTCAAAGATTAAATGTTTCACGTGAAAATTAAAGTTCATTTATTATCATTGTTTTATTCCTGAATTACCTACAATTGATATTTTCTTAAATGCAATCTGGTATCAATGTGCGTATGAAAAGAATTTCAAATTGCCATTTCTGAAATAAAATTGACCATATCTCAAATTTAATTGAGTGTGTTATCTGAATTACATTCGATGTTTCCTGAAATACAATTGATTATTTCGGAAATTCAAATGACTAATCAGAAAATATTTGATGTTTTCTGATATTCAATCGACTAATTTAATTTCATATGACATATTCTGGAATTCAAATGACTAATTTGAATAACATTTGATGTGTTCTGAAAACGAATTGACTGATCTGAAATACAAGTGATGTTTCTGAATGTCAATTGACAATTTCTGAATCACAATTGTAAATGGTGTAGAACTTATATTTATTCAAATCAAATTCTTCAACAGATTACGTACCTTGTCGAACCTACTTATTTTGATTATTCATTCAGGGGCTTTCAGATAAAACGCAGTGAGTACTGCATAGAGCTGCGAATGAAGAATATGTTGGAATAATGTTTAGAGACTTTTCCGCCAGGTGTCACATTTAATGTCATATTTAAAATGTGCCTCAGTGAATTGAATATGAGTTCTAGAGGATTGAGTAGATCGTAAAACAAACCTGAAATTTGAAAATTTTCTTACTTTTTTAGAGTATATTTCACCTTTCATTTCTATTTTAATTTTCAACAAAAATTTAATAATTTGTTCAACAACTCTATAGCCGAATATACTTTTGTATATAGGGTGTTTGTTCTCAGACTAGCCACCTCGTATATTTCTTATTGCATAGTGATTCAAAAAATTTCCCGAAATACGTCGAATGATTTTTTTTGGGACGACATCTTTTGAGTAATTTTTGAGGCTTGAAAGAGCACCTTCCTAATAGGGGGTGCTTCAACCCCTCAAAATTGAATAGGATAGAGGGGTCAAGTGAAATTGCATTTGAAAAATCTTGGAAGCCTCTTATGAAAATCGTGATTTTGATGAACCATCCAAACATGCTGGATAGGTTTCTAGAATTTTAAATGTGAACAGATACTGTCCCTAGACCCTAATTATTGTTAAATCACTCCTTCATATGAACTGAATCGAAAATTCTGACTGCTCTTTATGAAACGGTGTGGATGCTTCCCTCTTCAGTTCAGGATATATCGCGAAATGCCTTGGATCTGCCGGAAGCGTTCTTGCAAACAACATGAAAGCCAGAAATCCTGGGCAACTGTTCAGTGAGCTTTATATAACTCACTCTAATTAGTGACGCAGAAACGACTTGGGCTGATTCCTCCATATTTACATAATACTTCGAGCCCTATTTGCGTTCCTTAGCTCCGGAGAGTTTGCTTTGAACGGGACGCTCTTTGATTGGGGGCTCATCCGAGAGGAAAAACGCACAGTCCACGTGGAAAACTCCAACGCACAAAGAACTTCCTCCTTTTTGTAATTTCAGGGTAGCGAGAGTGCTGCTAGAAATGAGATGTTTGGGAGAATGTTTCTGTTTCCGGAAATAAACAAGGTTCACCCAAGTGAAAGGCCGAGGTCATAATATTCGCTGGAGGCTGGTTCAACGCAAAGATTAACTTAACATGGTTGATGAAGCACTCTCACCCTGCGCCATTACTAACATAAAAAAAATTCGGATTTTGATTGTTAGCTTATTCTGTCTGGAAATGAACACCAATCTGAAAAGAAGCAATTGTTCTCAGAATATTCAACACACATATAACATATGACTATGTCCTCGATCGATTTGCTTTGTAATGATGATATTAAGACTCGCCAACCATATACACTGCGCAAAATATCAACGCACGTATGGAAATCTCAAATTTATTCTACAACTGAGGGTGTTCTCAATGATGATTATTTTTATCAGAATTATGCATGCATATGTTATCCACTTTCAACGTTTTTCTTCAAAACAGATGTTTTTTTCCAGCAGGAATAAAAAAAGATGATATTTTCAGATTTTGAATGTATTGGCTCCATTCTAAAATCAATTGTTCTCGATCAATTCTAGTGATCAATAGTTTTTCTTTCGTTTGATTTTCTACACACGATCGCTATGCAACGCGAAACAGGCAATTCGACCCAAGACAAATGTGCCCAAACGGTAGTTTTGCGAGAAGAAGGGTGGACATACCCAAGAATTGCAGAAAGGTTTGGAGTTTCCCATACAAGTGTGTCCAGAATGTTGCAGCGATTCAGGGAGACAGGTATGAATGTCCGAAGACCAGGACAGGGTAGACCACGGGTAAAAACTGCCATTCAAGAACGTTACTTGAGAGTTTCTTCGTTGAGAAAACGGTTTGCAACCGCTCGCCTCCTTCAAAATCAGCCTGAGCAAACTCATGGGGTGCAAATTAGCACTCAGACAATAAGAAATCGCCTTAGAGAATATGATTCAAAGCCTCGTGTCGCGGCAAGAGGCCCAGCTCTTACCCCAGCCCATCAAAGGGCGCGTTTGGATTTTGCGAGAGGGCATATCCATTGGGAAGAGGCCGATTGGGAAAGAGTTCTATTCACAGATGAGTCTAGATTCTGCCTCTATCATTGTGATCGACGTTCCCTTGTATACAGACGTCCACATGAAAGATATGCTCAGTGCAATTTCCTGAATACTGCTGGTTTCGGGGAGGAAACGATTATGGTATGGGGTGGAATATCTTTGACTGCTCGCACAGACATAGTGGTCGTTGATAATGGAGCTATGAATGCTGATAAGTATATAAGGAATATTCTTGAAGAGCATGTAGTGCCATTTTCCCCATACATTGGTGAAAATTCCATTTTTATGGACGATAATGCCAGATCCCATCGTGCGTGCATCGTTCAGGAGTACCTTGAAGATGTTGAAGTCTCTCGAATGGAATGGCCAACAAGAAGTCCAGATCTCCATCTGATTGAGCAGGTTTGGGACAACCTCAATAGAAGGCTGAGAAGTTCAGAAAATCATTCAGCTACTCTTAATGACTTAGGAATCCAACTCGGAGATATCTGGGAAGGATTAGATAAGAACATTTTAAGATCACTCATTTTGAGTATGAACCGTCGTTGCCGAGCTGTAGTTAACGCAAGGGGTGGAAATACCAAGTATTTAATCACTTATAAGCATTTCAGTATTTTGAGAATTGTTCATTTCTCTTCTTTCACATAAGATTCGGTGAAATCCTGAATTTTACTTCCATTCAATGTGTCTTGTTTCGTTCAAAACATTTCCGAGAGAACATAAAAAATGAGTTATAAAGTCAATGTAGAGTGAACTTTCAGTTATATTGAGATATTCAGAATATGCGTTAATGTTTTTGCGCTGTGTATGTCTATCTTCAATAATAGCTGAGATATAGTGTAGTCTCAACCAAAATGTGTAACAGTGTAATTTTTTAACATGAATACCCTTTCAATAGTTACTTGATTAAAAAATTCTCTTGAAGAAACTCTGGCTCTAAAAAATGTTCAGTTTCTAAATGATGACTTTTCTTGAAAAATAAAGTGAAATCTTCCAAAAACAAATGAAGAAATGAAAAACTCTGCATGACAAAAAGCAGAAGAAATTTTGAGAGGCTGAAAAGTGAATGCAGTAAAATGATGAAAGCTAAAAACCACAGGCTTTCCAAACTGAAATTTTTTTTCAGTTGTGTTTTGATCTAAAATCAAAAGAACTCCATAGGGAAATCAAACCTTGTCGCATGGAAATTTTCATGATCTTCTTTTGTCGCATATCTCCTCCTGTACGAGACCCATCAAATAAACCAAGATATTTTACAGGCTCCTCTCAGGATTTGCATGATTCCCAGAAAAGAATCTCCCCTGGTCGTAACTCCTTCCCAGAGACCATTCCAGCCTATACGATGTCTTAATTAAGCCGAGGTAAACTTAGAGCATCAACCCGATTAAATCTATACGTCTGAGCTTATTACGAGTATTGTAGGCGAAAATATTCCGCAATCTCGTTATCTTGTTAGGGGAATCTGAAACAGATATCCCGAGATACAAAACATGGAAACCATTAGAGATAAACGTCTAATCTCAATTAGCTGAGCATATTTTGTTGTTATCTGACGTACTAGGTGGCGCGCATCAACAAGATGTTTTTGTTGCTGTTGCACGAAGATAATATGACGCGGAAGAGAGAAGATGGATGATGTATCTGATTGGGGGAATTGGAATTGTCGAATCGATCTTGGCTTCGATCTTAGAGAAGAAGGCGAGGATTTGCTATGCTTAACTAGCTACTATTAAATTACGGATACATATCTTTACCAATTGTCTATTTTCGCCAGGATTTTCCAGATCAGATTGGGGAGGAAGCAGATCTTACTTATTTCTTCTGCGAGCCAAAATGTGTCACAACAATTGAAATTTTTTTGTTAAAGATATTCCATATAAATTATTGGATTTCATGAAATGTCGTTTCTTCTCAATAAACACAGTTTTTCGTAACAACAATAGAAACAATATTGAAAAGAGAACATTATACACGCATTTCTCTCACAGCAATCCAGTAGCGTACTTTGTTTTTTCCCAAGAGGTTTCCTTGCTGAGCTATAACATGAAGTTGTGTTTTTTCTTATGGAAACAATAGTTTGAAATAGCTTAGAAACAACCACCATTTTTTCCTCGTTTCAGAAATATATCATACATCATACATCGCCCTCAGATTCATTCATTTTATGGAAATTGGTGCTTAGTGCTAGTGTCTTGGGGGCCTCATTACTTAGTGTGTACTGCTTAGCGCCCAAAGCACTAATATTCATTTCTCGGCACAGCTCTGGTCCTTGTGTTGATTCAAGATCAAATTCAATTATCTACTGCATTTATCTACCATCAGAGACGACAAAAATGCAGATTTTCTTGTCATCCATGATGACTGATACTGAAAATGTCTTCAGTAGTTCTTTGTATGGTATTGAGGCAGAATAACCCCTCACTTTTCTTTCTGTGATTGTATTATTGCAAGGCACATCTCAATTGACCTGACGAGCTGGTAATGACCTAATCGAACTCTTGCGGTAGAAAACGTTAAGAAACACCAAGAAGAAGGACGGACATCCATCGGCTGAGACCTTTCTCCGTGCATGTGAAGACTCCATATAAAAATAGCGGAAGACAGTTCCTGCATAAAATATGGCGTATAACTTACGTTACTTCGAATCCGTATCCCAGAGGTTAATTATGACGGTTGTAAGAAGGAATTTCGCCAATTCGAATCAAGATGATCCCGGACAATCCTGAATTATTCCCGAAGATAACCGACAAAGTGAGCAACGGTACAGGTCCCTGCTGTTCCCACGTTTCAATTATTCTCGACTAATAAAATACAGGCTCGTGATGCGCAGATCTGAATTAGGGTCAGATATCCAGCAATAATTCAGTGGACATCCCACCCACAAGCTGAGGTCCGTGCATACGGGACATAAGAGATGAGCAATGCAACAAACCGGTGGAACTGTAGGATTTAAAATCGTCTCGATAAGCTTGGTGATGGTATTATGGGAGATTTTGTCGCTATATCTGGGAGATCAGGGGCTGGTTTCGGAGAATTGATGATTATCGTTGCAAGGTTCAAAGAAACCACCAATATTAATGATTCTTCTCAACGGAAGGTTAGTTTGGGACATGGTTGAGGTAATAATACTGTATTAAGAAATGGTAATGGTGGTGGAAGATGTTGTCACTGCAAGGATAATATATTCGTTGGACTTCTTGGAAACCTGAAAATCTATATTCCTGAATTCCTGGGTGATCTATAGGCAGAGCTAAGTGTAGCCAGTACTTGAAATTAGTGCTTCAGGCACTAATCAATTAAGTTCGATTGACTCATTAGCGGTTTGTTACTCCAATTTAGACATGTCCAATAATCGAACTGTTATATCATATTTTTTAGATGGAATTAATCTCTCTGCAATCACAGAGAGAAGTATTCTCAGAGCGTAGGTGTTGTTCATGATTTGCAATAGAGCAAAACACAACTCCATGCGACACCGCCGGCGTTAGCTGGAACTAAGCCCGAAACGAGTATCGTTTTGACAGTTAGTACGTGAAAGCTGGGTTTATTTGTTTATTTTTACGTTTTTATTGCGATAAAAAGATATGCCTAGGGAAAAAACCGTGAAAAACCCTAATTGTTGTGTTTATGGATGTAATTCTAAAAAATCTAGGAATCCTGGAGCCCATTTTCGTGGTGAAAATCAAAATGTTTACTTTACCAATAAACTAGAAATCGTAGAGGAAATTAATAGACGTAAATCCTGGGAGCATGTTTTGATAATGGAAAAACCTGTATCTAAACATATTAGAGTATGTAGTATGCTTACAGCATTTCCGACTAGAAGTTTGTGAAATGAAAACAAGCAAGATTGGAAACTGATGTCAATTGAAAACAATGTTTCATATGTTTTGAATTATTTCAGAAACTCTCACTATGAAAATATTTCTGTTACTCCAGAAGAAAGCTGTACCTTCACTAAACCTATCAAAAAAAGCAGTTCAAGTAAAGTCATTTTAAATTTTTGTTCATATCGTTCTTGTACAATAATTTTCATTCTTATCAAAATGAATTACTTTGAGTCTACTTGATATTTTTGAATATATAGAAGTTTCAACAATTCAAGAAGCCAAGTTGAAAGTGCTGAATTCAATTCATATGATAATGTGCAATAAAACTAGGGATCTTGTGAGTTTAAGTGATTCTATCGATGGTTGCAAAATTGAACTTATGTTCAGCAGTGATCAAATCTACATGTGGAATTTCAATTAAATTCCGAGAATTGGCTATTTTAAACAATATATCATACATATATGTATCAATTTAATATTAAAAATAGCTTGATAATATTGACATTCATTCAGCAACGGAAAAGGTGCAATCAATCGATAGATGAGTTGAATTATTTTATTTTATTATAACTGCAGCCTAAGACACAAGTGAGATGCAATAAATGAATAATACATTCAAATCTAGCGTAATGAATTCTTCAACATGATTAAACGAGGATCACGTCATGTTCTGCATACATACGGTTCTCTGAAGAAAATTTATCACCCATTTTCTATTCATAGATTTTTTCCCTTCAAAAAAAAAAAAAAATTAGTAGCTTCTATTAAATGAATATATTGTTCATGCTGGTGTTCATTTACATTACAATTTTACCTTCACAATCAGTAGAATTGTCAAAATATTTTGTAGTACGTACAACCTTGTAGAGTAGCAGGGCTAAAATATGCTTGCAAATTCCAGACAATCTTGCTTAGTATCTGTATATAATCTTGTCAACCTTTACACCATCATTTTTATAAGACATCATTTCCTCAATATGATGGGGTTGTTCTTGTAGAATTCCAATGTTTTGAAATAATTTTTTCCCACATAGAATCAAATGATTGCATTGCAACACTTGCTCACCTTCTACCCAGCATCTGTGAGCATGGAAATATTGGAAAATTTCCTATAATTAGAGGAACCTTTGGTAAACATCTTGCCAGATGAACTGAAAAGCATTCAAAATTGAATAGTAATCACCTCAATATTTTACATAAAATATAACAAAAAGCACAATATTACCTATACTTGCACTTACAATATAATCCACAGGATCCAAAATCAAGGAAACAACTTCGATTATTGATAGCCAATAAACGTTTAAACTAAAAAATCCCATAAATACAAATAGAAATCTAATGTAAACACGAAACAATACTCGTTTCGGTAAACAGCTGATCGGCGAATGCAGCGACACCATCGGTAATTATTTTGTCCAATACTGTATGATACCTAATGATACCTGATTTGCACTAACCTCCGCTAACACTCGTGATTTCGGGAAAGGTTATTTTGTACGAACGTCACTGAATATTATATAGAAGTACAAAAGATATATTCAAGAAATTGTTTTACACCATCATTTGAGAGATGCTGCATAAATTAATTAGGTAATTGAATTAGATCTTGCATCACATATCGAAAAGCTATTTTGATGAAGAATTCAGCGATTTCTTTTATTTCAATCTAGACCTGCTCATAATTCTGATACGTTCATATTGTATAGATAACTTTCACTAGTTTCTGATTGCAATAATATACAGGGTGATCCATGGTCGATGGTACGTTAGACGATTACGGAGAACGGAAAGCATGGCATTAATAAAAAAGGAACTTTCCACCGTTTTTGTTTGTTTCGAAAAACCGTCGAATTCTGAATGACTCTGTATGATGGGAGGCGTATTTCATAACTCTTGCTTGATGCATAGAATCTTAGCATTCTGCATACGAAATTTCAGCTTCCTGTGATTTATAGTATGGAAGTTACGATAAGTATGAGAAAATGATACCAAAATATTCGTGTTACTACTATGAATACAACAATGCAAGAATTTACAGTGTGTGCCGTTTGAAATAACAAAGTAGTTACTACTTTTTGACATAAGCGGCAACATCACAGCATTAAAAATATTTTAGATCGATAGAGCATCTGCCCTTATCTAAGAAACCGAATTTTTAATAAATTCCTGCTTTCCGTAAACGTCTAACGTACCATCGATAGTGGATCACCCTGTATACGAGGTTCCTGACTACATACCTCTCATCATGTATCAGAAAAAAAGCCTGTACCGGATGATGATGTAGACAGCTAACACGAAGATAATAAAATCAAACTGGCAGTCCCCTTAGGTATAATTTCTGTGAAATAAAATACAATCAGATCGTGGATCCGCCTCTAATCTCGAAATAACTCATTTATTAAACGACTTTGTTGTAAAAGGAATTACATATTGATGGTGTATCCCGAAGGATGCCTCAGCATTAATCTTCGAATCGAGATGAGGAAAGTGCTTTTGTTCATTTCACTGGTTTTGTTTCATTCTCTGAGGAATGCTTTTAAAAAAATGCTAGGCTGATTTGTACTAGGGTTTCTATAAGAACATAAATATGCAATGAGGATTTTGTAATGACTGTCCTACATCCTTTTGAAGCGTTTGGAAAAGGGTAAGATACTCTGAATCTGCCAGTTAATATTTGAAGGGCACTGCTCTTGAAGTGTTTGGTACTTTGAGGATACATATCGATGTGGAGTTGTAAATCAGATTATTCTAATTGGTGTCGAATGCAAACACATCAGATCCCTTGAAAAATGTCAACCAAAAAATTTTCCGCAACACAACAACTTGAAAAAATAATTCGAACTGAAACAATTACCAACAGAAGACCATGCAGATCAACCAAGTTAACTATGACCGAGAAAGAGGTCTCGAGCGACTTTTATGATGGAACAGGGTGCGAATTACATGTTTGCGACCGGTAATTCCAAAACTAAATGAAATAATTTTCACTCTGCAATCACTGTTACCCACATTAATAACTTACGCGGTAACGGGCATCACCGCACAACTGTTAAATATGCTCGAGGGTTGATAATGAGCTCCTAATAGTTGGGCGGTTGTCTTTGTAATCCATCAAGTGGTTCGTCTCTGTCAACCAGAGTAACTTGGTTCCTACCTCCGCGAAAAGAAGAATAGACTGCTCGCATCTCAGACCCTACTTCGAGAGCTGGTCTGAGTAATTATAGTGTTTAGCTCTGACTGGAGCTATGAACATATATCCGTAAGGGTCGAATGAAAGTTGGGAGAAACGATGATCAATCATCGTTGTTCCCTTATTGTCTTTATGCGTTATGATTTTAGTAAACGCCCAATACTTTTCGCTTACTGGATGTCGCCACTTGTAATATTTTACTCAGGAGGCTTAAACTAGTTGCCTCAAACAAAAGTAGAAGTTTTTTATGAAGATTTTGTGTCTGAAGAATATAAATATGCTGAAAGAACCTCTTCTTTCAGAGACAAAATCTGATTTCATTTCTCTAGCCTCATGATGAAGATCTGTGGGCCTATGAATTGAAAATAGTTTTTCTCTCGATGATTACTATTTCAAATCTCTCTTGTAATTCCTTCCTCTTATATTTCAAAAACCTCACCCCCAATCTATCAGAGTAAGAAATTCAAGAAAGCATTGCTAGGTATTTGAATTATTTGGTGATTTTTGTTACTTTGGCAAAAGGACAAGACTCTAATAAAAAAATGACTTGTTAGTTTGTAGATTTTGATGAAGACAAATTATGCTTCACATGTGTTAGGGATATTGACTTAAATTGCAAAAGAATATATTGTTTGAATGAGATTTTGTGATGAAAATTCATATAAATATGATTTCAAGTTGCAGCAAATGAAATTGATTTTAGCCTGTAGGTCTGCAGCGTATACGAGGTGGTTAAGAAAAATCGAGTTGAATAACGAAATTTCATTCCAAGAGAATTCAAAAATCTTAAGACTATCACTACAATGTATGGCCTCCACGGGCATCAATAACAGCTTGACATCTTCTTTGCATACTACACACGAGGTTGTTGAACATTTCTTCAGGAATTTGGTTCCATAAATGGGGCATTGTCAATGACATGCTCCCTATAGAATGAGGCGGTCATATTCCCAAGACAAATGCGTAGATCTGTGCGCCCGTTGAAACATATCCCGGCCCATACCATAACACTACCCCCTCGGAATGGTTGGACTTCTTGAACATAGTGACGATTACGTTGTATGCGTGGGATTGTCCATACCCTTTTTCTTCGAGAATCTGAAAATCGTTCATGTCTGGAGTCATCAGTGAAAAGGACACAACGCCATTGATCGTTCCAATTGATATGTTGTCTTGCACACCCTCTAGCATTCCGATAGCCCTATCATCCTTAGCGTTTCTTAATTTTCGTCTTGGAATTTTCAGAAAACTACTTTCAAATCGAAACCGTTGATAAACTGACTCCATTTCAAAATAAGAACATTCATGAAGCATATGCAAACAACTAAACTTCAGAAAAAAGGCGACCAGATTGACGAAATGTCTCGTACTGATTTTTATTGGATCGATTTAAGGTATTATTGAGTTTTAAATGATTTAACATGGTTTTCATCGAAGATTACGTACTTTTCAAAACGATTGAATACGATATCCCTAACTCTTGTAAGTAAGTAAGATATTTAATTTGATTCTCCCCCTCAGCAGCTGATCATTCGACTCCTAATGGATAATAATTCCGTGTGCGGTACCAGTACCACGTGTTAATTCATCTCTGCTTCTGATTCTTTCCTCATCCAACCCGGAAGACCTATTCGGTCCGATCCTTCACCAGCAAGACCGGATAATAAGACTGTAACGATCTTCCTAGAGGATGAAATACGATTTTTACGGTCGGTCAAACCGCCCGTTCTACTCCTAATTGGGCGCGATCTAAAAGGTTGTTAATATCGATACGTATTTGTCTTACTAATTCAATTTCATCGAACATAATTTCGATATAATGCCACAATTACCATCCATCTTGGACGCAATTATACGGAAGAGATATATTATTGCGTCGATCTTGAAACGACTGATATTTGATCGGGGCTGATGTTTCTCATCGAACATAATAAGGTATGGAATTTTACTTTATGGCCACTGCCTCATTCATCAATTTCAATGGCTGCATTGATGCTGGCTTTGGTGCATTAGAAAGTTGTTAGTCGCTTTATATAGACTTCAAAATCATAACTTTTCCTATGATACAGAAATAATATATTGCAACACTATATATTATTTTGATCAATAATAGGAAAAAATTATTGATACTCGAGTTATGAAAAATCTTCAATGCTTTATTCTGCATGATTTCTTCGAGCCAAAAACTACCAGGAAGGGCAAACATGCAATCATTTCGAGATCCACACCAGTTCAGAATGACATAGGTGTTATAACACTCAGTTTAAGCAAGGAGCCTCATAATTCAATTGAAAGGTTCCTATCACCTTCTTACTTAGTTGGATCACACTTACCCCAAAAATACTTAAACATGTGAGTACATGATATTATCATCATAATCTTATAAACGTTCCAGTGGTTCAAAACTTTTACTTCATTTTACTCAAGAGTACTCTGATAAGTATTTATAGGAAAGGTAGAAAAAGCAATGTATTCTACCACATGAAATGATTTTTATATGAGACATTCTGAATGATACATTTGAGACGTTTTGCAGTGATTGCTTTCATTTGGAACGAAAATCCAATATCGAATTTTTTCGACTGCTGCCATTATTACAAATTGATGAGAAATTTGTTCATCACATTATCCAAAGATATATTGAGACTGGTAGCATTAAGAAACGTTAGGGTGGTGGAAAACGCTGTACTGCAAAGGCGCCAGCAATTGTGGAAAGGGTGCGTCACAGCATCACCATTCAAATGAAAGAGATCATATTGAAATATAAATATATTTATTCTTTTGATTAAGAGAGCTGAGATAATACAATACATATTGAAACAAAAAAGTACCTAGCTGGGAAAAAAAAACCCTGATCTCACCAGTGGTATGAAAAAATTTACTAAAAATATTATATTGAAGGATGTTGGAGGACATCTACGTAATCAGAAGAACATCTTCATGTAATTCTTCTATGAGCAGCAGAGAAAAACAGACTCTTCACCAATCTACCCGGAATTCCAGATCTGAACTAACAAAAGACAAAAGCAGAAAAAACTAGCTATTTATAATCAATTAAATGGTTTTTGACTTAACCACCCATTGCAGAAATTCATTCGTCATCTATTAGTTATGACAGAAATGGCACAATGTTTGAAAGAAATGAAAAAACCGAATCAATTTCCCCTTTTCGAATTGCTTAACATGAAAAAACTTATAACACAACAAGCTAAACCGTAATTTAGAGTGAAAAATCAATGAGTACATATTTTTCAATTGTCCTCCTTCACGAAGAAGTTCCTCTGTTACCATGTGGGTTTCCTACACAAGATCTCAACACCATGTTCAGTGTCTAATTTCGAAACGTGATCACTTTTGTCCTTCGAATTCCTCCCATATTCAGATTTAAACTCTCAGCCTTGCTCTCTGATCGTGTGGGTTCTTTCGAACCAGGTACGACCATCCTAGTGATCATTTTTCGGAACTTTAGATATTTGAAGACACTACGGGACTCTAATGAAAGGAAATCATCTCCCATAGATAAACCAAACATTTGATAATACAAGAAAACAGAATATTTCCACGAATTTCGTTTAATGATTTTTGCATTGAGACAGTTTGATTGGCAGGACTGCTTTCTGTCTCAGAATTAGAGAAAAATATGTTGATCATTGTTTTTTTTTTTTTTCATAGATATGTGCTGTTTTAGATTTGAAATTTGTAGATACCTGAATAGCTTATCTTTGGTGTAATTACAATGATTTGTTCACTTTTTTGTGGATCCTTGGTTGTTTTTTACTTGTTTGTAAGTTTTTTTGTCGTTGAAAAGTTCTACTTGCTATAAAAACTGCTATTCGAATATAATTTTTTGAAACTCTGAATTTATTCAAATCGAAACAATCTTGTCGAATGAAGATTGTTTAGTCCAGATCTAAAAGTGATCATTTCACTGAAGTTGTCACAGCATAACCATCGGAATTACCACGCAAATATTCCTCGTCCAGAGAGAACAAAAAAAATTTATTCGATTTCAATTGTTTCATTCTGGCTGGGAATGGGACATAAACAGGGCGATTTTTCACTCTCATATTTTCAGAGCAGCGATAAACGTCCCGAATGCATGACCATAAAATGTCCAATTTACTTCTTAGCGTTCCCGCGTTAGCACTTGATAAATTGCCGCGAAACAAAAGGAGGGAGAATGGCGTCGGAGAATCCACGTCCCATCGCACAAAGGCGATATGAAATGGAGTTGCCGGTTGACGAGGAAATTATAATATGTTATTAAGTACGTATTCCTGTAATGAGTTATACAGGGGGCGCTGTCGTCGGCCCGGAGATGAGGGAGGTAGATAGCCCTTGGAGTGGCGCTAGGGGGAGCCCTACGACAAGATCTCGAGAGGAGAGATGATTCCGTTATTGAGGTTAGTGCCTCCTCGACTCGACCGAGTTTCGAATAAATCGGAATCCGGGTTCGCCTTCCGAGGCAACGAGGATCTTTCAATTTCGGCCGATCCCCGAGCTCGCTATCCGGCCCGAAGGACCATTATACAATGGGAATTGCGGGGAAAATCGAAACTACGGTGGCGATGATCTTTATCAACTCGATCCGGTGTCGGAAAGCTACTGTTAGGATAAATAAAATATACACTCCTCGTCAATAAATTTCGGACAGACAAAATTTTTGTCACATTCAACACCCTGTATCTTTTTTCGTGGTGCTTGGATTTTATTGAAATTTTCACCAAGTATAGTACTGCGTCTTGTTATATTAACCTTAAATTTACTCTGCAAAAATATCTGTAGTTTTTCCCTTATACAGGGAGAAACAAAACCTCATTTTATACCCTCCATTTCTAAACACCCTGTGGTTAATTTGTGGCCAAAAATTTGATAACATTAAGTCTGAATTTGAACTGTGATCCTTTCTCAATAAAATGTTTCTTGATTTAGGTCAGTATCTGCTTTAAAAAAAAAGATACACAGTTTCAAAGAAAGTGTTGCATTTTTTCAATTTGTATAACAATTTAAAACATTACAATACCTTATCGACTAGCAAACATACTCGAACATCTGAAAATTAATAGCGTGTATTTCCACCTCGCTTTCTCATCACTGCTACCATACGATGTGGCATACTTTCAATGCATTTCCGAATTGCTTCTGGGGGAATATTTTCCCGTTCTTCAAGAAGGGCTGTTCGTAAATCGGACAAGGTGTTGGCTGTCGATTTCGAACATGTTCAATTGGATTTAAATCCAGACTTCTGGTAGGCCACACGAATCGTTGAATATTCGCCTCTTCAAAGTATTCTGTTACAACCCGTGCAATGTGAGGCCTAGCATTGTTCTGCATTAACAGAAATTGTTGCTTCCCCCAGAAGCAATTCGTAAATGCATTGAAAATATGCCACGTCGTATGGTAGAAGTGATGAGAAAGCGAGGTGGAAATGCACGCTATTTATTTTCATATGTTTGTTTATGTTAACTAGTCGATAAGGTATTGTAATATTTTAAATTGTTATAAAAATTGAAAAAATGCAACACTTTTTTTGAAAATGTGTATCTTTTTTCAAAAAGCCTGACGTAAATTTAAAAAAATTTTGTTGAGAAAGGGTCACACTTCAAATTAAAACTTAATGAAATAAAATTTCCGCCTTAAATTCACCACACGGTGTTTAGAAATGAAGGGTATAAAACAAGGTTTTGTTTCTCCCTGTATAACGGATAAACTACAGCTATTTTTGCAAAGTAAATTTGAGGTTAATATAACAAGTTCCAATACTATACCTGGTGAAAATTTCAACAAAATCGGGAAACCACGAAAAAAGAAACAGGGTGTTGAATTTGACAAAAATTCTGCCGTTCGATATATGCTTCCTCCTTCGATGAATGGAACCTCCTATGGAATATATTAATATTTAGCCGAACTGTTTTGAACTTGAAACCTTCTGATGAGGGAGCTGTTCAAAAAAAGCGAAGCTCTTGCTGAAGTTCACTTTTCAGATCAATTCTAGAAACAAGTTTTCGAAAGAAAAGCAGAACAAAATGAGAAATTTTTTCCGCTTCTCTTCCAACGGCAACAAACAACCCGAGATTCATCACTTCTGATGATATCCCCATTTCATAAACCGGAAAAGTACCCTCAACTCCAAGATTTCATTTGGGACCGAACATTAACTAGCGGAGCCCGGAGTAGAAAAAACTAATAAAATAAATTGCGGCATCATTTATAGAGTTAGTTGGGCGACATTATGATATTTGTGACGCTGTCGCTGTAGGAAAATAGCGTCAAAGCTTTATTCGTTTCATTTTTCCGATGGAGAGTTGAAATGGGACTGAAATTTTATTAAGAAGAAGTGGGTTTATGAGGAAATAAGAAAATGCTGGTGAACAGTTAGTTGTTGGTTCAACTTCGTACAAATTGGAAACAAATTGTTATTTTCCAAATGTTCATTCTCCTTTTGTTCTGCTTAGTTGTTGAGAGCGTTACCTGCTTCTCTACATTTTTTCTCGAAAGAAATCTATCACGATAGCTATTCGAAAAGTTGTGAATTCAGATTCTATGAAGAATCCTGCTGGCAGCGCTAGCTTTGCTTTTTTCTGCTACTGAATATTGTTGCCCTGTTCGGTTCAACAGTGTTTATGTAAAAAAAATTGATTCCCAACTAAATTTTTCTATGAGGATTATTACTGGTACTATCAAATCTACATATACACCTGGGTTTCCAGTCCTCTCAAATATTGTCCCACCCCATATTCGCAAAAAAGCAACAAATTTAATTCCTTTCCAAATTAATTTTCCATACTCACCTATATTCCAGATATTAAGGTCTCCAGATTGAAGTGGCGTTAACCTTTTTGGTCAAACTTTGAGATCGATATGAATAGAAGCGACAAAGAAATCTGAATGGAATGTATGCAATTTTTTTAATAAAGATTTCATTACTGATCCTTCCATCAGATTTCCTGGTTTTGACCCCCAGGAGCATACGGTCTGTTCTAAATCGTATTAGAAGAGGTCATGGATGATGCAACAGCATGCTCTACCGAAGGAATTCAGTTGAGAGTCCTAGTTGTAAGTGTGGGGAAAATCAGGAGACTATAGATCATCTTATAAATAGTTGTCCCATTCATAAATTTCAAGATGGTTTCGAGGCTATGCATGAAGTAACAAATGCATTTCTGAATGGTTGAATTCAAAGTAATTTGATTTATTGTAAATAATTTTCTTTTCTGCTTTTGTCTATTTTCATTTCAGATCGAGAATTGCTAGTCCTTTGTGAAGAATCTGTTAATCTGAGTCCATAGACGAATAACATAAAGATGTTCTCTTGAATCAAGATGATGTCTTTCAAGATTTTTCTGATATTCAATAATTTTAGTGAATATTTTTTTCACGGGCGAGGTTAGGGATTCTTTCAGCTGAGGTTTTTACCATTTTCTCATTTAATCATACTGCAGACATGTATGGTTTTCCTGTGTTGCACCAACCTCAGCTAGGCACCTTTTTGTTTCAATATCAGCACCTCAGAGGTAAGGTGTGTTAAGTCACAAAATCAAAATCTACCAAAAGAGGGATTTTCCAGTTCAATTATTGCTTCAAAGAATGTATATCGCTATTTTATAATGAATTGATGTACCTAGGGAGTGAAATCTGTTTTTCACTAGGTAGAATTTGATAATGTGAATCCAATATTGTATCTAAATCATGTCTGAGAAAAATGTGACTTAACACACTTTGAAAATAGAATCAGAAGAGAGTCTCAAAAGATTTTGATCCAAAATAAGGGGAAATTGAAGATAAGATTGAGTGGAAATGCAGTTGAGGTAATTGAAATGATCTGAAAATACGCAGCAAGGCAACAAGGATTTTGAAAGTATTAATACAATTGGAAAAAGATTATCGTAGAATAATGAAAGACTTTTTTTTAATTCATCTATTACTTTTGTAATCGATTTCGGTCAGATGACCATCCTCAGGCCAGCTGAAATATTAACTAATCATGAAATAAGAGATATTTCACTTACGTCCCTCAAGAAAACCAAAAATAGGAATAGTTTCAAGAAAAGGTATTCGAAGTCAAGGAGGAATGAAAATACAAGCAAGGAATTTTATTTTTGGACTTTGGACAATTGTTCAAAGAGTAGTAGTAAGTATTCTTTATGAGAGAGTTAATTTCATAATTTCATAATCAGAACATACATTCAGAAAAAAAAACAAGTCAAAATAGAGCAAAAAATCAAGGAAAGATACGGATAGAGATCGATCAGAATTGGAAAATTTATTCTAAGTATTCTTTTATTGTGTACGGTTCAAGTTCCATTAAGAAAAGTCTCAGAGCAACCTTGAACTTTTTTAGATTCGACAACATCTGAATATCTCTTGGGAGTTTGTTGTATTTAGATCATTGTTGTTAGCTTTCGATAATGATTCTTCAATAATAATTAAACTTGTTTAATTGATAAATCTAAATCTTTCATAATCAATGAACTCTCAATAAAGATTAAGAGACAGCAACCGGGAGATTTTAAATTAATTTTTTTTTTCATTCGGTTCCAAATTCATGAATGAAATAAAACAAGAGATAGAGAAGAAAGACTAATAACAGTACCGATGCAAGAAAACTACCGTTTCATTGCAATTCTCATGGAAAAGAGTAAAGTTTCTAACGAAGAGGTCGATCGCGCACCGTCAGCGCAACATTACGTGGGTGTCATGACTGTCGAAATTTTTGCACTAAGGCGGATATTAGAGCGGATGATTTACACATTTTAATAAGTCATTATTCGGAAGAGAGCGGCCTCGTTATCGCGCCACTCGAAACATCGTTTCAATTTGCCTCAAATTGAATTTCCTCGTAAATAATAAGCGGACTACGTGAAGGCCTTTTAGCGTTAATAGGGGGTATTATGGGACACTCCTCTTCTCCAGACGTTTTATGAAAAGCGGAGGCGGGCACGTACGCCGCGGACTGTCTTTCCGAAAGGATACTTCCGCCCTGCTTTCTTCCATTTTCTTTCTGCGCTGGGTGAAGATAACTGAGGAAGTTCGAGATTTTGATCTTGATGCAGCAAGTCAAATTCAAGATGAGATACATGAATCTTCACTAGCCATATTCACTCTCTATCTTCTGCAAGATACCCACACGGCAACAGAAAAAAAAAATCCTCGTGAAAGAGGACAATTGAAAGTTATGTATTAATTGATTTTTTATAAGTTTAGCTTGTTACGTTGAAAAATTGTAAGTTTCGTAACTTTCAACAGATTCGGAAAGGGGAAATTGATGGAGTTTTTTGTCATTTCTTTCAAATTTTGTGACATTTCTGTCATAAATATTCATAAACCTCCGAACATTATTTGGCCAAGAAATCTTAATGTTGATGTTTTTTTAAAGTAGCAAATGCATTTCCAAAATGCATTCGATTTATTCTGAATAATCGGTTTCTTTTTTGCTTTTGTCTTTTTTCATTTCAGATTAAGAATTACGAGTCGTTTTGGGAAGAATCTGTGTATCCGAGCCCATCGACGGATAACATGAAGTTGATCACACTGATGTCTTTCAAGATTTTCCTGATATTTTATATTATTTTGTTTACGGGGAGGCAGGTTTTTCCGTCTGAGGTTTTTTCCCCTGGCTGTATAGTATCGTATGATACTAGTGTTGATAGTATCGTATGATTCTATAGTATCATACAAAGAATGTTATGATACCCCGTTCTTTTTTTTTACCTCAGCTTAGGTACTTTTTGTTTCAACATTTATTGTATTATTTTAGCTCTCTTTTTCATAAGAATATCCTATAACCTGGGAATCAAACTTGATTCCTCTCTGAATTTCAACGCCCATTCAGATGATCTGCGTTTGAAGCTTAAAACTCGAAACAATATTTTTCAGGAACTAGCTGGTTTCTCATGGGGCGCTGATGCAACAATACTTCGTACATCAGCGCTAGCTTTGGTTTTTTCTGCTGCTGAATATTGTTGCCCTCTTTGGTTGAACTGTGTTCATGTAAGAGAAATTGATGCCCAACTAAATTTTTCTATGAGGATTATTACTGGTACTATCGAATCTACACCTACTTCTTTGTTACCAGTCCTCTCAACTATTGTCCCTCCCCACATTCGCAGAGAGACAACAGCTTTGAATTCCTGGAATAAATTTGATTCCTTTCCAAATTCAAGTCCCATACTCAACTCTATTCCAGATGATAAGGTCCCCAGATTGAAGTCGCTTAAACCTTTTTGGTCAAATTTTCCAATTGATATGAATAGAAGCGACAAAGAAATTTGGCAATCTGAATGGAATGTATTCAATTTTTTCAATAAAGATCTTATAACTGATCCTTTCATCAAAGTTCCTGTTTTACACTTTCCCAGGAGAATATGGTCTGTTCTAAATGGTATTAGAATAGGCCATGGACGATGCAACAGCATGCTCTTCCGATGGAATTCGGTTGAGTGCCCTAGTTGTGAGTGTGGGGAAAATCAGGAGACTATAGAACATTTCATGAATAGTTGTCCCATTTATAAATTTCAGGATGGTTCCGACGCTCTACATGACGTAACATATGCATTTCTGAAATGGATGATTAATTTCAAAAGAATTTAATTTAATAGGAAGAATTTTCGGGTGAAAAGTATCTTTTGGTCTCAGTCAATGTTCTTTATTGAAAACTGCCAAGCTTTCGGCCATTTACATGGCCATCCTCAGGGCACTAGAAATCTTAAAAAAAATTCTCTAAGTCAACGAAAAACAACAAAATCTTACAGGCAAATTGAACTAAACCGCATCTAGAAAAGCATGAAAACAACAACCATGGACAATCAAACTACACATCAATATGTTTACTCAGTAAAATCGTTAAAATATCAATCTATGAATCAGCAAAATGAAGTCTACAAAAATGAAAAACTCTGGAAGGCAGAAAGAACAAAGAATTAACGGACGCATGACAACGCAAACAGGCAGTTTTCAATAAAGAACTCTGACTGAGACCAAAAGAGACTTTTCACCTGAAAATTCTTCCTATTCTACTAAATAAAGTCGATATATTTTTCATGGAATTTGATTTGATCTAAATAATTGGTTTCTTTTCATTTCAGATTAAGAATTGCGAGTCGTTTTGTGAAGAATCTGTTTATCTGAGTCCATAGACCGATAACATGAAGATGTTCTCCTAGATCATGCTGATGTCTTTCAAGATTTCTATGAAATTTAATATTTCTAGTAAATTTATTATTATTATTCGACAAGAACAAATCTCAACTGTTCAGTTGACCTATCATTGATACGAGTAGAAGCACCTATCTAGTCGAGATGGTGTTCTCCTCTTATGCTAGCCAAAGGAGGATTTCTTATGAAAGAGGACACCTCACACAATTTTGTGAACAGCCCTCCTTCAAATTTGAAATCCACACAAATTTCCAGTAAACTTAAGGATGGACCAACGAAACGGAATCAATAACTCTTCTCAGTTATATCTTAGAAGGGGTTGCAATCCACGGCGACCTTATGGTATATTGTGCCCTTAGGTCAAAGCTGTTCTTACCAAACACCTCACATCTTGCCTCCCAGTTCCAGAGATCTAACGAAATTCAATATCTAGAAAAGCTTCAGCGAAGCTAATTCCTCTTCGCATGTTTCTTTTATGATGAATAAAAATAGCTAAAATCTTATGGAACTGAGATATTTCAGAAAAACTTGCGAAATTCGATTTTGTCACCTGTAACCCGAAGAATTTTATAGACGCAGACACCCTACAGTCGGTTTGGTTTGAGACAAGTTTTGAGAGGTCAAAATGAAGGCTTTTCCTAGTTGACAGCCAGTTATCTTGAATTTCGAGTTGAAAAAACCCTAAAATGACTGGACTGTATAGAAAATACAATAATGAATGAATTATAAGTGTGAAGCTATAGTAAATTCGGGTAGAAAATTCGAGTTTATGCTATGAAGATGAATCAGGTAATTTTGGCATTGAGGTGTCAAATTTTATAACCCTTTACTTTATATTCAAGAAATCTCAGGAAGATTCTTCGTGATTTTTTTGTTTTAACAATAGGTCAGAGATCAAGTTGAGCATCACTGATGAGTCAGAAACCGGACTACCTGCTACTCCCCCGTTTCAGGACATAACTTCGTCGGATTCATTCCAATCATAGTTGTGGAAATTTCAATTGTTCATATGCATGGCTATTATTCCTTCTCGGGAATTCTAGGAATTCATTGGATTCTTCGAGCAACCTGTCAGTACCTAACTCTGAAGAAGACTTTACCGTAGGAAAATCTCTCCTGGTTTGAATGAGGCTTCATTGTGGCCCATTTTCGATAGTGGATTCAACCCGGAACACATGATTAATCGCCCCACCCATTTATTCTCCTGTTGCCGCCATAAAGAACGAAACGGAATCAATAACTCTTCTTAGTTTTAGTTAAAGTTTAGAATGGGTTGCAATCCACGGCGACCTTATGGTATATTGTGCCCTTAGGACAAATCTGTTCTCACCAAACCCTTTTCATCTTGCCTCACAGTTCCAGAGATCTAATGAAATTCAATATCTAGAAAGGCTCAGCAAAGCTAATTCCTCACTCTTCTCAGGTTTTTCTTATGATGAATGAAAATAGCGAAAATCTTACAGGAACTGAGATATTTCAGAAACACTTGCAAAAAGTCGATTTTTTCACCTCTGATCCGAAGAATTTTATAGACGCAGACACCCTACAGTCGGTTTGGTTTGAGTCAAGTTTTGAGAGGTCACAATGAAGGCTTTTCCTAGTTGACAGCCAGTTATCTCGAATTTCGAGTTGAAAAAACCCTAAAATGACTGGACTGTATAGAAAATACAATAATGAATGAATTATAAGTGTGAAGCTATAGTAAATTCGGGTAGAAAATTCGAGTTTATGCTATGAAGATGAATCAGGTAATTTTGGCATTGAGGTGTCAAATTTTATAACCCTTTACTTTATATTCAAGAAATCTCAGGAAGATTCTTCGTGATTTTTTTGTTTTAACAATAGGTCAGAGATCAAGTTGAGCATCACTGATGAGTCAGAAACCGGACTACCTGCTACTCCCCGTTTCAGGACATAACTTCGTCGGATTTATTCCAATCATAGTTGTGGAAATTTCAATTGTTCATATGCATGGCTATTATACCTTCTCGGGAATTCTAGGAATTCATGGGATTTTTCGAGCCACCTGTCAGTAACCCTGACGAAGACTTTCCCGTAGGAAAATCTCTTCTGGTTCGAATGATGCTTCATTGTGGCCCATTTTCGATAGTGGATTCAACCCGGAACACATGATTAATCACCCCACCCATTTATTCTCCTGTTGCCGCCATAAAGAACGGAACTGAGGCAATTTTCCTGGGTCAATCCCCGGGGACGACGACTCTGTTCACACACACGGCTCGGGACCGTCCAGATAGGCCTCGGGTCGTGACAGTTCCTGCCGGAGATTCTAGTTGGGCCAAAACGCCATAATGCGGATCCGTTAGGTTGATAATTGTGTGAGAAATTTGTATAAATATAACAATTTCAATTTGCGATCCACCCGCGGTGGTCTTATGCCAGTTGAGTCCCGCAATTTGAGGTCGTGTTACGTGATGGTCCGTCTGTTTATGCTTGTTAATTCTCACGCGTTTCTTTTTTTCGTTTCAGGTGAGTACTGCTACTTTCCGTTTCATGGTGGGCGATGCTTGGTGAGCGGTGAGTACTGATACATTGTACGTTCATTTATTTCGATGGTAGGTTCAACCACTTCAGGAGTGTCCATGTTGTGAGTCTGGAATAGTTGAGAAAACATAGAACTTTTTTTCCATTTATTAATTGTAAACTGTGTCCCATTTTCGTTGAAACTGCACTGTATCTCAGCTATTTTCTAATACACAGATATCCACTTCTCGCGACGCTGTATAATTTTTTTATAAAACTTTCAAAGTCACAAACTGAAAGATTCCAACAACTTTGTTTACTGAAATAAAGGACAAAAACGAAAATGATCGCTTTTGGAGATGTCAATATTTTTTCAGGCTCTGTATGAGAGGAAAAAAAATGAAACTGCTCATAAGAAAAAGAAAATTCTTTGCCTTTACGAAGGCACATCGAGAAAATTTTTGAAACATAGATGAATTCAAAATAGTAATCATCGAAATGAATACCATTTTCAATTCCCAGGCTCAGAGATCTTTTATCATGAGGTTGGAGAAATGATATTAGATTTTGTCACTGAGATGAGAGATATACCGGTTTCATTCAGTGAAAGAGGAAGTACAGTTTTCTTTTTTTGCATTTGATTGGAGATGTGAAACTTCATTTTGACGCAATTGGATGTCACCACCTTAGTACTTTGTAATATTTTACTCATTACTTCACAACCAATTGCTATAAATTCTGAAGTTTTTTATGAAGATTTTGTCCTGAGATGTACGGGATACTAATGAGGCTCAACAAGGCCGAAACCGGTATATCTCTCATCTCAGTGACAAAATCTAATATCATTTCTCCAACCTCATGATAAAAGATCTCTGAGCCTGGGAATTGAAAATGGTATTCATTTCGATGATAACTATTTTGAATTCATCTATGTTTCAAAAACTGCTCATGATAGATATATTCACTCAGAAGTCAACGGCGTATTCAAAAATTTTTTTCAGAGTACTGATTTGGAGATTATGCACTAACTTGGAATTTTTTTAATGGAACACCCTGAACGAGGTGGGTAAAATTGGTGATACCTGAACTACAACCTTTTAACCGAAAGGGACAGAGGAAAATGAATGACACATTACGGTCGTCTTTTTTAGAGTAACTGTTAATGCGATCAACTGCATTCCTGTATCTTTTTTTGTTTTCGAGTTATAGGCCAAAATTGGAATTTGGGCGATTTCAACTTTCGTCATTAGATCCGCTTCTGTTTGTGCTAAGATATTGAAATGAAATTCCAGTGGCATACTAGGTTTTTTCCTAAGAGGTTTCCTAGCTAAGCTATAACATGAGTTTTCCTGAAAACTTTATATTATAGCTCAGCAAGAAAACCTCTTGGGAAAAAACCTAGTATGCCACTGGATTTTCATTTCAACACCCAAGCACAAACAGAAAAGGATAGATATAATGACGAAAATTGAAATCGCCCAATATGTACAGGTTGGGCAAAATTGGTGATAACTGAACTACAACTTTCGTTATTATCTCCGTTTCTGCTTGTGCTAGGATTTTGGAATGAGACACTTTTCCATGGCAATCCAAGATGTTTCCTATAGCATAAAGTTATGTTTTTCCTTACTTCTGGCAATTTTATGTTATAGCTCAGGAAGAAAACCTATTGGGAAAAAACATAGTACGCCACTGGATTGCCATGGAAAAGCGTCTCTATAATGCTTTCATTTCAAAATCCGATAACAAACAGAAACGGAGATAATGTTCAGGTATCACCAATTTTTCCCACCCTGTACATTTCAACGTCGAAACCTTGCAATTTTTTCCTGAATACATTGATGTATCATAACCTAATCTTCAATAAATTTTAGCTTTCGAAATCACAAAAATCCATGTTTCTTCATGCAATAGTAGGCCACGAATTCTCTCATACATTCATAAAAACTGAATATGCAGAGGAAAATATTGTTTTCAACATTTTTGAGTTTATGTTGAAGATATTCGAGTTCTTGTTTGAAATATAATTAAATAAAAGGGTTGATATTACAAGGCGTTTTGAGAAAGTAATAATTGAATGTATATGTGAAATAATCCATGGCCTACTATTGAAAAATCAAACGTGAATATAGATTTTTCTGATCTTTGAAGCTGAAATTCATTGAATATTAGGTTGTGATATATCGATTTGAAAAAAAATTGCAAGAATTGGACATTTTGAAATGAAGAGTGTTTCATTTAAGAATGCAAAGTTTATTCTCAATCTTAAAAACAGTGCTCGGAAAAAATTCAAATACGCCACCGAGTATGGCGAAACTCATTTTATGAAAAAATGCTCAAATTTTTTCTGAAGATAGATAAATTTTTGAGCAGATAATCCAATTACGAACTGCAGAATTCAAAATAGACAACCAGAGAATAACTGTGAAAATTTTTATTGTTATTCTTGCGTTTCTTGTTATGAATAGTGGAACTCTTTAATGCGATTTCTGCTTTTCTTTTTCCAAATTCTCCCTCATTCCTTCTTCATCCTTCAAGTTTGAAAGTGTAAGTTTCCATTTCGTTAAAAACATTTACATCTCCATAAGTATCAACATCGTTTTTTTTTTGATACGTTGGTTCATGATAATAATTGTCATAACTTGGAGAAAATATGAAATTCAAGTACATTTTTAATGGTTGCAAAATGGCGGAAGCTGTTCTGAAGAATATCCAGGTATAGTCGCTGGTTTACCTACTCAAGAAATTGTTTTATTTCACCTGAAGTGGGGATACATTTATGATAACACTCATTTCACTTTCCTAACATGAATATTATTAGTAACAGCTAGTTCATCTAATTCATTTAATGTTTTGGAGCTTCGAAACCATGTGAGATAAGACATATTTGTTTTCAATGAAAATAAAAATGATCTAGAAACCGAGTATATTGGTGA
Organism: Hippodamia convergens; assembly: GCA_038502775.1. NCBI lineage: Eukaryota > Metazoa > Arthropoda > Insecta > Coleoptera > Coccinellidae > Hippodamia > Hippodamia convergens. Next base: position 15,958,294 of record CM076607.1, on the reverse strand, counting down.
TTGCCCCTTCAATGAACAGATGTAGTTTTCCATGCTCCAAGGCTCTCGAATATTTGATAGTTTTCAAAATGAATCTAGTTTAGAAACAAGACTTAGTGTTTTTTTTCTCTCATTTTTTCATGGGCAATTCTTGGAAAGTTAATAGATACGGAATTCATTTATAATGACTCTTCAAAGGCTTTCAACGAAAGTTAAGATATTTCTGTAGATTGATATTAGCACATAACTCATTTCATCTCAAAAAACAACTAACAATATAATTTAACGATTTCAAAAATTTAACATGTCATGATGGGAATTGTCGGAAATACAATAAACATTGTACTGGCAGAAATTCAAAGGAGTAAAAAAACCGATGCACCTAAAATCCCTATAGCAGACCGAATAGAACTAGAGTACAATCCTCGTCTATTGTTCATTTTTCGGAGGCAAATCCAAACATGGTCCTTTTTTCCTAAGCCGATCGCCATAACGTTAATTCTCCTATTGCAGAGACATCGAGTCGAGTCGTATCGATAGCTCGGCTCATTTCCCATATTGGAGAATAATGCCGGACGCGACAAGACCTTAGCTGTGTTCGGCAGTAAATTGCTCGCAGTCGGAGGCTCTGGATTTGAAGAATGCATCGAGGATTTATGCGCGGAATAGGGGACAATCGTGAGCATTGTCGGATTGAGTAGATGCAGCCTGTGTTGAAAGTTCGATCAACGTTTCTACATTCATTCCGATACGTTTGAAGATTGGACAGTAGCGTAGTCGATATTCAATACAAGGAAAAAGGTTTTAGTTTTGTCTTTAATAGATCTATTGATCATATCCTTAGAGATTTTTCTACTTGTTCTTAGAGTGTTCGAATGTTTTGAAATCTTTTGCAGTGTATTCTGCCGAATGTAACTGAAGCAATAAAAATCAAAATCATAAGCTGAATCTCAACTGTATAAAGTCAATTTTGTGAAGACATCGGCTGTATGGAAAGTTGAAGCGATTTTGAGGATAGTTGTGTCGCTATTCGAAAAAATCTGCTGCAACTAAGAGACGAAACCAAAAATTTTATTCGCGAGTGAAGGGTACATGCAATTTCATATGTAAGTACCTCCTCCATAAGATCATTGGAAGGATTAGAAGGTTATATACTCACGGAATAATTATGTTGAACTTGAAAATACTGTATAAACAGTATTGATATAAATCAAGTCAACTAAATATTACGAATATTTCCAAGCAATTTCAGACAATTGAAATGTAATAGAAAGTGAGTTCACTAATATATTTTAAAAGAATATGTCATAATATCAGTTTAGTATGTGGAAGTTTGAGAAAGAGTAATCAATGCAAAGAAGTACTTTTTCTTCGCATAACACTACTGTGTAAACAAATCTCAGTTCTACTTTAACATTTCTGTTGTCTGTTATCTCCATGTCTGAATCAGGACTTGAAATTGGGAAATAATGAAAACAAAATATAATTATTTGGTTTTTATTTTTCTTTCGTTTTATTCTGTTGTTTCAGAATGACCTCTGAATTTACAATACATCAGAAAAATATTGTTACTGGAGACAGTACAGAGTTCTGAAAATAAGACTTTTTCAGATATTGTAACTGTATTGCTTTTTCCTGAATTGCGTTTGATGGGGATTTCAAAAACATATTATGAAAGTTTGAATATTTTGTTAGTTACAGGTAAGTTCGGATTAAACAAAATACGATATAGAAAATATGATAGGAAATGCATACCTATCTTCAACAATATTGAGATTTTAAATGCAGTTATCATGGATAAAAATTTAAATACATTAGCAACTACAAATAAATGAAAAAGAAAATTCTTTGCCTTTACGGAGGCCACATCGAGAACATTTTTGAAACATAGATGAATTCAAAATAGTAAGTGAAAGAGGAAGTACAGTTTTCTTTTTTTGCATTTGATTGGAGATGTGAAACTCCATTTTGACGCAATTGGATGTCACCACCTTAGTACCTTGTAATATTTTACTCATTACTTCACAACCAATTGCTTCAAATTTCGAAGTTTTTTATGAAGATTTTGTCCTGAGATGTGCGGGATACTGATGAGGGCCAACAAGGCCGAAACCGGTATATCTTTCATCTCAGTGACAAAATCTAATATCATTTCTCCAACCTCATGATAAAAGATCTCTGAGCCTGGGAATTTAAAATGGTATTCATTTCGATGATTACTATTTTGAATTCATCTATGTTTCAAAAATACAAATAAATGAATACAAATGGATGAAAAAAGAATGTAGACAAAACGTAAACTAAACGAGGATCTATTGGTCTTCACTCAACTTGTTTATTCAAATCTCAAGGAGTCCGTCAATGGGGCTAAGCACCATTTTCCAACTGAAATAAAAAAAAACATTTCATTATGAAGGAAACAAGAAGAAGAATTCTAGGACATAGCTGACACCAGTCTTTTCCTTCTCCCAGTGGTTACATCTCCCCAGTCCTCAAAATGAAAGATATTCAAATATTGCCTTCTTCAATATACCTCAATGCATTTCTTCAAATTAATTGAATAACATTTATTTTGTACATTTGTGCTGTTTACTGTTATTTTCTTTCTTTTTTCTGGGTTAATGGTATCATAATGTATCACTTAAACTTTAGAAATAGATTCAGTGATCTTTCTGATTATGTACTAGAAAAAACTGAACTGCTTCTGACTAGGATATAGACGAAAAGCTAACAACAGAAAATATTTTCATTATATCCAGTAAGGAACAAGAACAATCATTCATATATCATTTAACAACTCGAAAAAGTTTTACCTGCTCAAGAAACTATGATTCCATCTTGTACGATCCGCCACTGTGGGCATAACAGTTTGTGACGTCCAAGTGCTGTACCACAAGATGTATCCATTCTGAATTTATGGCGTACATTTGACAGTTGCGGTCCTATTCTCCCATCTAACTGTAGAATGATTTCGCACCTTGACCATTTCATTGCCATCATAGAGCTCATAAACCCATTTCTTTGACTTGACCCTCTTCGCTCTGTAAGCATATAAGGAAATTTGAGAATGGCATACCTAATGATGCAAACTAAACTGGGGGAACCATGTTGCACGATGTCGATAAATATTTCAAGATGATTTTAGGCCGCGTTTCTTGGGTTTACTTCTCAAGAACCAAAAAGTTGCTTGATGAAACCTATTACTAATCTTTCGTGTTAGCAAGTAAGACAACATAGTCTTCTCGTAAATCTTGGACTAGCTCAGAATGATATGAAAGAAGAGTACCATCTACCCAAGAATACAGTTTAAGATCAAGAATTGGTTTCAAATATCAAGGTGAGAAGAATTTAACAATTCCATGGAAAATTTTCAAAAAGATTTCCTGAATAATGGCAGTTTTCTTCCAACAGAATGGTTGTTTCTTATGAAGCTATTTGGAAATCTATCTCAGTTCCAAATGATCGATCACGTAAGGAATTTTATTTGTTTTTCATTTGTAAACGTCAGTTTCCAAAAAGCAATATCCATCAAGAAAGTTTATTTTATCACTAACTCGTGAAACTGACAGTTAACTTGCAAAATTTTTACAAGTTAGTAGTATTATTTACATTATAAGAAAATTTTGTTTTATCGTCATATATGTTGAAAATCATGGTACAATTTTTATTTCCAGTGACACAGATTTTTGATGATGAAAGAGTTGATGATACTGATGATGATGAACCATCTGTTGACTCAGAAACTGCTGAACTCGAGGACTGCTGAACATTTTTACTCTCCTTACTTCCAAATAATTTGCTAGACATTTCGATTTTTTTGTTGACCGAATCATAGACATAACTCATCGCCATTTCGGTGCTCTTCCACCCTCCTGCACACTTTAGTGCTAAAATATCCCCACCCGAATCCGTAACCATAGTGGCTTCAGTTCTGAGAAAAGAGTGTCCGGTGTATAGCTCTGAGTCTTTTAAATCTAAATATATCGCTATTTGCTTTGGGACATCACCAACAGTGTGCTGGCCAGCATTAAGGGAAATGCACCCTCCATGTCGGTATGTCAAAAAAAATCTTAGGCTTTCTGTTCCAGGAGGCCGAAGATTTACATATTTTCTGTATAACATGCAGGGCTTGAAGCTGCAGCCATCATCGGTTATGGTGAATCTTCTTGTTATTACATTTTTTGTTTGCCGTAATGTCACAATAACGTAATTTTCCATATCTTCTACATAATTCATGTTAAAGGAGAGAATTTCGTCACATCGACAACATCATAAAATCCCAAATATTGTTACAATTTTCGCCATCAACCGCTGGTCATCAGGAGCATGTAAAAGAAATTGTTCAGCCTCTTCTTTACTTTTTACCTTGGTCTTTCTTGCCGTATAACGCTCATTTTTTCGTTTCAAAAACGCTATTATATTTTGAAATCTGCAAATAATGACAACTAAACGTCATATTTTTCAATAAATTTTTTTAAGAAGACAAACCTGCGAACAGGGGCATTTTCTTTCATTTCCAAGCAGCTCTTCAGCATAGACCATTTTGCCCATAAAGTATTAGGGTGAATCTAGCTGATAGTAGATTCAAGTAGACCAACAAAATATTTTCAGTTACCCCAATCACTCTATTTTTGTTCTGCCACTTTTTGAAGTCGTCGTATTCTCGCTGGTAACTTGAAGCTGATTTTGCAGGTAATGAACTTGATGCTACACTGCTGGCTGCCTCAATAATTTCTTTTGGTACATTCATTTTCGCTTTCGCCAAAACAAATGTAAAGAAAAATAAACAGACATGTTCATGGCAACGCTTCCATAGCTTACGACATTTGCGACAAATTATTGAGATTTTCTTGGAATTTATCTAACCTTTTTACAAATGAGAAACAAATAAAATATAAAACAATACACGCAAGGTAACGGGTTTTACTGGCTCAAGAAGGTAAAAACCTTCTTATCGTGCTTGTAATGTTATATACTATTTCATGAAGTTTCGTGATTAATCCTAGGAGACATGTTCAAGTTCTTGTTACGAAAATGTTTCACGTCAGAATCTGAATACTCGTTTTTTTTCACTCTGGTTTTAATTTAACCTTGCTCCCTATTTACAATATCAAACGAAGTTTGTCGAAAGGAAAATGATCATTCGAACCGTTCAGACAGAATTAATTCTTTATTCGAGAATGAGATTTTGTGATGAAAGTCAAGATCTAACGAAACAATTCAATATTACACCTCTAGATTGACCTTGTTCGACATTGATCAAATGAATCCAGATCATTCCAACATAGTTTTCTCCAAGAGCTCAATATTGGAAAGGGATGGAGCTCCAAAATCAGTGATAATATAATTGTTAGTAGGGGTGAGGTAGATCGGTGGACATTTGAATAATCCTTTTAGGAGAAACTGTCAAGAGGAGCCTGGAAGAATGCAGACGGAGCTTCATGCCGGAACACTTCTCGCAAATCCAGAAAGGGCCTTACTCATTACGCGGGGCAGAATTCAGGAGTTGTCCCATTAAGTTTGTGTCATGCGAGAAAACGGCATCCGGGCGCCTTATTATTACCGCCCGCCGAGAAGCGCCCGGTCTAGAACTAGACGTTGCTGCGGGCGTTCCATTTTACGTCCTCTTGGAGGTTTTACTTAAGCTCGCTTTCCGCTGTGCCGAACGTGTGCGCGGGGCTTAAACCGGAATTATACCGCTCGTGGTTTCCTTATTGCGAGCAGTTTTACCTGACTTTGTATGGGAATATGGAAAATATACTTCTCTACAAAATTCAGGGAAGTTCGGAAGTCTTGGACAGGACCCTAATCAAACTGGTCTTTTCGGCTGGTGAACGTTCCAGCTTGGGTACTTCTTGGCGTGTCCATGAGATATGTTCTGTGTTTTTTCAAGGAGATTTCATTTGGTTATAAACATGAAATTCTTTCATCTGATTCACTTAGCATGTAAGATCTCAAGTCTTCTGACTTCTCAAAACCAAAGGATTAGTGGTTTTAATTCATACATAGTACTCTCATGTTTTTATTTTCCAATTGTATCCTCTATTTTGCTGATGAAAACTTATTCTACTTCTCAAAAGTAGTTTGTCACTGTAATAGTATAAAACATTACTAATAAGGTGAGAGGGTTTTTACTGGCGAGTGGAGGATATAACTGACGAGTCAAATACTTCCTTGAGCCAGTTAAACCCGTTACCTTGCGTGTATTGTTGTATATTTTATTTGTTTATCATTTGTGAAAAGGTCAGATAAATTCCAAAAAAATCTCAATAATTCGTCGCAAATGTCGTAAGCTATGAAAGCGTTGCCATGAACATGTCTGTTCATTTTTCTTTACATTTGTTTTGGCGAAAGCGAAAATGAATGTACCAAAAAAAATTATTGAGGTAGCCAGCAGTATTGCATCAAGTTCATTACCTGCAAAATCAGCTTCAAGGTACTAGCGAGAATACGACGACTTCAAAAAATGGCGAAACAAAAATAGTGTGATTGGGGTAACTGAAGATGTTTTGTTGGTCTACTTGAATCAACTATCAGCTAGATTCAGCCATAATACTTTATGGGCAAAGTGGTCTATGCTGGAAAGCTGCTTGGAAATGAAAGAAAAAATGAGCGTTATACGCCAAAAAAGGCCAAGGTATCAAGTAAAGAAGAGGCTGAACAATTTCTTTGACATGCTCCTGATGACCAGTGGTTACTGGCAAAAATTGTAACAATATTTGGGATTTTTGGATGTTGTCGATGTGACGAAATTCTCTCCTCAAACATGAATGATGTAGAAGATATGGTAAAATACGCTATTGTGACTTTACGACAAACAAAAAATTCAACAACAAGAAGATTCACCATAACCGATGATGGTTGCAGCTTCAAGCCCTGCATGTTATACAGAAAATATGCAAATCTTTGACATCCTGGAACAGAAACCTGAAATTTTTTTGACATACCGACATGGAAAGTGCATTTCCCTTGATGCTGGCCAGCACACTATTGGTGGTGTCACAAAGCAAATAGCGAAATATTTAGGTTTGAAAGACTCAGAGTTATACACCGGCCACTCTTTTCGCAGAACTGGAGCCACTGGAGATATTTTCGCACTTTAGCGTGCAGGAGGGTGGGAGAGCACCGAAATTGCGATGAGTTATGTCGATGATTCGGACAACAAAAAAATCGAAATGTTTAGCAAATTATTTGGTAGTAAGGAGAGTACAAATGTTCTGCAGTCCTCGAGTTCAGCAGTTTCTGAGTCAACAGATGGTTCATCATCATCAGTATCAACTCTTTCATCATTAAAAATCTGTGTTACTGAAAATAACAATTTGACCATGATTTCCAACATATATGACGATGAAAAAAATTTCTAATGTAAACAATACTACTAACTTGTAGAAATTTTGCAAGTTATTTGTCAGTTTCACAAGTTAATGACTTGATAAAATAAACTTTCTTGATTAATATTGTGTTTTTGGAAACTGACGTTTACAAATGAGAAACAAATAAATGTCGTATCGATTGATTAATTTTGCACTCTCCTATAGACCAATGTTTTAGATCATATAAATTGATTATTATATCATTATTTTCTCATATTGTATTAATCTCAATGATGAACAGACTTGGACGATTGAGATTTCAATGCATGTATCTCCTCTAAGGCCTTATTTTTCCTAATTATTACAATTCAGCCTACTCTGATGATTCATTATTCAACCTTCTGTTCTTCTGATCGACAAAGCAGTCATCTTTTTCTGACTGCTCGGTCACTGTAAACGTTGTGTTTAATATTGAATTAGTTGAACTGTCTCAGAGTCTTGGTCTGACTTCATGTGATCTCATTTTGAACTTATCCAGATTACCTCTGTTTTTAGGTGGATAGTATCACTCTAAGTTAATAGATGCATTTCTTTACTGTATTAGCTTCATGGCGGGTGACTCATTCATTTTATGATTGGGAATGATGTGAATAAATGTTTTACACTACCATCTCCAACTCAACGTGATTTTTTATTCTAGGCCATCAATATGTAGGTAATTAAAGTGACACATGCTAGCCGAGAAAATGACACTTTATATCTGGGAGTGTGAAATTTTACATGATGCTCTTCTTGACTGTTCTGAAGTTTAGATATCCATAGATTACCTACAGATTGTGAGTGATGGAATATGACGCTTTGATTCTTAGCCAGAACATGAACGACAACATTACACATCACCAATAAAAGTTAGCACTCGTATCACAAAGGATGGGCAGGTTTTGTTTCGCAGAAATAATTCATTAAAGCGGCGTTTTATGTCACATCTTTTAACAACCGCAATAAATCAGGAAACATGAGCTGTTCCGTTTCAGGAAGGATGCGGAACCTAACTGAAGTTTGAATGTTGGATTTCAGGAGACAACTTTGTGGTATTACCCCGTGTTTACTGTTGGCATGATGATATTTGCATTGCGGCTTGAACTGAACCATCTCATGAGATGCTTCCAGATACTGAAGTGTCTGTCTTCATTTCAAAGTTTCCTTCGTCAACAATAATGAAAAGCAGATATATTCAGAATCTAATAATGAGGATTGTTGAGGGAAGAAGAAAATTTTAAAAAACCAAAGAGTATTTGTAATCAATCTATCTATACTTATATTATAAATGTGAATGTTCGTGTGTTTGTTTGTCTTCTATGGACTCAGGAACCTGATGACCGATTTTTATGAAACTTTCACTATAATGTAGAGAATTAATTTTGGGTGGTTTTCATGTAGGGTTCAACTTTGTGGTATTACCCCGTGTTTACTGTTGGCATGATGATATTTGCATTGCGGCTTGAACTGAACCATCTCATGAGATGCTTCCAGATACCGAAGTGTCTGTCTTCACTTCAAAGTTTCCTTCGTGAACAATAAAGTAATGCAGATATATTCATAATCTAATAATGAGGATTGTTGAGGGAAGAAGAAATTTTAAAAAAACAAAGAGTATTTGTAATCTATACTATCGATACCAATATTATAAATGTGAATGTCTGCGTGTTTGTTTGTCCTCTATTGACTCAGGAACCAGATGACTGATTTTGATGAAACTTTCACTATAATGTAAAGAATTTATTTTGGGAGGTTTTCATGTAGGGTGCATTCTTATATCACGAAGAAATGAGAGAAAATATCGAGTTTTAACGAAGAAGTCGGTAATTAGCCTGGTTTTTTCAGGCTTTTACGGCCGACGCTGATTGAACTATAAGAGATAGAGGAACATAGTCAGGTACAATTTTGTAGTGCTCAAAAAGTTCAATAAAAAAGTCTGCAACGGTATATGTCTAACTGCTGAGGACAACCCACGATAACCATTTTCCACATTTTCAGTTCAATTCAGAATAATGTTCAATTTGAATTAATATAATGATGAATTTGATATTTATCTACGACATTTATTCCTGATGAAAAATGATGTTCGCAGTATAGTTTTCGAATGGATACTTTCAAAAGTTACCGCGTTACTAAGTTGATATTCATTTCAGACCACTTGTGTAGCACATACGCTCATATTGTTTCCGAATGTAGATTTCCTAAATCCCATAAAAAATGAGGTTGCAATTTAAATAAATCAAATTTTCTTATTTTCTTCTTGACTAACTTTGAAACCCAATAGAATACCACCTGTATATGAAATTTTATTCTTGACTTCAGCGTAAGATACTGTATTATTTTCCCTTTTAGAAGCTGAAAAGTTGGCAAATTCTTTCAAGAAATTTCAGAGACGTGTTCTCTCAGAATGAGGCCAATTAAAATTTTCGAATTTCCTCAAAAAAATTCGAATCCTCATTTACATTCAGCTTATATGATGCTTGAATCGAATCCAGAGGTCCGTGAGGATCTGACAGGTCCAGTAACAGTCATATATGAACTGTAAGCAAGCTCGTGACCAGACTACGCCACTGTTTTCGATCGGCTTCCCTTGCCGAACGTGTCACGGACATGCACGATTTATTGGCGTCGTTTATTACGAAATTGTTGTGTTTTTGCCGGTGCCCGCCCACCGGGATCCGATATTTAGTCGTCGTTCCATGCGTTTATTAAATTTCGAAGCGACAGCTAATCCTGCCCAGTCATGATAAATAATACAAATTGGCGAATGCGCCGGTTTCTTCGACATCGGGTGGGGGTCAGGATTGTAGCTGTCCTGGTTTTCGTGTTTTAACGCGATATTAGGGTACTTTTTACCTCAGGTGGGATGAGGGTCTGGCTCCTTTGATCCTTCTCTTCTCACATTGTTCATTTTAAACTTCAACGGGATAAAATGAAAAAGATAGGCATGAAGATTTTTTCAGTGATCAAATCATCTGGTAAATATCCTTGAAAAGGTCAACAAATATGCAACACAGAATGTTCAAGTGATTGAGAACTTCAACCATGATAGTAATGCTGAGTCTGAAAATTTTTTCCTAGAAATATAGAATTGAAATCCACACGCATTTAACAACATTCATTTTGTTTTAAATTCAGATGTATGTTATAATTGAATAAAGCAACAATTGTGAAAACAAAACATTCTCTGCGTTTTTGAAACATAGATGATTTCGAAATAGTAATCACCGAAATGAACACCTTATTCAATTCATAGGCTAGCAGATCTTTCATCAAGAAGCTGGGGATATTATATACTGAGAGATCTGAAGAAGAAGATATAGGTTGGTGTTGATTGAATACACTAAGTTTTGACATTTCAGAGTTTCAATTAACCTCCTGAATATATTTCGAATGTATTTTTGTATGTTTGTGTTATTGATTAAATCGACAAATAAGTTTTGGATTTGAATATTTATCAAGTATTTCCGAATTGAAAATGGCTGGAATTCATTAAGATACCTTTCGCTTCGCCTAACTACAAGGGAAGTAGTTTATTGTCGGTACTGCGAGTTTTTCAACAATTCAGCAGGTATTTCTGCCAGTATTAATCGCGTGTTGCTAGTTATTCAGGTAATAATCATTTACTTTTTCGAGATGATTTTGATAAATAAAGGAATCTCAAAATTTCAGTTTCCTGTCAGACGAATTTTGGAGAAGAAGGCAAGACAAGTCATCACAGTCAAGAGTGAGCAGTGGATGGAAATCTATTCCACATGATTATACCTTCAATGACGTTATTTTTTCTCAAATCAAAAACAATGAATAAATCAGTTTGTACATCTTTTTTGAACTGCCTGAAAAGTAATTGAATTTTAATCAAAATCAACATTTGGTATATTATTTAATGAATCTTGAAATGGACAGTACATATGAATACATACAAATAATAAGTGATTCATTTTATAGCATTTCACACTTCAAATGATTCACAATTTTTTAACAAATATTTGCTATTTGTTTTAACAACTTTGCTATGAAATTGTCAGCTTTATACTTTTTGTTTCACAATACTCAGAAAAAAACACAGGGCGAGAACTTCTCTGAATTTACGATAGTCACCAGTCATCAAAAATGCAAAGATGACTGAAGTAGTTTTAATTATTTGATGAATGATATCTCTACATTAGAGTTCCTCAAAATCCTGCAAGATTTCATGTTGAAGCATTCCAAGCTATTTTTATTATCAATTATGAATTTCCAATTCCATACTTGATCCACAGAGAAATTGTGTGGGTGTGTATATTTCAGTCATCATCTATCCCAGCTTGTTCCTCTTTTGCAATTGAAGCTAAGTTTGAAAATTTTTCAATACAATAATGATGAAAATATATAATTCCACAGAAAATTCTTCAAATTCATTTGCCTCGAAAAATATATTCAATCATTTAATAGGTTACATAGATATATTTCAATCTATGATGAACACAGAAATTTTTAGTAACTTTTTGTAATTAGAAATAAAGCCCCGGCTGGAATTCCATGGCTTGCTGTGATGACAATCATTTTTAAAAGGACTATATATTATCTCTATATCTGTAGGACTTTTATTACATTTTTTTTGAGAAATAAACTTTTTTCCTAACAGTGTTGTTAAAATTATTTGTTGTTGTTGGTTGTTGTGGTTAAAACTTGTCAGATAAGGTGTGAAACACTGTATACGTATGTAGTTTGGTCTTGCATCTAGGGAAACAAGGGATAAGGACTCCTCTCGACAGTCGGCGGAGGTGATAACCTTAATAAAATTCCGTGAATGATCTATTGTTGATACTTCTGTTGAAAGCTGCTCCTCCGCTGATTGCTTACGAACGTCTGGTGATTTCCATTGTCGTTGCCCATTGTAGTGCTGATCCTTCTTGAGGATGCCGACTTTGACGTCGAGAATTTCCTGTATTTCCCGTCTTTTGAATTATTCCATTCAGACGGGCGATAATGGTGTCGTTGGGAGTCAGTTCGGATCGTTTATTGGCTATTTGAGACGCGGAGATTTCTGAGTGGGAATGTACGGAGGAAGATTTCCTCTTGCCGCACAAGATGAGGTCTTGACAACCAGTGTACACTGTCTGATTCGAAAAATTCAAATTCAGATAGAGACTATACATTCAGGTTATAATATGGAAGAAAGTACAGTAACACTTATAAGATCTTTGTAGAGATCATGTGATGTAGTTGTTTTGTAAATTCGTGCAATGAAATTCTCACATATCATTCACCTTCAAATTTCTGCTTTATTTGGCACTATGGATTTCTGCTCAAATTGAAGAGTAATAACTAATATATTAAAAAAAAAAAGATTTTTGAATGTTTCAGCATATTTTGCTTCTTCAAATCTTTCCAATCATTCTTGTGCTCCAGTTTCGTTACCTTTACTAAATAAATCTTCGGTAACTAAATTGATTTTCTCATATTCTGTGTAAAGCATCAGTAAAAATGATGAGAGACCAGATTATCTCAAAAGACGTTTCTGCTTTCTTCACTGGGTCGTAAATTCAATGAAGTAGCAGTGCAGAATTAAGTAGGTTGTGAGGCTACTAAATTCAGGGTTAGTTTTTTAATTGTAGAAGGTCGTAAGTCCTCTACAATGGGAATTAAACACACGGTGATGTTTTCAGGTATTTATTTCGAAGTACAGAGTGAAATTGAACTTGAAGTTGAACTTGTTGTTGAGATAACAGTTGTCGGTATATATAGAAAAAATATTTGCCGATTAAGGCCTTTAATCATACACGTATGATTCGTAGTGGATTGCTGCAATTCGCTACTACGAGGTAATTACGAAATTATGAGTGATGAAGAAACTAGATCATGCATCAGCTCTGTGGAAATTCCGTTTAACTGGGTCGTAGATGTTTGATGTAATTAAACAATGGTTGTGATTGAAACGGCATCACGTCCAAGCGAGTCCACAAAATTGGATAATTCTTCTTTTGTTGTATTTGTTATAGCCCCGATAATATTTTCACAATGTTATATCTCAAAAAAATAACGAATGAAAAACAATATTCATTTTCTCGCAATCATAGAATTCAATTGTTCAGAACTTTGACTTTGACACAAAAGAGTGAAGTATTTCCGTGTCCTGTGAGAGGTTACATATAGCGACTCAATCGAAAATGGAGAATATTACTATGACCGATTGTGAGGTTGAAACGTTTTTCCAAAAAGTCAACAGTTATACGAAGATAATATGGAATAATATCAGTCCGATGATGAAAAATTATATTGGATGTACAACTCTGCTTTCGCCATTTAACAATAGCTGACTGTAGCGGTAAGTGGTGGTTGAAATAAATGGATCTTAGATGTCATACAATAAGCTTAGGTAGTTAATATTTATAATAATAATATTTATTGTCAACATAACGCCATCGAAATATTAGTCGATTTGTGTCTGCATCATAAAGTTTTTCCCGATAAATCAGATCAGTTTACGAGCCGAATTCTCGTCATTTGTGGTAGGTTTCAATTTTCTGCTTCAATATGAAGAAACCTAAGACTGTGGTTTATCGAATGTTTTTAAATACCTATGGTGAGGCCGCTTCTAGTGGAAGAAATTACTGGTAATGGTTTCTACGCTTCAAGAATGGCGATTTTAACGTCGAAGACTAGCATGTCGGTGGAAGAGAGAAGTTTCTCGAAGATGCAGAATCAGAGGCATTACTTGATCAAGACAATCGCAGGCGAGAGTCATCGAAAGCAATACATGATGAAAGTATATTTTGAAACTAGTTGCAGAATGAGTCCCCATTCCAACAGGAATGCGAAATAACTGTTGGAATTGCCTTCTGCAACGAGTATTAGACGATCCTTTTCTCTATTTCAACCAAGTTTTGATGAATACTTTCGAAATTCAAGTAAAAATTCAGATTAGTGACTTTAGTATTATATCTTGGCAGTTGTAGTAAGGTGTGACTTACGAAACTTGACAGATTACGTAATTTGAATTCATCTGATTTGAAAATTGTTTGAATCGAAGGTCAGTACTGACAACCACAAAACGAAAAATATAACTGATAACAATGCTGTAATGAATTGATTGCTGAAATTTTTGTTGACTTCATATAATTGCAGATGAAGGACTTAAAAAGTAGTTCTCACAATAGTCTTAATCAACATAATTCAGACAAAATGTTATTTCTTCTTGACAGAAATCGTGGTTCGAAAGAAACGCTATCCACAACTCATACGACCGAATGGAGAACCACCTAATAAAACCGTCCATAAGTGATTAACGAGGAGCAAGGAGCACTTAACACGTGAAGATGTTCCTACCGAATTCATGAAAGCGAGAAGTCACGCTGCGAAAATACATCTCCGACACATCCACTGAGGTAGCATTGTGCGAAAAGCTTCGACGTCCTCATGGCGATGGATAAAAGATGTGACAGGTCTGCACCTGCGGGAAGCGTGCAAGGCCAGCCTTGAGGATGACGCCATTCCTGCACTTTATGGCGCAGGAGCTCCAGCATGCAAAAAAGACATTCGGAAAGTGCTACGAACCAATTATGGGGTGTGATGCGATTGCGTTATAAATATGGATCGAGATGATCTGAATTAAATTACTAGCACGCTTGTTGGAATGAGAGTGATAATAATATCGGAGTTATAGCTGAAGGGATACACAGGCAGGTGTGTGCAACGGCAAGGCATCAGCACAGGATATCCACTTGGAATCAGGTTATTCTTCCTTTATTCTTGGGGAAATTCTTGAAATCTTAAAATAGTATATAACATTACTAGCAAGGTAGGAGGGTTTTTAATGGCGAATGGAGGATATAACTGACGAGCCGCAGGCGAGTCAATTATCTTCTTGAGCCAGTACCCGTTACCTTGCGTGTTTCTCATTTGTTAAAAGGTTAGAAAAATTCTTAAAAAATCTCAATAATTTGTCGCAAATGTCGTAAGCTATGGAAGCGTTGCCATGAACATGTCTGTTTATTTTTCTTTACATTTGTTGTGGCGGAAGCGAAAATGAATGTACCAAAAGAAATTATTGAGGCAGCCAGCCGTGTAGCATCAAGTTTATTACCTGAAAAAACAGCTTCAAGGTACGAACGAGAATACGACGACTTCAAAATGTGGCAAAACGAAAATAGTGTGATTGGGGTAACTGAAGATGTTTTGTTGGTCTACTTGAATCAACTATCAGCTAGATTCAGCCCTGATACTTTATGGGCAAAATGATCTATGCTGAAAAGCTGCTTGGAAATGAAAGAAAATGCCCCTGTTCGCAGGTTTGCTTTCCTTGAAAAATTTATTAAAAAATATGACGTTCAGTTATCATTTACAGATTTCAAAAGGTTAAACCGTTTCTGAAACGAAAAAATGAGCATTATACGCCAAAAAAGGCCAAGGTAATAAGTAAAGAAGAGACTGAACAATTTCTTTCACATGCTCCTGATGACCAGTGGTTGCTGGCGAGAATTGTAACAATATTGGGGATTTTTGGATGTTGTCGATGTGGGGAAATTCTCTCCTTAAACATGAATGATGTAGAAGATATGGAAAAAAACGTTATTGTGACATTGCGGCAGACAAAAAATTGAACAACAAGAAGATTCACCATAACCGATAATGGCTGCAGCTTCAAGCCCTGTGGTATACAGAAAATATGTATCTTCGGCCTCCTGGAACAGAAAGCCTAAGATTTTTTTTGACATACCGACATGGAAAGTGCATTTCCCTTAATGCTGGCCAGCACACTATTGGTGGTGTCCCAAAGCAAATAGCGATATATTTAGGTTTAAAAGACCCAGAGTTGTACGCCGGCCACCCTCTTCGCAGAACTGGAGCCACTATGGTTACGGATTCGGGTGGAGATATTTTAGCACTAAAGCGTGCAGGAGGGTGGAAGA
This sequence comes from Hippodamia convergens, assembly GCA_038502775.1. Taxonomy (NCBI): domain Eukaryota; kingdom Metazoa; phylum Arthropoda; class Insecta; order Coleoptera; family Coccinellidae; genus Hippodamia; species Hippodamia convergens. Next base: position 15,942,069 of record CM076607.1, on the reverse strand, counting down.
GCACCGAAATTGCGATGAGTTATGTCGATGATTCGGTCAACAAAAAAATCGAAATGTCTAGCAAATTATTTGGTAGTGAGGTGAGTACAAATATTCTGCAGTCCTCGAGTTCAGCAGATTCTGAGCCAACAGATGTTTCATCATCATCAGTATCAACTCATTCATCATCAAAAATCTGTGTTACTGGAAATAACAATTGTACCATGATTTTCAACATATATTACGATAATTTTCTAATATAAATAATACTACTAACTTGTAAAAATTTTGCAAGTGAACTATCAGTTTTACAAGTTAGTGACTTGATAAAATGAACTTTCTTGATTAATATTGTGTTTTTGGAAACTGACGTTTCGCATTCGGGTTGGAATAGGAGCTCATTCGGCAAATTGTTTTAGAATATACTCTTAAATGACCATCCATATTAAATGAAAATATCTTTCATAATTGGGCGAGAATACGAAATCCCATCATTTGGACCCCAGGCATCGACCAGCGTCGCTCTCCACTATGATGGTACCATTAATCGCGCCTCATGACGTCCTAATAGCAGAAGACGCAATGAATTGTCCGTCTTGCGTTCTGCACAGGTGCATCATGGCCTCATCGGGCGGACCTGCAGCTCAATAAGATCTCGTATTTAATGAGCTACTTGCCGGGTAGGAGTTCCTGGTTATGATCATGAAGTGCATACAATGAATGAGGTTGACAAATGAGATGCGGTTGTGTGGAGATGAAGGTATACGCGAGGTTTTAATCACTACCGCTTGTTCCGCGCAGATAATTAGACAGTTGAACGTCGTCGGGTCGAAAATGAAAGCGGAGGTGAGGACTGAGTGGTTGCTCCTTTCTCACGAGATGTAACGGAGTCTGCAAAGGAAAGATTTCAATCCCTATTGAACTAAATCATTTTCTACAATATTGCCTTCTATACAAAGGGGGAAGCTGGACAAAGCTCATACACCCTCCTACTCAGGCTTTCTTTAAATTCTTGGTTGGTAGCAAGAAAAAATACAAAACAAAATAAAACAAGTGTTAACATTGAATCATAATTCTGCACTGCCGACAGAAGCTCAGTGAATAAGCTTAAGGCATAAACCTTATTTACTCTTCTTGTGGTGAAAATATGTTTGAAAAAGACCTCGAGACGAATATTGAGCATAAACATTCGGTAGGAGAGGGAGAACTGGAAACCAAGAGCAAGAATTCAAAGAATTTTAGTCGCAAAAATGAAACACATACCTACAGTTAAATGGGAATGCGACTAAATAATCGCTGCGACTAAATAAAAGCAGTCTCATGTTTGAAACGACGGATTATCCCAAATCAGGATGAGTCAAACTTGCGACAATTCAATCGCAATTCAGTTGCTGCCGAAAACCGAACTTCTTTGTGAGAGTGTAAATTTTTGTGTGTTGGACTTTATAATGTCATATAGTTAATATTAAACTGCTCCACATGAGTTAAAAATATTGACTCAAATTGCAAAAAATATAGTTTGAATGAGATTTTGTGATGAAAATTCATATAAATATGATTTCAAGTTGCTGGAAATAAAATAAATTCAACCTTTTAGCTAGAGAATTCAAGCATTTTGAAACTATCAATACAATGTATGTCCCCCACGGGCATCAATAACAGCTTGACATCTTCTTTGCATACTACACAGCAGGTTGTTGAATATTTCTTGAGGAATTTTGTTCCATAAACGGGGCAGAAGCTCTCCCAGATCATAAGCATTCTGGGGTAGGTTGATGATTATCTGATATTCTTTGAAGCATATCCCATGCATGTTCTATGCAATTCAAATTTGGTGAGTGCGGAGGAAATTGAACAGTTTGACCAATAGCAGCGTGAAGATTTGGCAAAACATTGTCAATGACATGCTCCTTATAGTTTAAGGCGGTGATATTCCGAGGACAAATGTGTAGATCTGTGCGCCTGTTGAAACAGAGAATATGTAATTTATATAGTGATAGAATTAATTTTTATAATGTTTCTCTGACAAAAATGAAATTCGAAGTTAAAAGTGTATTGAATTTTTAGGTTGTTTCGGGTTGTAATAAGAGTTGTTATTTTTTTGTGAGGAGAATTTATTGGTGATTAATCTGATTACTTATTGTGTTATTATTTATTATACTGTTAACTTAACATCTATTTACCCACAGAGTGGATACTGTATTGGACATTAGTCTGTTTGTATCCTTATACTTCTAAATAAATAAATAAATAAATAAATAAATAAATAAATAAATAAATAAACATACCCTATCTCCTCGGAATAGATGGACTTCTTGGACATAGCGATGATTTCGGGGTCTGCGTGGGATTGTCCATACCCTCATTCGAAAATCTGAAGATCGTCCATATCTGGATTAATCAATGAAAAGGACACTACGCCATTGATCGTTCCAATTGATATGTTTCCTTGCCATTTCCAGTCTTTGGGGCTTGTCGTCACGTGTTAATGGAACTCCTCTTAATGGACGTTTAGAACCTAGATTCACCTCTCTGGAACGTCGTCTGATGGTTTCGATATAAATTGGACTCCATCTGCATTTTGAAGAGTATCCCGTAGCATTCTACACGTAGATGTAGGCTTTCTTCTCGCCGAAACGGTGATGAAATGATCCTGAGAAGGTGTTATTTTTCGTCACCCACCAAGCCTTGTTTCTTACAACACGGAACCTGCCTTCCTGAACCTTTTCCAAAGTCGAGGTATCACACTCTGGCTGACTTGGAGCCTTTCCACTAGAACAACCTGTAGCATTCCGAAAGCCGTATTAGCCTCAGCGTTTGTTAATTTACATCTTGGATTTTCAGAAAACTTATTTCAAATCGAAGCCGTTGATAAACCGACTCCATTTCAAAAATAGAACATTCATGAAACATATGCAAAGAACCGAACTGCAGTAAAAAGGCGGCCAGATTGACCAAATGTCTGGTACTGATTTTTATTGAAACGATTCAAGTTGTTATTGAGTTTTAAATGATTTTACGGCGATTTTCTAGAAAACTACATACTTTTCAAAACGGTTGAATCCGATATCCCTAACTCTTGTTCAGCATTTTTTTGGCTTGTAAACGTAAAGCTATAACGCAAGCGAATTTCAGAAAAATCCATGTCATTACTTAATGTAGATGGGATCAATTAGTCGCAAGTGCGCGCATGAAACTTTTTCGAATTGCTTTCTTGGCGATTGCGATTTCTTGTCGCGCGACTGAATAATCGCAATTGCCAAGAAAGTAATTCCACTGATAAATCGCAACTATATTTAGTTATAACATGAATTTTCCTGAAAACCATAAGCGTTGTAGCTCTACTATTACGAGCCAAATAATATTACCAATAGGACCTAATAAAGTCCCCCCCCAAAAAAAAAAAGAATTTACACACACACAAAGGAGTTCGGACTTCGGCAGCAACTGACTTGCGATTGAATTGTCGCAAGTTTGACTCATTCTAATCTGGGACAATCGCGTCGCTTCAAAATGCGACTGTCTAGTCGCAGCGACACTCAGGGAATAACTATCCAAGCTTCATAGGAATGAAAGCTTCCCATATCTAGATTCATTTCAATTCTGGACTCATCAGAACAGAAGACGTTAAACATTTCACTAATATCTTTATCTTCGTGTCGTTGAGCAAGCAACCTACTTAGGTGGTTGAACATCAGAGAACAATATCCTATATTCTTCCAGATGTGTATCTGCAGTGAACTGTTTTTTTGTTGCATCGCCTCCTGAGAATGGCTCACCAATAAATAAAAGGTCTCACCATGTCACCAGCAAAATGATCCCATTTAATTCTGAAACATATCGTCGTTGCCATTTTTTTTCGGAATCTACAATATCACAATAATGCGACAACCTGCAATCATTTGCTTCCAATCGAAATCACCACTTACAGTTCTATATGGACATGATAAAGGAACACGCATGCCCATAATGAGGACAAGGATTATTGTCCGATCCTTCCAGTTCTTGTTGTGCGGAAGTATTATAGGCGAATTGAAATTGCAGACGTTTAAAGGAATGGTTAGCCGCCATTGTCGGGCATTCACATGGACGTTTATGCTAAGTAGTAGGCGATGGTCAGCGTTTTTAGTGTTAGAGCCGTCTTGATTCGAACAATCGTCGAGCTCAATGAGGTTTCAACAGTGGACCCCCTATGGAAAGACGGCTATTACAATGTTGAATATTGGACGCCGAGAATAACTGCGCGCTGCTATCTTATGATATTGTGTTTATTCATGCTATACTGTCATATTTTTGAGACACAAACGATCTTTGAGGAGCTGAATGGATGACACAAATACACTGCGCAGAAAAATTAGCGCACATTATGGAAATCCCAAATTTATTTTACAACTGAAGATGTTCTCAATGATAATTATTTTTATCAGAATTATGAATGCATATGTCATCCACTTTCAACGTTTTTCTTCAATACAGATGTTTTTTCCCAGCAGGAATAAAAAAAGATGATATTATCAGCTTTTGAATGTATTGTCTCCATTCTAAAATCAGTTGTTCTCGATCAATTCTAGTGATCAAAAGTTTTCCTTTCGTTTGATTTTATACACTCGCTATGCAACGCGAAACACGCAATTTGACCCAAGAGGAATGTGCCCAAGTGGTAGTTTTGCGAGAAGGAGGGTGGACATATACAAGAATTGCAGAAAGGTTTGGAGTTTCCCATACCAGTGTGTCCAGAATGTTGCAGCGATTCAGAGAGACAGGTATGAATGTCCGAAGACCGGGACAGGGTAGACCAACTGCCATTCAAGAACGTTACTTGAGAGTTTCTCCGTTGAGACAACGGTTTGCAACCGCTCGCCTTCTTCAAAATCAGCTTGAGCGAACTCATGGGGTGCAAATAAGCACTCAGACAATACGAAATCGCCTCAGAGAATATGATTTAAGGCCTCGTGTCGCGGCAAGAGGCCCATCTCTTACCCCAGCCCATCGAAGGGCGCGTTTGGATTTTGCGTGAGAGTATATCTATTGGGAAGAGACCGATTGGGAAAGATTTCTCTTCACAGATGAGTCCAGATTCTGCCTCTACCATTGTGATGGACGTTTCCTTGTATACAGACGTCCACATGAACGATATGCTCAGTGCAATTTCCTGAATACTATTGGTTTCGGGGGAGGATCGATTATGATATGGGGTGGAATATCTTTGACTGCTCGTACAGACCTAGTGGTCGTTGATAATGGAGCTATGAATGCTGATATGTATATGAGGAACCTTCTTGAAGAGCATGTAGAGCCGTTTGCCCCATACAGTCTTGAACAGGGGTCGTTGTGGCTTCGTTCAGCCTTCCGGGGACTTCGACCGCAAGGATCTTTTGTTCTGTTGCATTCTTGAAAATTTCATCTTATGTACGATAATGCCAGACCCCATCGTGCGCGCATCGTTCAGGAGTACCTTGAAGAGGTTGAAGTCTCTCGAATAGAATGGCTAGCAAGAAGTCCAGATCTCAACCCGATTGAGCAGATTTGGGACAACCTCAATAGAAGGCTGAGAAGTTCAGAAAATCATCCAGCTACTCCTAATGACTTAGGAATCCAACTCGAAGAAATCTGGCAAGGATTAGATCAGAACATTTTAAGATCACTCATTTTGAGTATGAACCGTCGTTTCCGAGCTGTAATTAACGCAAGGGGTGGAAATACCAAGTATTAAATAACTTATCAGCATTTCAGAATTCTGAAAATTGTTCATTTCTCTTCTTTCACATAAGATTCGGTGAAATCCTGACTTTTTCTTCCATTAATGTGTCTTGTTTCGTTCAAAACCTTCCCGAGAGAACATAAAAAATAAGTTATAAAGTCAATGTAGAGTTAACTTTCATTGAAATTGAGATTTTCAGAATGTGCGTTAATTTTTTTGCACAGTGTAGTTGTTGCTTTGCTATATAAGAAGAATATTACGAAATTAACAAAATTCAGAAGTTCACTCTCAATGCGATCGTATGTCAAGAAATGAGACCAGCAATTAATCTCGGTGCAGTCCCACCCTAATTACACACCATTGTACAGACTCGATTATGGCGATAAGGATCTACAAGATCGCAATGCGCCATTTTTAAGGCCGTCGGAGTGCATGCTCACATTTTTGCCATCAGTTTTCCCAGGATGAGGTACCTGTACGCGAGGCCGTCTCCAAGATGTTACCTAATGGAAAGTAAGGCCGCGTTCACACTTTCTCGACGCGTCTGCGACGTCGGCTGCGGTCAGAAAGGAAGAGAAAGGGAATTTATGGGGACCTGAAAATCTCATTGTTCGATTATCTGGCGCTGATAGCGACAACGATGGAGCTACGATAGGAGAAGGTATTGGTCGCTGACTGCAGTCTAACATCGGCTTTGCTGATGTTGTAAGAGAGTGGAGGAAATCACCAACTCGACCGAGATGTCGCAATTGAGTGTTTACTTATCCTCGTTTGATAGTTATTATTATTATTCAACTTGGGATATCACCAAATGCAATGCATTTCTTATTGAAACTATCCGAGTAAAAATTCCTTTGAATTTATGAATCTTTGAGAAATTACCAATGGGTTAGGAGGGCGAGGAGGTATTCAGATGTCCAGAGCGCTTGAAAATTTCTGAGACATAAATCCACAATAAACCATCTACGATCGACGGGTAGGAATTCCATCGAAAAAGGCGATTTCGAAAAAATTACATTGGGATCACAGGAGGGCGAGGAGGTATTCAGATACTCGTAGCAGCGCCTGAAAATTCGTGAGTTAGGCAACCCAAAATACACCGTTAACGAACGACTGGTGTATTGTGGGTTGCCAATCTCACAAATTTTCAGGCGCTGCTCCAGGTACCTGAATGCCTTCTCGCCCTCCTGTGATCCTTATAACATTTTTCGTTTTCGACGAAATTTTCACTGGGATATAATCGTTTCGACAATTGCATTCTATTTACCTGAAGTGTTTGACAGGAGGGAAATATTCACTCAGAAATCATCGTTTCAATGAAAATTTGGTCGAAGTTCTAGTGAAAATCACGAAATTCGTAAAAATGTTATCAGAATCACAGGAAGGCGAGAAGGTATTCAGATACCCGTAGCAGCGCCTGAAAAATTGTGAGATAGGAAACTCTAAATACACCGTTTATGAACGACTGGTGTATTGTGGGTTTTCTATCTCACAAAATTTCAGGAACTGCTCCGGGTAACTGAATACCTCCTCGCCTTTCTGTGATATTAATAACATTTTTCGTTTTCGACGAAATTTTCACTCAGAAATTATCGTTCCAATGAAAACTTGGTCGAAGTTCTGGTGAAATTCACGAAATTCGGAAGAATGTTATTAGGATCACAGGAGGGCGACGAGGTATTCAGTCACCTTGAGCAGCGCCTGAAAATTTGTGAGATAGGCAACCCACAATACAACATTTACGGACGTCAGGTGTATTGTGGGTTGCCTATCTCACAAATTTTCAGGCGCTTCTCAGGGTGACTGAATACCTCCTCGCCCTCCTGTGATCCTAATGTTATTTTCGATTTTGTTGAATTTTCACCCAAGAAGTCGGAAAAATGGTATTAGGATCACAGGAGAGCGAAGAGGTATTCAGATACCCGGAGCAGCGCCTGAAAATTCTAGAGTTCGGCAACCCACAATACACAGTCTACGAATGACAGGTTGCCTGTCTCGGAAATTTTCAGGCGCTGCTCCGGGTATCTGAATACCTCTTCGACCTCCTATCATCCTAATGTTATTTTCGATTTTGCTGAATTTTCACCCAAGAATTCGTTTTGATAGGAATTTCGTCGAGATTTTGTTGGATTTTACGAAAGTCGGAAAAATGGTATTTGGATCACAGGAGAGCGAAGAGGTATTCAGATACTCGGAGCAGCGCCTGAAAATTCTAGAGATCGGCAACCCACAATACACAGTCTACGAATGACGGTTGCCTGTCTCGGAAATTTTCGGGATTAGGATCACAGGAGAGCGAAGAGGTATTCAGATACCCGGAGCAGCGCCTGAAAATTCTAGAGATCGGCAACCCACGATACACAGTCTACGAATGACGGGTTGCCTGTCTAAGAAATTTTCAGGCGCTGCTCCGGGTATCTGAATACCTCCTCGACCTCCTGTGATCCTAAAGTAATTTTCGATTTTGTTGAATTTTCACCCAAGAATTTTCGTTTCGATAGAAATTTCGTCGAAATTTTTTTGGATTTCACGAAAGTCGGAAAATGGTATTAGGATCACATGAGAGCGAAGAGGTATTCAGATACCCGGAGCAGCGCCTGAAAATTCTAGAGATCAGCAACCCACAATACACAGTCTACGAATGACGGGTTGCCTGTCTCGGAAATTTTCAGGCGCTGCTCCGGGTATCTGAATACCTCCTCGACCTCCTGTGATCCTAATGTTATTTTCGATTTTGTCTGAATTTTCACCCAAGAATTTTCGTTTCGATAGAAATTCCGTCGAAATTTTGTTGGATTTTACGAAAGTCGGAAAAATGATATTAGGATCACAGGAGGTCGAGGAGGTATTCAGATACCCGGAGCAGCGCCTGAAAATTTCCGAGACAGGCAACCCGTCATTCGTAGACTGTGTATTGTGTGTTGCCTATCTCAAAAATTTTCAGGCGCTGCTCCGGGTATCTGAATACCTCCTCGACCTCCTGTGATCCTAATATCATTTTTCCGACTTTCGTAAAATCCAACAAAATTTCGACGAAATTTCTATCGAAACGAAAATTCTTGGGTGAAAATTCAGACAAAATCGAAAATTACATTAGGATCACAGGAGGTCGAGGAGTTATTCAGATACCCGGAGCAGCGCCTGAAAATTTCCGAGACAGGCAACCCGTCATTCGTAGACTGTGTATTGTGTGTTGCCTATCTCAAAAATTTTCAGGCGCTGCTCCGGGTATCTGAATACCTCCTCGACCTCCTGTGATCCTAATATCATTTTTCCGACTTTCGTAAAATCCAACAAAATTTCGACGAAATTTCTATCGAAACGAAAATTCTTGGGTGAAAATTCAGACAAAATCGAAAATTACATTAGGATCACAGGAGGTCGAGGAGGTATTCAGATACCCGGAGCAGCGCCTGAAAATTTCCGAGACAGGCAACCCGTCATTCGTAGACTGTGTATTGTGTGTTGCCTATCTCAAAAATTTTCAGGCGCTGCTCCGGGTATCTGAATACCTCCTCGCCTTCCTGTGATCCTAATGTTATTTTCGATTTTGTCTGAATTTTCACCCAAGAATTTTCGTTTCGATAGAAATTTCGTCGAAATTTTGTTGGATTTCACGAGAGTCGGAAAAATGATATTAGGATCACAGGAAGGCGAGGAGGTATTCAGATACCCGGAGCAGCGCCTGAAAACTTTTGAGATAGGCAGCACACAATACACAGTCTACGAATGACGGGTTGCCTGTCTCGGAAATTTTCAGGCGCTGCTCCGGGTATCTGAATACCTCCTCGAGCTCCTGTGATCCTAATGTTATTTTCGATTTTGTCTGAATTTTCACCCAAGAATTTTCGTTTCGATAGATATTTCGTCGAAATTTTGTTGGATTTTACGAAGGTCGGAAAAATGATATTAGGATCACAGGAGGTCGAGGAGGTATTCAGATACCCGGAGCAGCGCCTGAAAACTTTTGAGATAGGCAGCACACAAAACACAGTCTACGAATGACGGGTTGCCTGTCTCGGAAATTTTCAGGCGCTGCTCCGGGTATCTGAATACCTCCTCGACCTCCTGTGATCCTAATGTAATTTTCGATTTTGTCTGAATTTTCACCCAAGAATTTTCGTTTCGATAGAAATTTCGTCGAAATTTTGTTGGATTTTACGAAAGTCGGAAAAATGATATTAGGATCACAGGAGGTCGAGGAGGTATTCAGATACCCGGAGCAGCGCCTGAAAATTTTTGAGATAGGCAACACACAATACACAGTCTACGAATGACGGGTTGCCTGTCTCGGAAATTTTCAGGCGCTGCTCCGGGTATCTGAATACCTCCTCGACCTCCTGTGATCCTAATATCATTTTTCCGACTTTCGTGAAATCCAACAAAATTTCGACGAAATATCTATCGAAACGAAAATTCTTGGGTGAAAATTCAGACAAAATCGAAAATTACATTAGGATCACAGGAGGTCGAGGAGGTATTCAGATACCCGGAGCAGCGCCTGAAAATTTCCGAGACAGGCAACCCGTCATTCGTAGACTGTGTATTGTGTGTTGCCTATCTCAAAAATTTTCAGGCGCTGCTCCGGGTATCTGAATACCTCCTCGACCTCCTGTGATCCTAATGTAATTTTCGATTTTGTCTGAATTTTCACCCAAGAATTTTCGTTTCGATAGAAATTTCGTCGAAATTTTGTTGGATTTTACGAAAGTCGGAAAAATGATATTAGGATCACAGGAGGTCGAGGAGGTATTCAGATACCCGGAGCAGCGCCTGAAAATTTTTGAGATAGGCAACACACAATACACAGTCTACGAATGACAGGTTGCCTGTCTCGGAAATTTTCAGGCGCTGCTCCGGGTATCTGAATACCTCCTCGACCTCCTGTGATCCTAATATCATTTTTCCGACTTTCGTGAAATCCAACAAAATTTCGACGAAATATCTATCGAAACGAAAATTCTTGGGTGAAAATTCAGACAAAATCGAAAATTACATTAGGATCACAGGAGGTCGAGGAGGTATTCAGATACCCGGAGCAGCGCCTGAAAATTTTTGAGATAGGCAACACACAATACACAGTCTACGAATGACGGGTTGCCTGTCTCGGAAATTTTCAGGCGCTGCTCCGGGTATCTGAATACCTCCTCGACCTCCTGTGATCCTAATGTAATTTTCGATTTTGTCTGAATTTTCACCCAAGAATTTTCGTTTCGATAGAAATTTCGTCGAAATTTTGTTGGATTTCACGAAAGTCGGAAAAATGATATTAGGATCACAGGAAGGCGAGGAGGTATTCAGATACCCGGAGCAGCGCCTGAAAATTTTTGAGATAGGCAACCCACAAAACACAGTCTACGAATGACGGGTTGCCTGTCTCGGAAATTTTCAGGCGCCGCTCCGGGTATCTGAATACCTCCTCGACCTCCTGTGATCCTAATGTAATTTTCGATTTTGTCTGAATTTTCACCCAAGAATTTTCGTTTCGATAGAAATTTCGTCGAAATTTTGTTGGATTTTACGAAAGTCGGAAAAATGATATTAGGATCACAGGAGGTCGAGGAGGTATTCAGATACCCGGAGCAGCGCCTGAAAATTTTTGAGATGGGCAACACACAATACACAGTCTACGAATGACGGGTTGCCTGTCTCGGAAATTTTCAGGCGCTGCTCCGGGTATCTGAATACCTCCTCGACCTCCTGTGATCCTAATGTAATTTTCGATTTTGTCTGAATTTTCACCCAAGAATTTTCGTTTCGATAGATATTTCGTCGAAATTTTGTTGGATTTCACGAAAGTCGGAAAAATGATATTAGGATCACAGGAAGGCGAGGAGGTATTCAGATACCCGGAGCAGCGCCTGAAAATTTTTGAGATAGGCAACACACAATACACAGTCTACGAATGACGGGTTGCCTGTCTCGGAAATTTTCAGGCGCTGCTCCGGGTATCTGAATACCTCCTCGACCTCCTGTGATCCTAATGTAATTTTCGATTTTGTCTGAATTTTCACCCAAGAATTTTCGTTTCGACAGAAATTTCGTCGAAATTTTGTTGGATTTCACGAAAGTCGGAAAAATGATATTAGGATCACAGGAAGGCGAGGAGGTATTCAGATACCCGGAGCAGCGCCTGAAAATTTTTGAGATAGGCAATCCACAAAACACAGTCTACGAATGACGGGTTGCCTGTCTCGGAAATTTCCAGGCGCCGCTCCGGGTATCTGAATACCTCCTCGACCTCCTGTGATCCTAATGTAATTTTCGATTTTGTCTGAATTTTCACCCAAGAATTTTCGTTTCGATAGAAATTTCGTCGAAATTTTGTTGGATTTTACGAAAGTCGGAAAAAATGATATTAGGATCACAGGAGGTCGAGGAGGTATTCAGATACCCGGAGCAGCGCCTGAAAACTTTTGAGATAGGCAGCACACAATACACAGTCTACGAATGACGGGTTGCCTGTCTCGGAAATTTTCAGGCGCTGCTCCGGGTATCTGAATACCTCCTCAACCTCCTTTGATCCTAATGTAATTTTCGATTTTGTCTGAATTTTCACCCAAGAATTTTCGTTTCGATAGAAATTTCGTCGAAATTTTGTTGGATTTCACGAAAGTCGGAAAAATGATATTAGGATCACAGGAGGTCGAGGAGGTATTCAGATACCCGGAGCAGCGCCTGAAAATTTTTGAGATAGGCAACCCACAAAACACAGTCTACGAATGACGGGTTGCCTGTCTCGGAAATTTTCAGGCGCCGCTCGGGTATCTGAATACCTCCTCGACCTCCTGTGATCCTAATGTAATTTTCGATTTTGTCTGAATTTTCACCCAAGAATTTTCGTTTCGATAGAAATTTCGTCGAAATTTTGTTGGATTTTACGAAGGTCGGAAAAATGATATTAGGATCACAGGAGGTCGAGGAGGTATTCAGATACCCGGAGCAGCGCCTGAAAATTTTTGAGATAGGCAACACACAATACACAGTCTACGAATGACGGGTTGCCTGTCTCGGAAATTTTCAGGCGCTGCTCCGGGTATCTGAATACCTCCTCGACCTCCTGTGATCCTAATATCATTTTTCCGACTTTCGTGAAATCCAACAAAATTTCGACGAAATATCTATCGAAACGAAAATTCTTGGGTGAAAATTCAGACAAAATCGAAAATTACATTAGGATCACAGGAGGTCGAGGAGGTATTCAGATACCCGGAGCAGCGCCTGAAAACTTTTGAGATAGGCAGCACACAATACTCAGTCTACGAATGACGGGTTGCCTGTCTCGGAAATTTTCAGGCGCTGCTCCGGGTATCTGAATACCTCCTCGACCTCCTGTGATCCTAATGTAATTTTCGATTTTGTCTGAATTTTCACCCAAGAATTTTCGTTTCGATAGAAATTTCGTCGAAATTTTGTTGGATTTCACGAAAGTCGGAAAAATGATATTAGGATCACAGGAGGTCGAGGAGGTATTCAGATACCCGGAGCAGCACCTGAAAATTTTTGAGATAGGCAACACACAATACACAGTCTACGAATGACGGGTTGCCTGTCTCGGAAATTTTCAGGCGCTGCTCCGGGTATCTGAATACCTCCTCGACCTCCTGTGATCCTAATGTAATTTTCGATTTTGTCTGAATTTTCACCCAAGAATTTTCGTTTCGATAGAAATTTCGTCGAAATTTTGTTGGATTTCACGAAAGTCGGAAAAATGATATTAGGATCACAGGAAGGCGAGGAGGTATTCAGATACCCGGAGCAGCGCCTGAAAATTTTTGAGATAGGCAACCCACAAAACGCAGTCTACGAATGACGGGTTGCCTGTCTCGGAAATTTTCAGGCGCCGCTCCGGTATCTGAATACCTCCTCGACCTCCTGTGATCCTAATGTAATTTTCGATTTTGTCTGAATTTTCACCCAAGAATTTTCGTTTCGATAGAAATTTCGTCGAAATTTTGTTGGATTTAACGAAAGTCGGAAAAATGATATTAGGATCACAGGAGGTCGAGGAGGTATTCAGATACCCGGAGCAAATTTTCAGGCGCCGCTCCGGGTATCTGAATACCTCCTCGACCTCCTGTGATCCTAATGTAATTTTCGATTTTGTCTGAATTTTCACCCAAGAATTTTCGTTTCGATAGAAATTTCGTCGAAATTTTGTTGGATTTTACGAAAGTCGGAAAAATGATATTAGGATCACAGGAGGTCGAGGAGGTATTCAGATACCCGGAGCAGCGCCTGAAAATTTTTGAGATAGGCAACACACAATACACAGTCTACGAATGACGGGTTGCCTGTCTCGGAAATTTTCAGGCGCTGCTCCGGGTATCTGAATACCTCCTCGACCTCCTGTGATCCTAATGTAATTTTCGATTTTGTCTGAATTTTCACCAAGAATTTTCGTTTCGATAGATATTTCGTCGAAATTTTGTTGGATTTCACGAAAGTCGAAAAAATGATATTAGGATCACAGGAAGGCGAGGAGGTATTCAGATACCCGGAGCAGCGCCTGAAAATTTTTGAGATAGGCAACCCACAAAACACAGTCTACGAATGACGGGTTGCCTGTCTCGGAAATTTTCAGGCGCTGCTCCGGGTATCTGAATACCTCCTCGACCTCCTGTGATCCTAATGTAATTTTCGATTTTGTCTGAATTTTCACCCAAGAATTTTCGTTTCGATAGAAATTTCGTCGAAATTTTGTTGGATTTTACGAAAGTCGGAAAAATGATATTAGGATCACAGGAGGTCGAGGAGGTATTCAGATACTCGGAGCAGCGCCTGAAAATTTTTGAGATAGGCAACACACAATACACAGTCTACGAATGACGGGTTGCCTGTCTCGGAAATTTTCAGGCGCTGCTCCGGGTATCTGAATACCTCCTCGACCTCCTGTGATCCTAATGTAATTTTCGATTTTGTCTGAATTTTCACCCAAGAATTTTCGTTTCGATAGATATTTCGTCGAAATTTTGTTGGATTTCACGAAAGTCGGAAAAATGATATTAGGATCACAGGAAGGCGAGGAGGTATTCAGATACCCGGAGCAGCGCCTGAAAATTTATGAGATAGGCAACCCACAAAACACAGTCTACGAATGACGGGTTGCCTGTCTCGGAAATTTTCAGGCGCTGCTCCGGGTATCTGAATACCTCCTCGACCTCCTGTGATCCTAATGTAATTTTCGATTTTGTCTGAATTTCCACCCAAGAATTTTCGTTTCGATAGAAATTTCGTCGAAATTTTGTTGGATTTTACGAAAGTCGGAAAAATGATATTAGGATCACAGGAGGTCGAGGAGGTATTCAGATACCCGGAGCAGCGCCTGAAAATTTTTGAGATAGGCAACACACAATACACAGTCTACGAATGACGGGTTGCCTGTCTCGGAAATTTTCAGGCGCTGCTCCGGGTATCTGAATACCTCCTCGACCTCCTGTGATCCTAATATCATTTTTCCGACCTTCGTAAAATCCAACAAAATTTCGACGAAATTTCTATCGAAACGAAAATTCTTGGGTGAAAATTCAACAAAATCGAAAATTACTTTAGGATCACAGGAGGTCGAGGAGGTATTCAGATACCCGGAGCAGCGCCTGAAAATTTTTGAGATAGGCAACCCACAATACACAGTCTACGAATGACGGGTTGCCTGTCTCGGAAATTTTCAGGCGCCGCTCCGGGTATCTGAATACCTCCTCGACCTCCTGTGATCCTAATGTAATTTTCGATTTTGTCTGAATTTTCACCCAAGAATTTTCGTTTCGATAGAAATTTCGTCGAAATTTTGTTGGATTTCACGAAAGTCGGAAAAATGATATTAGGATCACAGGAGGTCGAGGAGGTATTCAGATACCCGGAGCAGCGCCTGAAAATTTTTGAGATAGGCAACCCACAAAACACAGTCTACGAATGACGGGTTGCCTGTCTCGGAAATTTTCAGGCGCCGCTCCGGGTATCTGAATACCTCCTCGACCTCCTGTGATCCTAATGTAATTTTCGATTTTGTCTGAATTTTCACCCAAGAATTTTCGTTTCGATAGAAATTTCGTCGAAATTTTGTTGGATTTTACGAAAGTCGGAAAAATGATATTAGGATCACAGGAGGTCGAGGAGGTATTCAGATACCCGGAGCAGCGCCTGAAAATTTTTGAGATAGGCAACACACAATACACAGTCTACGAATGACGGGTTGCCTGTCTCGGAAATTTTCAGGCGCTGCTCCGGGTATCTGAATACCTCCTCGACCTCCTGTGATCCTAATATCATTTTTCCGACTTTCGTGAAATCCAACAAAATTTCGACGAAATATCTATCGAAACGAAAATTCTTGGGTGAAAATTCAGACAAAATCGAAAATTACATTAGGATCACAGGAGGTCGAGGAGGTATTCAGATACCCGGAGCAGCGCCTGAAAACTTTTGAGATAGGCAGCACACAATACACAGTCTACGAATGACGGGTTGCCTGTCTCGGAAATTTTCAGGCGCTGCTCCGGGTATCTGAATACCTCCTCGACCTCCTGTGATCCTAATGTAATTTTCGATTTTGTCTGAATTTTCACCCAAGAATTTTCGTTTCGATAGAAATTTCGTCGAAATTTTGTTGGATTTCACGAAAGTCGGAAAAATGATATTAGGATCACAGGAGGTCGAGGAGGTATTCAGATACCCGGAGCAGCGCCTGAAAATTTTTGAGATAGGCAACACACAAAACGCAGTCTACGAATGACGGGTTGCCTGTCTCGGAAATTTTCAGGCGCCGCTCCGGGTATCTGAATACCTCCTCGACCTCCTGTGATCCTAATGTAATTTTCGATTTTGTCTGAATTTTCACCCAAGAATTTTCGTCTCGATAGAAATTTCGTCGAAATTTTGTTGGATTTCACGAAAGTCGGAAAAATTATATTAGGATCACAGGAGGTCGAGGAGGTATTCAGATACCCGGAGCAGCGCCTGAAAATTTTTGAGATAGGCAACACACAATACACAGTCTACGAATGACGGGTTGCCTGTCTCGGAAATCTTCAGGCGCTGCTCCGGTATCTGAATACCTCCTCGACCTCCTGTGATCCTAATGTAATTTTCGATTTTGTCTGAATTTTCACCCAAGAATTTTCGTTTCGATAGAAATTTCGTCGAAATTTTGTTGGATTTCACGAAAGTCGGAAAAATGATATTAGGATCACAGGAAGGCGAGGAGGTATTCAGATACCCGGAGCAGCGCCTGAAAATTTTGAGATAGGCAACCCACAAAACGCAGTCTACGAATGACGGGTTGCCTGTCTCGGAAATTTTCAGGCGCCGCTCCGGGTATCTGAATACCTCCTCGACCTCCTGTGATCCTAATGTAATTTTCGATTTTGTCTGAATTTTCACCCAAGAATTTTCGTTTCGATAGAAATTTCGTCGAAATTTTGTTGGATTTTACGAAAGTCGGAAAAATGATATTAGGATCACAGGAGGTCGAGGAGGTATTCAGATACCCGGAGCAGCGCCTGAAAATTTTTGAGATAGGCAACACACAATACACAGTCTACGAATGACGGGTTGCCTGTCTCGGAAATTTTCAGGCGCCGCTCCGGGTATCTGAATACCTCCTCGACCTCCTGTGATCCTAATGTAATTTTCGATTTTGTCTGAATTTTCACCCAAGAATTTTCGTTTCGATAGATATTTCGTCGAAATTTTGTTGGATTTCACGAAAGTCGGAAAAATGATATTAGGATCACAGGAAGGCGAGGAGGTATTCAGATACCCGGAGCAGCGCCTGAAAATTTTTGAGATAGGCAACCCACAAAACACAGTCTACGAATGACGGGTTGCCTGTCTCGGAAATTTTCAGGCGCTGCTCCGGATATCTGAATACCTCCTCGACCTCCTGTGATCCTAATGTAATTTTCGATTTTGTCTGAATTTTCACCCAAGAATTTTCGTTTCGATAGAAATTTCGTCGAAATTTTGTTGGATTTTACGAAAGTCGGAAAAATGATATTAGGATCACAGGAGGTCGAGGAGGTATTCAGATACCCGGAGCAGCGCCTGAAAATTTTTGAGATAGGCAACACACAATACACAGTCTACGAATGACGGGTTGCCTGTCTCGGAAATTTTCAGGCGCAGCTCCGGGTATCTGACTACCTCCTCGACCTCCTGTGATCCTAATGTAATTTTCGATTTTGTCTGAATTTTCACCCAAGAATTTTCGTTTCGATAGAAATTTCGTCGAAATTTTGTTGGATTTTACGAAGGTCGGAAAAATGATATTAGGATCACAGGAGGTCGAGGAGGTATTCAGATACCCGGAGCAGCGCCTGAAAATTTTTGAGATAGGCAACACACAATACACAGTCTACGAATGACGGGTTGCCTGTCTCGGAAATTTTCAGGCGCTGCTCCGGGTATCTGAATACCTCCTCGACCTCCTGTGATCCTAATATCATTTTCCGACTTTCGTGAAATCCAACAAAATTTCGACGAAATATCTATCGAAACGAAAATTCTTGGGTGAAAATTCAGACAAAATCGAAAATTACATTAGGATCACAGGAGGTCGAGGAGGTATTCAGATACCCGGAGCAGCGCCTGAAAACTTTTGAGATAGGCAGCACACAATACTCAGTCTACGAATGACGGGTTGCCTGTCTCGGAAATTTTCAGGCGCTGCTCCGGGTATCTGAATACCTCCTCGACCTCCTGTGATCCTAATGTAATTTTCGATTTTGTCTGATTTTTCACCAAGAATTTTCGTTTCGATAGAAATTTCGTCGAAATTTTGTTGGATTTCACGAAAGTCGGAAAAATGATATTAGGATCACAGGAGGTCGAGGAGGTATTCAGATACCCGGAGCAGCACCTGAAAATTTTTGAGATAGGCAACACACAATACACAGTCTACGAATGACGGGTTGCCTGTCTCGGAAATTTTCAGGCGCTGCTCCGGGTATCTGAATACCTCCTCGACCTCCTGTGATCCTAATGTAATTTTCGATTTTGTCTGAATTTTCACCCAAGAATTTTCGTTTCGATAGAAATTTCGTCGAAATTTTGTTGGATTTCACGAAAGTCGGAAAAATGATATTAGGATCACAGGAAGGCGAGGAGGTATTCAGATACCCGGAGCAGCGCCTGAAAATTTTTGAGATAGGCAACCACAAAACGCAGTCTACGAATGACGGGTTGCCTGTCTCGGAAATTTTCAGGCGCCGCTCCGGGTATCTGAATACCTCCTCGACCTCCTGTGATCCTAATGTAATTTTCGATTTTGTCTGAATTTTCACCCAAGAATTTTCGTTTCGATAGAAATTTCGTCGAAATTTTGTTGGATTTAACGAAAGTCGGAAAAATGATATTAGGATCACAGGAGGTCGAGGAGGTATTCAGATACCCGGAGCAAATTTTCAGGCGCCGCTCCGGGTATCTGAATACCTCCTCGACCTCCTGTGATCCTAATGTAATTTTCGATTTTGTCTGAATTTTCACCCAAGAATTTTCGTTTCGATAGAAATTTCGTCGAAATTTTGTTGGATTTTACGAAAGTCGGAAAAATGATATTAGGATCACAGGAGGTCGAGGAGGTATTCAGATACCCGGAGCAGCGCCTGAAAATTTTTGAGATAGGCAACACACAATACACAGTCTACGAATGACGGGTTGCCTGTCTCGGAAATTTTCAGGCGCTGCTCCGGGTATCTGAATACCTCCTCGACCTCCTGTGATCCTAATGTAATTTTCGATTTTGTCTGAATTTTCACCCAAGAATTTTCGTTTCGATAGATATTTCGTCGAAATTTTGTTGGATTTCACGAAAGTCGAAAAAATGATATTAGGATCACAGGAAGGCGAGGAGGTATTCAGATACCCGGAGCAGCGCCTGAAAATTTTTGAGATAGGCAACCCACAAAACACAGTCTACGAATGACGGGTTGCCTGTCTCGGAAATTTTCAGGCGCTGCTCCGGGTATCTGAATACCTCCTCGACCTCCTGTGATCCTAATGTAATTTTCGATTTTGTCTGAATTTTCACCCAAGAATTTTCGTTTCGATAGAAATTTCGTCGAAATTTTGTTGGATTTACGAAAGTCGGAAAAAATGATATTAGGATCACAGGAGGTCGAGGAGGTATTCAGATACTCGGAGCAGCGCCTGAAAATTTTTGAGATAGGCAACACACAATACACAGTCTACGAATGACGGGTTGCCTGTCTCGGAAATTTTCAGGCGCTGCTCCGGGTATCTGAATACCTCCTCGACCTCCTGTGATCCTAATGTAATTTTCGATTTTGTCTGAATTTTCACCCAAGAATTTTCGTTTCGATAGATATTTCGTCGAAATTTTGTTGGATTTCACGAAAGTCGGAAAAATGATATTAGGATCACAGGAAGGCGAGGAGGTATTCAGATACCCGGAGCAGCGCCTGAAAATTTATGAGATAGGCAACCCACAAAACACAGTCTACGAATGACGGGTTGCCTGTCTCGGAAATTTTCAGGCGCTGCTCCGGGTATCTGAATACCTCCTCGACCTCCTGTGATCCTAATGTAATTTTCGATTTTGTCTGAATTTCCACCCAAGAATTTTCGTTTCGATAGAAATTTCGTCGAAATTTTGTTGGATTTTACGAAAGTCGGAAAAATGATATTAGGATCACAGGAGGTCGAGGAGGTATTCAGATACCCGGAGCAGCGCCTGAAAATTTTTGAGATAGGCAACACACAATACACAGTCTACGAATGACGGGTTGCCTGTCTCGGAAATTTTCAGGCGCTGCTCCGGGTATCTGAATACCTCCTCGACCTCCTGTGATCCTAATATCATTTTTCGACCTTCGTAAAATCCAACAAAATTTCGACGAAATTTCTATCGAAACGAAAATTCTTGGGTGAAAATTCAACAAAATCGAAAATTACTTTAGGATCACAGGAGGTCGAGGAGGTATTCAGATACCCGGAGCAGCGCCTGAAAATTTTTGAGATAGGCAACCCACAATACACAGTCTACGAATGACGGGTTGCCTGTCTCGGAAATTTTCAGGGCCGCTCCGGGTATCTGAATACCTCCTCGACCTCCTGTGATCCTAATGTAATTTTCGATTTTGTCTGAATTTTCACCCAAGAATTTTCGTTTCGATAGAAATTTCGTCGAAATTTTGTTGGATTTCACGAAAGTCGGAAAAATGATATTAGGATCACAGGAGGTCGAGGAGGTATTCAGATACCCGGAGCAGCGCCTGAAAATTTTTGAGATAGGCAACCACAAAAACACAGTCTACGAATGACGGGTTGCCTGTCTCGGAAATTTTCAGGCGCCGCTCCGGGTATCTGAATACCTCCTCGACCTCCTGTGATCCTAATGTAATTTTCGATTTTGTCTGAATTTTCACCCAAGAATTTTCGTTTCGATAGAAATTTCGTCGAAATTTTGTTGGATTTTACGAAAGTCGGAAAAATGATATTAGGATCACAGGAGGTCGAGGAGGTATTCAGATACCCGGAGCAGCGCCTGAAAATTTTTGAGATAGGCAACACACAATACACAGTCTACGAATGACGGGTTGCCTGTCTCGGAAATTTTCAGGCGCTGCTCCGGGTATCTGAATACCTCCTCGACCTCCTGTGATCCTAATATCATTTTTCCGACTTTCGTGAAATCCAACAAAATTTCGACGAAATATCTATCGAAACGAAAATTCTTGGGTGAAAATTCAGACAAAATCGAAAATTACATTAGGATCACAGGAGGTCGAGGAGGTATTCAGATACCCGGAGAGCAGCGCCTGAAAACTTTTGAGATAGGCAGCACACAATACACAGTCTACGAATGACGGGTTGCCTGTCTCGGAAATTTTCAGGCGCTGCTCGGGTATCTGAATACCTCCTCGACCTCCTGTGATCCTAATGTAATTTTCGATTTTGTCTGAATTTTCACCCAAGAATTTTCGTTTCGATAGAAATTTCGTCGAAATTTTGTTGGATTTCACGAAAGTCGGAAAAATGATATTAGGATCACAGGAGGTCGAGGAGGTATTCAGATACCCGGAGCAGCGCCTGAAAATTTTTGAGATAGGCAACACACAAAACGCAGTCTACGAATGACGGGTTGCCTGTCTCGGAAATTTTCAGGCGCCGCTCCGGGTATCTGAATACCTCCTCGACCTCCTGTGATCCTAATGTAATTTTCGATTTTGTCTGAATTTTCACCCAAGAATTTTCGTTCTCGATAGAAATTTCGTCGAAATTTTGTTGGATTTCACGAAAGTCGGAAAAATTATATTAGGATCACAGGAGGTCGAGGAGGTATTCAGATACCCGGAGCAGCGCCTGAAAATTTTTGAGATAGGCAACACACAATACACAGTCTACGAATGACGGGTTGCCTGTCTCGGAAATCTTCAGGCGCTGCTCCGGGTATCTGAATACCTCCTCGACCTCCTGTGATCCTAATGTAATTTTCGATTTTGTCTGAATTTTCACCCAAGAATTTTCGTTTCGATAGAAATTTCGTCGAAATTTTGTTGGATTTCACGAAAGTCGGAAAAAT
Source organism: Hippodamia convergens (assembly GCA_038502775.1). Taxonomy (NCBI): domain Eukaryota; kingdom Metazoa; phylum Arthropoda; class Insecta; order Coleoptera; family Coccinellidae; genus Hippodamia; species Hippodamia convergens. The sequence continues at coordinate 15,919,849 of CM076607.1, read as the reverse complement.
GATATTAGGATCACAGGAAGGCGAGGAGGTATTCAGATACCCGGAGCAGCGCCTGAAAATTTTTGAGATAGGCAACCCACAAAACGCAGTCTACGAATGACGGGTTGCCTGTCTCGGAAATTTTCAGGCGCCGCTCCGGGTATCTGAATACCTCCTCGACCTCCTGTGATCCTAATGTAATTTTCGATTTTGTCTGAATTTTCACCCAAGAATTTTCGTTTCGATAGAAATTTCGTCGAAATTTTGTTGGATTTTACGAAAGTCGGAAAAATGATATTAGGATCACAGGAGGTCGAGGAGGTATTCAGATACCCGGAGCAGCGCCTGAAAATTTTTGAGATAGGCAACACACAATACACAGTCTACGAATGACGGGTTGCCTGTCTCGGAAATTTTCAGGCGCCGCTCCGGGTATCTGAATACCTCCTCGACCTCCTGTGATCCTAATGTAATTTTCGATTTTGTCTGAATTTTCACCCAAGAATTTTCGTTTCGATAGATATTTCGTCGAAATTTTGTTGGATTTCACGAAAGTCGGAAAAATGATATTAGGATCACAGGAAGGCGAGGAGGTATTCAGATACCCGGAGCAGCGCCTGAAAATTTTTGAGATAGGCAACCCACAAAACACAGTCTACGAATGACGGGTTGCCTGTCTCGGAAATTTTCAGGCGCTGCTCCGGATATCTGAATACCTCCTCGACCTCCTGTGATCCTAATGTAATTTTCGATTTTGTCTGAATTTTCACCCAAGAATTTTCGTTTCGATAGAAATTTCGTCGAAATTTTGTTGGATTTTACGAAAGTCGGAAAAATGATATTAGGATCACAGGAGGTCGAGGAGGTATTCAGATACCCGGAGCAGCGCCTGAAAATTTTTGAGATAGGCAACACACAATACACAGTCTACGAATGACGGGTTGCCTGTCTCGGAAATTTTCAGGCGCAGCTCCGGGTATCTGACTACCTCCTCGACCTCCTGTGATCCTAATGTAATTTTCGATTTTGTCTGAATTTTCACCCAAGAATTTTCGTTTCGATAGAAATTTCGTCGAAATTTTGTTGGATTTTACGAAAGTCGGAAAAATGATATTAGGATCACAGGAGGTCGAGGAGGTATTCAGATACCCGGAGCAGCGCCTGAAAATTTTGAGATAGGCAACACACAATACACAGTCTACGAATGACGGGTTGCCTGTCTCGGAAATTTTCAGGCGCTGCTCCGGGTATCTGAATACCTCCTCGACCTCCTGTGATCCTAATGTAATTTTCGATTTTGTCTGAATTTTCACCCAAGAATTTTCGTTTCGATAGAAATTTCGTCGAAATTTTGTTGGATTTTACGAAAGTCGGAAAAATGATATTAGGATCACAGGAGGTCGAGGAGGTATTCAGATACCCGGAGCAGCGCCTGAAAATTTTTGAGATAGGCAACACACAATACACAGTCTACGAATGACGGGTTGCCTGTCTCGGAAATTTTCAGGCGCTGCTCCGGGTATCTGAATACCTCCTCGACCTCCTGTGATCCTAATATCATTTTCCGACTTTCGTGAAATCCAACAAAATTTCGACGAAATATCTATCGAAACGAAAATTCTTGGGTGAAAATTCAGACAAAATCGAAAATTACATTAGGATCACAGGAGGTCGAGGAGGTATTCAGATACCCGGAGCAGCGCCTGAAAACTTTTGAGATAGGCAGCACACAATACACAGTCTACGAATGACGGGTTGCCTGTCTCGGAAATTTTCAGGCGCTGCTCCGGGTATCTGAATACCTCCTCGACCTCCTGTGATCCTAATGTAATTTTCGATTTTGTCTGAATTTTCACCCAAGAATTTTCGTTTCGATAGAAATTTCGTCGAAATTTTGTTGGATTTCACGAAAGTCGGAAAAATGATATTAGGATCACAGGAGGTCGAGGAGGTATTCAGATACCCGGAGCAGCGCCTGAAAATTTTTGAGATAGGCAACACACAAAACGCAGTCTACGAATGACGGGTTGCCTGTCTCGGAAATTTTCAGGCGCCGCTCCGGGTATCTGAATACCTCCTCGACCTCCTGTGATCCTAATGTAATTTTCGATTTTGTCTGAATTTTCACCCAAGAATTTCGTCTCGATAGAAATTTCGTCGAAATTTTGTTGGATTTCACGAAAGTCGGAAAAATTATATTAGGATCACAGGAGGTCGAGGAGGTATTCAGATACCCGGAGCAGCGCCTGAAAATTTTTGAGATAGGCAACACACAATACACAGTCTACGAATGACGGGTTGCCTGTCTCGGAAATCTTCAGGCGCTGCTCCGGGTATCTGAATACCTCCTCGACCTCCTGTGATCCTAATGTAATTTTCGATTTTGTCTGAATTTTCACCCAAGAATTTTCGTTTCGATAGAAATTTCGTCGAAATTTTGTTGGATTTTACGAAAGTCGGAAAAAATGATATTAGGATCACAGGAGGTCGAGGAGGTATTCAGATACCCGGAGCAGCGCCTGAAAATTTTTGAGATAGGCAACACACAATACACAGTCTACGAATGACGGGTTGCCTGTCTCGGAAATTTTCAGGCGCTGCTCCGGGTATCTGAATACCTCCTCGACCTCCTGTGATCCTAATGTAATTTTCGATTTTGTCTGAATTTTCACCCAAGAATTTTCGTTTCGATAGAAATTTCGTCGAAATTTTGTTGGATTTTACGAAAGTCGGAAAAATGATATTAGGATCACAGGAGGTCGAGGAGGTATTCAGATACCCGGAGCAGCGCCTGAAAATTTTGAGATAGGCAACACACAATACACAGTCTACGAATGACGGGTTGCCTGTCTCGGAATTTTCAGGCGCTGCTCCGGGTATCTGAATACCTCCTCGACCTCCTGTGATCCTAATGTTATTTTCGATTTTATCTGAATTTTCACCCAAGAATTTTCGTTTCGATAGAAATTTCGTCGAAATTTTTGTTGGATTTTACGAAAGTCGGAAAAATGATATTAGGATCACAGGAGGTCGAGGAGGTATTCAGATACCCGGAGCAGCGCCTGAAAATTTTTGAGATAGGCAACACACAATACACAGTCTACGAATGACGGGTTGCCTGTCTCGGAAATTTTCAGGCGCTGCTCCGGGTATCTGAATACCTACTCGACCTCCTGTGATCCTAATGTAATTTCGATTTTGTCTGAATTTTCACCCAAGAATTTTCGTTTCGATAGAAATTTCGTCGAAATTTTGTTGGATTTCACGAAAGTCGGAAAAATAATATTAGGATCACAGGAAGGCGAGGAGGTATTCAGATACCCGGAGCAGCGCCTGAAAATTTTTGAGATAGGCAACCCACAATACACAGTCTACGAATGACTGGTTGCCTGTCTCGGAAATTTTCAGGCGCTGCTCCGGGTATCTGAATACCTCCTCGACCTCCTGTGATCCTAATGTAATTTTCGATTTTGTCTGAAATTTCACCCAAGAATTTTCGTTTCGATAGAAATTTTGTTGGATTTTACGAAAGTCGGAAAAATGATATTAGGATCACAAGAGGTCGAGGAGGTATTCAGATACCGGAGCAGCGCCTGAAAATTTTTGAGATAGGCAACCCACAATACACAGTCTACGAATGACTGGTTGCCTGTCTCGGAAATTTTCAGGCGCTGCTCCGGGTATCTGAATACCTCCTCGACCTCCTGTGATCCTAATGTAATTTTCGATTTTGTCTGAATTTTCACCCAAGAATTTTCGTTTCGATAGAAATTTCGTCGAAATTTTGTTGGATTTCACGAAAGTCGGAAAAATAATATTAGGATCACAGGAAGGCGAGGAGGTATTCAGATACCCGGAGCAGCGCCTGAAAATTTTTGAGATAGGCAACCCACAATACACAGTCTACGAATGACTGGTTGCCTGTCTCGGAAATTTTCAGGCGCTGCTCCGGATATCTGAATACCTCCTCGACCTCCTGTGATCCTAATGTAATTTTCGATTTTGTCTGAATTTTCACCCAAGAATTTTCGTTTCTATATAAATTCCGTCGAAATTCTGTTGGATTTTACGAAAGTCGGAAAAATGATATTAGGATCACAGGAGGTCGAGGAGGTATTCAGATACCCGGAGCAGCGCCTGAAAACTTTCGAGATAGGCAGCACACAATACACAGTCTACGAATGACGGGTTGCCTGTCTCGGAAATTTTCAGGCGCTGCTCCATGTATCTGAATACCTCCTCGACCTCCTGTGATCCTAATGTAATTTTCGATTTTGTCTGAATTTTCACCCAAGAATTTTCGTTTCGATAGATATTTCGTCGAAATTTTGTTGGATTTCACGAAAGTCGGAAAAAATGATATTAGGATCCCAGGAAGGCGAGGAGGTATTCAGATACCCGGAGCAGCGCCTGAAAATTTTTGAGATAGGCAGCACACAATACACAGTCTACGAATGACGGGTTGCCTGTCTCGGAAATTTTCAGGCGCTGCTCCGGGTATCTGAATACCTCCTCGACCTCCTGTGATCCTAATGTAATTTTCGATTTTGTCTGAATTTTCACCAAGAATTTTCGTTTCGATAGAAATTTCGTCGAAATTTTGTTGGATTTTACGAAAGTCGGAAAAATGATATTAGGATCACAGGAGGTTGAGGAGGTATTCAGATACCCGGAGCAGCGCCTGAAAATTTTTGAGATAGGCAACACACAATACACAGTCTACGAATGACGGGTTGCTGTCTCGGAAATTTTCAGGCGCTGCTCCGGGTATCTGAATACCTCCTCGACCTCCTGTGATCCTAATGTAATTTTCGATTTTGTCTGAATTTTCACCCAAGAATTTTCGTTTCGATAGAAATTTCGTCGAAATTTTGTTAGATTTCACGAAAGTCGGAAAAATGATATTAGGATCACAGAAAGGCGAGGAGGTATTCAGATACCCGGAGCAGCGCCTGAAAATTTTTGAGATAGGCAACCCACAATACACAGTCTACGAATGACGGGTTGCCTGTCTCGGAAATTTTCAGGCGCCGCTCGGGTATCTGAATACCTCCTCGACCTCCTGTGATCCTAATGTAATTTTCGATTTTGTCTGAATTTTCACCCAAGAATTTTCGTTTCGATAGAAATTTCGTCGAAATTTTGTTGGATTTTACGAAAGTCGGAAAAATGATATTAGGATCACAGGAGGTCGAGGAGGTATTCAGATACCCGGAGCAGCGCCTGAAAACTTTTGAGATAGGCAGCACACAATACACAGTCTACGAATGACGGGTTGCCTGTCTCGGAAATTTTCAGGCGCTGCTCCGGGTATCTGAATACCTCCTCGACCTCCTGTGATCCTAATCCTGAAAATTTCCGAGACAGGCAACCCGTCATTCGTAGACTGTGTATTGTGGGTTGCCGATCTCTAGAATTTCTATTTTGTTGAATTTTCACCCAAGAATTCGTTTCGATAGAAATTTCATCGAAATTTTGTTGGATTCCACGAAAGTCGGAAAAATGGTATTAGGATCACAGGAGAGCGAAGAGGTATTCAGATACCCGGAGCAGCGCCTGAAAATTCTAGAGATTGGCAACCCACAATACACAGTCTACGAATGACAAGTTGCCTGTCTCGGAAATTTTCAGGCGCTGCTCCGGGTATCTGAATACCTCTCGACCTCCTGTGATCCTAATGTTATTTTCGATTTTGTTGAATTTTCACCCAAGAATTCGTTTCGATAGAAATTTCGTCGAAATTTTTTTGGATTTCACGAAAGTCGGAAAATGGTATTAGGATCACATGAGAGCGAAGAGGTATTCAGATACCCGGAGCAGCGCCTGAAAATTCTAGAGATCGGCAACCCACAATACACAGTCTACGAATGACGGGTTGCCTGTCTCGGAAATTTTCAGGCGCTGCTCCGGGTATCTGAATACCTCCTCGACCTCCTGTGATCCTAATGTAATTGTCGATTTTGTGAATTTTCACCCAAGAATTCGTTTCGATAGAAATTGCGTCGAAAATTTTGTTGGATTTTACGAAAGTCGGAAAAATGGTATTCGGATCACAGGAGAGCGAAGAGGTATTCAGATACCCGGAGCAACGCCTGAAAATTCTAGAGATCGGCAACGCACAATACACAGTCTACGAATGACGGGTTGCCTGTCTCGGACATTTTCAGGCGCTGCTCCGGGTATCTGAATACCTCCTCGACCTCCTGTGATCCTAATGTAACTTTCGATTTTGTTGAATTTTCACCCAAGAATTTTCGTTTTGATAGAAAATTTCCTCGAAATTTTGTTGGATTTCACGTAATTCGGAAAAATGGTATTAGGATCACAGGAGAGCGAAGAAGTATTCAGATACCCGGAGCAGCGCCTGAAAATTTGTGAGATAGGCAACCCACAATACAAATTTTATGGACGACAGGTGTATTGTGGGTTGCCTATCTCACAACTGAATACCTCCTGGCTTTTCTGTGATCCTAATAACATTTTTCGTTTTCGACGCAATTTTCACTCAGAAATTATCGTTTCGATGGAACTCTGGTCGAAGTTCTAATGAAATTTAGGAAATTCGGAAAAATTGTATTAGGATCACAGGAGAGCGAGGAGGTATTCAGATACCCGGAGCAGCGCCTGGAAATTTGTGAGATAGACAACCCAAAATACAACATTTACGAACGACAGGTGTATTGTGGGTTGCCTATCTCACACATTTTCAGGCGCTGCTACGGGTATCTGAATACCTCCTCGCCCTCCTGTGATCCTTATGTAATTTCTCTGAAATCTTTGATTTCGACAGGATTTCTACCGTAAAATTTTCATCTCAACAGAAATTGGATCTTCAATGTGTTTAAATTAATGAATCTCATAAGAATCACAGAAGGACGTGGAGGTATTCAGATATCCGGAGCAGCGCCTGTGAATTTTTGTGATAGGACACCCAGAATACAGCATCTCTGAACAACGGGTTGCCCATCTCGGAAATTTTCAGGCGCTGTTCCGGCTATCTGAATCACAAATTTCAACAGAACTTCGACACAATTTTCGTTGAAACGAAAATTTTTGGGCCCTCTCCTGGTTCTCATGTATTTTTTCTGCAATTCATAAATTCAACAAAACTTCTAATCAATTTCTCTGGAAACGAAAATTTTTCGTGCTTGCGGATTCAACTTTTCGTTTTTTTTAAATGATTGTACGGGGTGAACGTATTCTCAATACATGTAGAATTAGTCAGAATCAATAATCATCAACACCGCTTATTCTTGCTTATATTGACAATATGGAGACAGTTCAACATAATATAATTGGGCCTGGACGATCCGAACAGGCCCCAGCACATCTCTTCGGCAATATTTAACCAAAAAAATATCAATATAACCGAACCACCTCTTTCCCAAAACCGCCATGTTTCGCACAAGTCCTGGAAATCTGGTCCAGATTGCATTAATGACCTCGGACTGATTCACCCTTTCTTGCGGTCTGCCGGAGGCCCGTCAGCTGCTTCGGTGATTCGGCCTCCGGCACTTTGAATATTCATATTGTCCGCCATGAAAGATGTCGCCGAAGGTCGTTTCCCGAAGTTTATAATACAAAAAGCGCGGCCCAGACGAAATTACACATCATTCCTGCATCTGCCAGTCGGGGATGTGCTTCGGAGTGTCCTGTTCCAGGGTGATGGAGTGCTAAGCTCCGAGTTTTTCGCCCTGTTATGAGTTCTGCGGTTTTTCTGGATCTCGACGAACGCAAATGTGACATTTCGGGAATCTGCGGATGTACCGGGTCCGGCCATTGGAGTGTCAGTTTTTGAAAATGCGAAATCTCTGTTAGTTCTCAACATTTTTTCAATTCGCTTTTTTGCATATGAAAGTAGTAGAGATTTAAAAGTTTTTCTAAGTGCCATTCTGAAAAAAATATGACCGCCTCTGTCCTTCAAAACGATCATAAGTCTCTTTCTGAACGAGGCACACGCTGCTATATATTCTTATGAAAATCTTAATATATAAACTCAGTCGGCCATATTGTTGGTTACACCATTCATAACTCAAGATTGGATGAATTGTTTTTTATAAAAGCTTTGTTGTTGGATTCTTCTACGGTAAGGTTAAACATAAAATACCATAAAACCATGAAAAATTTGATAAAATAGAAAAAAACATAGGAAATAATATTCTTTTTTGCGCGTACAGGCTTTAGCCTCTGCGATTCATGTTTATGTAAAATAAACTATTATTATTATTATTAATAAAAAAAAGAATAACGCCAATAGATGTCGCTCCGGTTAACAGCGGTAGAGCTCTTTCTTCTGATTTCAAATACACCTTATTGAGAGTATCTCTGGCAGTTTTCTATAAATATAGATATTTTCTTCTAAATCAAAGGCAGTTGAGGTATGCCACACGAGAATGATGCGATTTTTTCATGTCAAAGGAACCGTGGTTAATGACACCTGATATTTATATAATTTATTTATAAACTGAAAGTTCAATTAGGGATTCAAATGACACCTATTTATTTCTAGACAGAGTCGATTTAATTTTTTCAATATTTTGCGGACGGGCATTTTATATTTCAAATATCCCCATTACAAAGTGTCCAATGATGTTGAGAAAGGACCATCAGGAGACCAGAGAATGGAACTCCGATATGAATATATCACAGCATTCTCGAGTGGCATTCTACAGCTGCCTTAGATTTAGACAAAAAAAAAACAATAATTTTCGGAAACTGTCGAAAAAAACCTCAATAAAGTATGTATGAATTATTGAAATCAGAAGAAACAGCTCCACCGATTAGGAAAATAAAAACAGGGTGTGCCATTTGAAAAACAACAATTCACATAGAATTTTTACTAATATTATAACTCCGAATATTGAAATAAATATTGAAGACGTTAGCGATGTTAATGTTAGACGCTCATTTGTTGAATATATTTGTGCATGCTTATGTAAACTTAGAAATGGCCTACACATAGTCATGGTAGCAATTTACATTTCTCCGAATCCAAAATTGGACGAGGTAGAGCATTTTATTCATCGCACTTTACTGGAGTACACTGAAGAAGGGTAGAAAATACTTGGTACAAATGGTAATAAATTTCCTCTCATCTTGGCTGCCGATTTCAACATTAACGTCTCTGATAAAAAATCAGTGCGGTTGACAACTTTTCTTCCAGGAAAAATTGAATTTAAAAGTGAATAATGATCCAGAAGAATCCACAACAAAATATGGGACTACTATTGACGCGGTATTTTCCAGATATTCAGAAGTCTCAAACTTATGTCTCTTTTTTCAGTTACCATAAACCTATAGTTTCAATGATAAACATTCCTGAATAACCTACATGTATTGTAAGATGATTAAATATTTTAAATCAAAATATTATCCTCTTATTTTCGAATAGATGCTATGCAATAGCTTTACCGCGGCAGTACTCGAGTGCCGCACGTGCTCTTTTTTATCTTTTAATTTTATGTGGTATTCCGGTTATTTCTTGGCACGAGTGACACAAAATCCTTTTCCCGATGACAGACAATTGGAGCATGGACAGCTCTAGCAGTTACGTTTCGAGTTATACCTACTAGCGCTGGTATAAGGCGTCGTTGCTCTAGGTGTCTTCAAGGACTAATCCATGGGCGCCCGCAGGGGGTGGGGCCAGGGGGGGCCGTGGCCCCCCTGAGATTGTGATTCGCTTCTTGTTTTTGAGTGAAACCGAATACTCATATCGCCTGCGCCTCATCAAATCATTATTTGGCCCCCCTGAGAAAAAATTCTGCGGGCGCCCATGGACTAATCGTTACACTAACTCATGCTAGAAATACCATACATATGTTGTATTGTTCTCATATTAAAGTGTTTACACCTATGTTATCTTATCAGCTCTATTATTTTGTATCATGAATAATTATATTCTTGAGGAGAGACCTGTTTATGAGGCTCCCCTGTGGACCCTCACTGGTGGTTAACAATGATATATGACCCCATGAAACTTCGGAGAGCAAATACCAGCGCTCGCGTCATCTGGCCGAGCTGCTTTCCACCAGCGAAAATACCTTCATCTCGGCAAAAACTACGCGAATATTTTCGGCAATAAAAACGAGGATATACGACCTCATTTTGAATATATGATTCGTAATTTGTTTCATAAAACCGGGAAGGGTTTTCAATTCAGCAGAAGTTTTTATTCCCGCCGCTCAGCAGTCGATGATATTCTCGGTTACGACCACGTCCGTTATTATTCTCGACCCCCCCTTTCCCCGAATATTATTTTTGTGGCATTTCGGCGGCGATTTTATGAAGAGGCGTAAAAAATTTCCGGTTCCGCTGCCTTTGTCGCGATTGGCTATCGGCAGGGTTCGATTCGCAATATGAAAATGGTTTATATCATTTTTACCTTACTAATTATACTTTAACTTAATAAGTTTCATTATATTCATTTATGTTTCTTCAATATTGTTCAGCAAACATTTGATCCTTTTTCGATTTTAACGAGAATACTTCTGATTCATCAAATGAAGATAAAATACCAGAAGATATTTCTCGAAAAAGAAAAATCATTATAAATTTATCGATTTCATATAATTATATAATTTTCCACTTGTGTGTTTATAAAATTAAACAGGGTGTTTCCTTCAGAATTCAACGGACAAACATCACGAGACCGTAAATTTCAATAATTCATTCTTATATAATTCCAATATCTTAATGTATAAAACTGGACATATTGTTGGTTACACCATTTATATCTCAAAATTTAATAAACTGTTCGTTATGCCAGAATTTTTGTTGGATTTTTCTACGGTGGGGATATCATAAAATACATTGAAATCTGAAAAATTTCATGAAATGGGAAAAAAAAGGAAATTTCTTTTTGCGAATAACGCCAGTAGATGTCGCTACGGTTAACAGCGGCAGAGTTCTCTCTTCTGATTTCAAATATATATAAACCTTATTGAGATCATCTCTGGCAGTTTTCTGAAAATATAGCCACATGGAACGATGCGATTTTTTCGTATCAAAGGAAACGTGGATAATGAAACACCTGCTATTGATATTATTTATTTATTGACTGAAAGTTCAATTAGGGATTCAATTGACCACTATTTATTTCTAGACAGAGTCGATATGTTATTAAAATTTTTTAGGATTTTCCTCAATATTCATAGAATATATTGAGGTCGTCAATTTTTTCTTCTATTCTGAATTTAATTTCTTCAATATTTTGAGGACGATCATTTTATTTTTCAAATATCCCCATAAAAAGGTGTATAATGATATTAAGAAGGGACTATCAGGAGGCCATATAATGGAACTTCGATATGAATAAATCTCGAGTGGCGTTCTACAACTGCCTTAGATTAAGACAAAAAAAAAACCTATTATTTTCAGAAATTTCCGAAAAAAACCTCAATGAAATATATATAAATATTTAAAATCAGGAGAAAGAGCTCTAGCTATTAGGAAATAAAATACATGATGTGCCATTTGAAAAACAACAATTCACATAGCATTTTTAGGTTAACGATGCCTTAATGTAATTATTAGTACAGCATTCTGAATGCCCATAAAAAACTGCCAATTTGTCCATTTGAAATTTTGTGTACTACCAATATTACTGAGATAGCTATTGTGTAATATATAAACCATCACCCTGTACATACCTATTTCACTGTAATTAAATTTTTAGTATATTTCGTATTTTTGTATTTTTTTTTATATTTCACCTGATATATTTCCCTAAAAAAAAACAACTTTATTCAACTCTAAGATGGAACAAAGTTTGCCGGGCCAGCTAGCCTACCTGATTGCCAATTGCCACAATTAGTCCCACCACCAGATCCCTTACGCTCTTTAGTTTCTGGGATAGTAAATGATTTTAAACACTTCTTGGGCAACATTCAAAAATTGTTGCGTTTGGCGCAACACATACTGTACAGGACAATTTTATGTCCACTTTCAAGGTATCATACCATAATATTTTATTATAATATTAAAGTTCCTTTTTTTGAGGCAGTACGAAGTCTGCCGGGTCAGCTAGTTTTTCATATAATTTGCTACACTGGTGCGTTGTGTTATATTCTTGAGAGTCACCATTGAGAGTGGGCCAATTGACATGAATATGAGAGAATATCCTGAGCATATATAACGAAAGAAATGTCAAGATATTGAGGATAAATTTCTTTAATACGGCACAATATTATAGCAGGCTATGTGGCTCGAATCCATGTTACTGCTACAGAAATTCATTGCCTGGATATTGAGTGCAATCGCATTCTGGCAGAGCTCTAGAGTGTCCCACTGAAGGCTTTACCAAGCTGATGTTCGCGCATAAGATTTCCAGGAATATCCGCTGGCAGGAAATGAAAACCTACTTGTTCCCAAGTGGTTCATATATATTTTCTATAGCATGGATGTTTCGACACCATTTTTATTCTATCGCAAATCCGACGCTCCATAGTACTGGCAGGCTGTTATGCATTTGGAAGTGCATTGCCTGTTCGGGATTTGGCCGAATCTATTCACATACGACAATCGAGAGACGAAAGTTGCTCTACTCCATAAGTAGGAAATTGAAGACCCGAAAACAAGATTGTCAGTTTGCGATATTTATGCAGAGATGAACCAAGTGAGATTCCCAATGCTATCATCAACTTAATAATTTTTCTAGATTGATCAGGTTTTATTCAGGATTCAATTCTTGTTGGGTGTTTGAAATTCAGTACCTTTAACATTTTCCGAAGTAACTCTCATGAAATGCCTCATTCTGATGGAGTTTCACACCTACAGGAAAATGTTCACATCTCAAAACGTTCGTGGAAACATTCAAACTAAATAAGCCGATGACATTCATTCGGAAGTTCAGCAAAAAAAATCTCAAGTGTGACACTTCATGTACGCCCACTTATTCACTGAATTTATCCGCTAATCTTATCATTCATTAACATATTTCTAACCCGTTTCTCAAATCAACCCATTTAAGTCTATTAGTTATCAGCATTTAACACTTCGAATTCGCATATGTCGAAGAAAACTTGTGTGATCAGGAAAGTAATATTTTGTATCCGCTAGATTGGATGTTATCAGTTCTTGTCTTTGCACTCTTGTCGACTGATTCATACAAATGGAATGTTGAGAAGAGATATTTTTAAGAATTATATATCTCTATGTTCGCTCAAAATAGCTGAAGTTGGGAGACTGTAGTTCATCATAACGACCAGAATCCATTTTATTCTTATGTTTTTGCAATATAGATGGGAATAAATGGTTAATGAGTCGTCATTACGGCAAGGCTAAGTGAAATGTTTGATGCAGAATACAGTAAACTATAGTGATGCTTCCTGGATGTTGAAAGCAAAGGTTTTTGTTGTATTTTGAACAACTGTAGTTACCTCACCATGAGGACCTAATAATGCTTTTGAATTCTAATGATGAACATCAAAAGATGAACAAATTGTACTGATTCAGATGGAAAAATAATCATCTTACACCTTCAAGCCTTCAGCTCAGGCTTGCAAATAGTTGAAAATTTCACTCTGGTATCAAAATTCCCAGATATGCTTTTGCTAGAGTTATTCACAAGAATCATCATAAAATTCGTCATAAAATAGTCAACTTTATATATTTTTGATTCAGAGAGCTAAAATAATACAATACATATTTAAACAAAAAGGTAAAACCCCAGCTGAAAAAAACCCTTACCTCGCCCTTGAAAACATAATTTACTAAAAATATTAAATATCAGAGAAATCTTGAAAGACATCAGCGTGATCTAAGAGAATATCTTCTTTTTATTCGTCTATGGACTAAGATGAACAGATTCTTCACAACACGACTCGCAATTCTTCATCTGAAATGAAAAAAGACAAGAGCAGAATTAAATGAATTAAATTATTTTGAAATTTACCACCCATTTCAGAAATGCATTTATAACTCGAAACCATCTTGAAATTTCATAAATTGTTCTTATAGTCAACTAGTAATGTTCTTGCAGTTGAAAAAGGCAGTTTTAATAAAATAAACTTCTGCTTTCTTGGAAAAATTCTGGTTAAAAATCAGTGCAAGAAGTGCTTGAAAATGAAAATAAAAACTGAAAAAATGGACAGCTGAAGAATTTTCCAACGCTTTATGCTACCAGCCTCAACCCTTAACCTTCTACTTGTAGTTTTTCTTCTACACTTGTCCAGTTGACTGTCAAGTAAAATATTGTAATTCAATGTAACAATTTTTAGTCGAAGGGTCAGTCTGAGAGATGGATGTTTCAAATTTGTTCTGCTGTAATATGTATCAGATACCTTATGGTTTTTTTTTCAACCTCGACAGCATCAAATAATAATTATACCGTATCACAATATAATCTGAGTGTGAAGTTTTAATATATAAAACTCAGTCGGCCATATTGTTGGTTACACCATTTATAACTCAAGATTGGATGAACTGTTTGTTATGAAAGTTGTTTTTTTGTTGGATTTTTCTACATGGGGTTATCATAATATACATTAAAACAATGAAAATTTGATGAAATGGGAAAAAAGTAGGAAAGTAGGTTGTTGGCGTTTTCGTGTAAGTATATATTATTGATATAAATTCGGTGAACTACATTTTATAATAATTTTAACGCATCTGAGTCCATGTATTATCACAACTTTCTTTCTTCCGAACACTACGGAAAATTTTATGACGAAAAAACTGAAAATGTGGTTCATTAGGTACAACAATGAGACAATTTTCAAATAATAATAGGGTACCGCTATTCATGTAAATAACAATGTACATACCCACCTATTTCAATGTAATTAAATTTTTTGTATATTTTGTACTTCAATTTTGTCTTATTTACCTTCTACTTAAAAAAGTACCAATTTTGTTGATACAACTTTATGAATCTCTGAGGCGAAACAAAGTTCGCCGGCCAGCTAGTATAGTAAACTTGACAGTATCACCAAA